>JAPDVU010000004.1:49886160-50366079 GCA_026230045.1 Corynorhinus townsendii
CCATCTTACAGGTTAAAATGCCACCACATCTACTGCTGCATTTTTCCCAGCAGAAAACAGGTGTGTATTGATTACATTGTCAGCAGGGACACAACAGTTTTGTCTCTTCCTTACCATGTCATTATAATGTAAAGTAGCAGCTAAAATGTGGCAACAAGCTGATATGCAGTGAACTGGAGGTAAAGTTTCCAGGTGTTTCAGAAGTTCTCAATGTGAATGGGCACAAAGGTTTGAATTTCCTCATTTAATGATAGCATTTTGCTTATTGCCTGTTTTAGAAGAAACTACAGTTTGTACAAGGATATCTATTTTATTGAAAAGCAGTGTAATATGTTAGCAGTCGTTGGGGGGCATGGGATTATAGCTAATCTCTTTTTTTCATAATTTTATTTATTTATTTATTTTTATTTTTATTCACAATGTTATTCCTTCTTTAAACATAACACTACATAATATCATATGGAGTGTAAGTACCTCTGAAGGTGTATTCCCATCTTTCTCACGTCACTGGTGTCATTGCTTTTATTTCACTTATCCATGTGTTATACTGATCCAATATTTTCTTACTATTATTTTATTTGTTTAGTTTAGTTGTATTATTTTGGTGTCATATCCAAGAACAATGTCAAGTCCCTAGACATGAATATTTTCTTCTATGATTTCTTTTAAAAGTCTTATCATTTTCCTCTTTATTTTAATCTCTAATCCATGACAAGTTTGTGTGTGTGTGTGTGTCTTTTTTCCCACATGATAAGAAAAGATATGGAACAGGTTCATTTTCTTTTTCTTTTTCTTTTTCTTTTTTTTTTTTTTTTTGCATATTACCTTTTCTAGTGTACTTTGTTCTTTTTTTAGATACAAATTTCCTTCTGCTATTATTTCTTTGCTTCCTGAGGAAATGTATTCAACAATTTCTTTAGTATAGTTCTGTTGGGAAGGAATCCTTTGTTTTTTTTGTTTGTTTATTTTGTTTTTTTATTTCAGAGAGGAAGGGAGAGAAAGAGAAACATCAATGATCAGAGAGAATCATTGACTAGCTGCCTCCTGCATGCCCCACACTGAGGATCGCGCCTGCAACACAAATATATGCCATGACCAGGAATTGAATCATGACCTCTTCATTCATAGGTTTACACTCAACCACCAAACCATGCTGGCCGGGCTTTTTTCTGCCTTTCTTTGTGAAAGATACTTTCATTGTTTTGGAATTCTGAGTAGCCTTCTTTTTTTCCTATTAGTACACTGAAAGAGTGTTCTTGCTTGTTTTCAATTGAACAATCTATTGTCAATCGTATATGTTCCTTTAATGTGTACATAATGTGCCTGCCTTTAAATTTTTTTCTTTTCAACTGGTTTCAAATGATTTCATTAAAATGTGTCCTGAGGTCATTTTCTTCGGGATTCTTGTGTTTGGAATTTTTGGATCTGTGAATTTGTAGTATCTTCATATTTGGAAAACTTTCAGTCATTATTTCTTTTCATGGTTTTATTCCCAGACTCACTTTGAAAACTTCAGGAACATGTATTGTAGTTCTCAAAGTTGTACCAAAACTCATAGTCTCTTTTTCATTGTTTCTTATTTTATGTTTTATTTTAGTGGTTTCTCTGTTTTATTTTGAAGAGTTTCGACTACTAGATCTTCAGATTATTTAATATTTTCTTCCTGCAATGTTTAACTAGTGTATGTTTCATCCCTGAGTGTAGTAATCTTTAGACGTTCTATTTGGATTATTTCAGATTTCTATATTCCACAGAACTCTATGAACATATGGAATATAGTTTTATTGTCTTTTTTTAAACATCTGTGTCAAATCTATGTCAATCCTATGTATGTTTTGATAGACTTACTTTTTTTCTCCCATCTATGGGTTATATTTACTCATTTGCATGCTTGTGTTTTTTTATTAAATGGCATACATTGTGTATTTTACACTTTTGGGTGCTGAATATTTTGTATTCTCAGATGCAGTTAATTTACTTGAAAGTACTTTAATCCTTTCATGTCTTGCTTTTAAACTTCATCAGATCGCAGCAGTGTCCATTCTATGATTAAATATTGCCTACTACTGAGGCAGGGCCTTTCTGTGTATTTCACCCATTACCCCATGAATTATGAAATTTGTTTCTAATCTGCCTTGTGGGAACAGACTCTATTCTTAGCCCTTTTGCAACTGTTGGGCTCTGTTGTCTCCAATTTTTGAAATGGTTATTTCCCTAGGAATGGGTAGTTTCATCACATGCATGTCCTAATCAATATTCTTCAGAACACTCAGGAGGGTTGCTCTGTAGCTCTCTGAGGTTCTTTCTTGTGTCCTTGATTTATTTGTTTGCCTCTTAGAGTTCTCTGAACTTCTGGAAACTGTGAATTATTATTTTTTTATTAGTATTAGAATATTTTCAGCTATTTCTTCAAATATTTATTCTGACTCATTCTGTTTTCTTTTATTTCCAGGATTCCAATTACTTTTATATTAGGTTACTTAATATTGCCTTCTATCTTCTTCATGCTTTTATTATGATAATGATTGATGATGGTTTTCACTCTTTTCTTCTCCTTATGATTCAGTTTAAGTAATGCCTGTGGATGTATCTTCAAATTTAATGATTTATTCTCAGCTGCATTCTTGTTGCTGGTAACCTGTCATGCACATCTTATATCATGTTTTTGTTTTCATCACTTAATTCTTTAGTATATTAACTAAATTATTTTAATGTTATTTTTTGGTAATTAAAAATCCATGTCATAAGTATATATTTCAAATGAATAACATGATATAGTCAGTGTTTCTGATACAACTAATGTGAAAAATTAAATAAACCCTCAATTTGTATAGTGCAGCAATTTGTGTTCTAAAATGGCATTAAGTAGAATTTCTACAATAATGAAAAATTTTACTTTGTGAGTCAGTAGCCACATATATCTAGATAGCATTTGAAATGTGGCTAGTGCAACTGAGAAACTTACATTTATTCCATTTTAATTAAATTTAAATAGCCACATTGAGATCGTGGTTACCATATTATCATTATTCTAGAACTAGAGGCCTGATGCATGAAATTTGTGCACCGGGTGGGGAGGGGTCATTGTCCCTCAGCCTGGCCTGCATCCTCTCCAATCAGGGACCCCAGGGGGATGTCCGACTGCCGGTATAGGCCCAATCCCACACACAGAGATCAGGCCTAAACCGGCAGCCGGACATATCTCTTGCAATCCGGGACCACTGGCTCCTAACTGCTCACCTGCCTGCCTGCCTGATCACCCCTAACCCCTCTGCCTGCTGGCCTGATCACCCCTAACTACCCTCCCCTGCCAGCCTGATCACCCCTAACTTCCCTACCCTGCCAGCCTGAGGGCTCCTAACTGCTCCCCTGCCAGTCTGATCGCCCCTAACCACCTCTGCCTTAGCCCCTGCTACCATGGCTTTGTCCGGAAGGAGGACTGGAAGACTGGAAGATGACCAGTCGACCTGGTCTAATTAGCATATTACACTTTTATTAGTATAGATTTATCAAATCAAACATATTCTTACTATTTTCTATTAAAGAAAATAGTATAACGCAGCACATATTGTGCCATTATGCACTGGGATATACATAAAGAAAATGCTATAAAGCTCTTAAACTCATTAGGTAAAGGGTCAATCTAGATGTGTTCATAACTAAGACTTTGTCAAGCATAAGCAATAATCTTTCATGTATATATCAAGAGACATTGATAACTATTGACAAACTATTTTTTCATAATAAAGAAATATAGATTACACAAAAGTTCAGACAATCAAATACGTTAGTTATCAGTATTATCCCTAGAATAAGGGATCCCTGGAATCTCTAGGGTATTATGAATTTATTCTCCTATATAATGAAATATACATAAATTTATAAAGCATGATTACTTAAAATAAAGGGATATGGTTATTTTATCCCTGTATTCCCTCCATTTTATCATATTTCTAAATATTGTCATAGTCCAATATAAAGAGGTCAAAACTGGAAATTAGAAATGGACATCTTGGCTTGTTGTACACCTGTCTTGAGCATCAATTGTTTGAGTGATATCTCCTGTAAATTGGAGACAATGATCTACCTACCGCACACAACTGCTGATAGTACAAAGGAACTAGACATATTTCAAGGATTATGATTTCTTCTTTTTTTTTTTTTTAGCTCAGAAGAAGCCCCAGGATTCTGAAATTACAACTCAATATAAACACTGACAATAATAAATGTTTACTTTTATTTGTGTCTCTTATGTGCATAGTATAAAATATTATATATACATTTTAATTACAAAAACTAACATCTGCATGACATTACCTCCAAAATACATGACCAAATCTCACTAAAGTAGCTTCCTTTTTAATCATTTATACTAGAAAATGTAGGATAGTAAGATATAATTCAGATGGCCATGACCTGAATCTAGTTATCGTTTTGCAGGTTTGCCCCATTCACCCCCTACTGTCCCCCTGCATTATTCCAACTAGATGAGGTGGTGTACATATTACTGGTAATTCAGCAAGCTGATAATGGATGCATACCACTTTAACATTACAGCAGGGAGTCCTTGTCTTGCCTTTTCAGTTTATAGCATTGTTACTCAATGTAACACCAATTAACACTTAAGTGATAGAGTTTCAGTTTCTAGGTAAAAACTGGAAATCTGTCTTTCATGCCTCTGAACTGCAGCCTGTGCATTTATGATATTTAATCAGCTGAAAGCCCAGGGCATGCACTTGTAGTTATGTTATTATTTATAATTGAGTGCAGTACTGCTGCTGTGCCAAAACTTACTGGCATCATTTGTATAGGTTTTAATGGTTTCTGGTACTGCTCCTAGCTCCTCACTCATCAGGCTATTTTGCTATAATGTGGCAGAGTATTTTAAATGAATTGTTTGTGACCAAAGTCAATGGGGATGGGGAAACAGTAGGGAAAATTGAAACAGAATAATTAATTTTCAAACATAAGCATGATTCTGTTCCAATCCTGGCCAATTTTCAGACTCACAAATATAATGACTCAAAAGGGGATAAACAGTAAAACCCAGAAAAGGAAAATGTGTAATAAATCAAATATCCATTTTGAAGTTTTAAAAGACTTTAGAATCTGGTCTAATTATACATACAGTATACAATGATATGCAAATGAGAAAAGATATAAGATTCACAAAACATATTCTAGAAACCTAGTTTTCTGAGTGCTTATATACTAAACATTGGCTATATTCACAACAGGGCTGCTGGACTACTGCTAGCATGGAAATTGGCATCACCGTTATTACAATGTACATTTTACACAATGACAAATATTACAATACAATAGTGCCTGAAATAGACCTGCACAAGTTTCTCTCAGGAAATTTGCAGAAAATTCTTAGGCTATCATATCTTTATGGAAACACTGTAAGATAGTTTTTATTAGACAAATATATAGGCCACTATTTAGGTAAATGCACAATTATAATAATTTTATATGTTTTGTGACTTCTTCCTATCTTTCCTCTGATTTCCCTATTCACATCCACATTTTATTATCCAAATGTGGATCTGATTATTTATCGATGTCTCATACAATGCAAAATTTGTGAAATATCTGCTATCTACTAAACTGTAACTAATATTTTGGTGATGCAGCTTTGGAGAAGATCAACACAGATTTAGCCAAGCAAATTCCACTGCTACAAACACTCTGCCTTTGTGGAGTTTATATTTTACCATAAAAATCCATGTAAGGCAAGCATGTCAAACTCACGGCCTGCGGGCTGCATGAAGCCCACAACGAATATTTTTGTGGCACAGCCAATATAACGGTATGTAAGAAATGTTTTAATAAAAATTTCATAACTTAATTTTTACAATATTCTATTATACATAATTATTAATAACAAACTACAATGTTCACTAATGACTGATTACTATAATCGTGTTGCATTCATTTCTCTTACATGCCTTATGCACAGGTGCACCATTTCTCTCCACCAATACTAGCAGCGAACATTTTAGCAGCCAATTGCCATGTCATTAGTCTTGGACTGACTTGTTTGGTGTGCGTAACAAGAGATATTTCACTTTCGGAGAACAAGAAAAATAGCTTTATTTATGTTACGCTTATTAATTTGTGCAGTCATTCAGTGTCTGATAAGTTAATGTTCAAGAAAAATATTAATTTTTATTAAAATGTTCTATTATTGTATGTTAACAGTTACTCATTTATTTCAGCCCTTTGTATTCAGCATGTCTCTATCAAAATAAAGCTACGTTTCTATGAAGATTGAAGCTTTTGTTTTTTTGCAGCCCACATAAACCTTGTTTATTTGGCCATGTTGGGGGTATTATCATTTTCCTTTCCAATGATATGCAAATGCAATAAAGAATCACTAAACTAGAACCAGATTTATTAGTATAAAAATTTACACATAAATGTTCTGGTATCTTGACAAACTATGGCCAAAAGACAATCTAACCTCTATCTTTTGTGCTTGTTAAGTTTTTCCTAAATTTTGAGACTGATATCTATGGTAAGAGACTGTGATTTTTGCTACTGCAATGGTCTCTCTATGAAAAAAAGCTTTTAGAGTAGCTGCTGGTTATATACTGGAGCAGTAATTTAAAAAAACGGTAACATAATTAAGTTTATTCATCTATACTTTTAAATCTAGTTATCATTTTGCAGGTTTGCACCATTCACACAAAGTTAGCAACACACACTAGGATAGCAATAAACCTCTATATTATATCTGTGAAGATCAAATGAATTTAGATATGAATATCCCCTTTATGTTTCCTGGGACATTGTAGATACTGTTAGTTTCTTACATTACTTCTATCAGTGAGCAAAAACATTATGTGAGGGCTTGCATTTGTTTACCATACCCTAAAGGCACAGAAAAGAAAAACAAAGAAAAATCATTGGATGAGGGTTTAAATGATATGAGGTTAATATTCAGATATGCTACAATTAGCAGACTTTCAGTTTCCACAATTCTCATGGGTTGAGAGTAAATGAGCTAATAATTGAAGGATTATTCTATAATTTCAGAGATAATTAATTGCAAAGTAGTTTACTCTTTTTAAAGTACTAAGAATTATGTGATACAAATATTAGCTTTTCATTTACTTAAGTGATTAAATATATTTCCCTGTGAATTAATAAGATAGTAAATATAATTTAAACTGTTTATAATTATATTTAGCATTTCATCCTTACCTTCAACATGAACAATGAATTAACAGGAAATTAACTCTGTTTTTAATAACGTGAAATTTTAGGATGGTCATAAAAGATAAACTTTGTTAGAATTGATGAAATAAGTAATCATCATGACTAAACGATGATATCGGTTATTATTATTACATGAAATTAACTGATACTTACTATCATTGTGCTTAAATAGAACCAATTACAGAGATAAATCCCCCCCCCCACAAAAAAAGAGAAGATATAAAATTTATTTTTGCACATATTTGATTGGGTAAAAGAGCACGTGGCTAAACCTAACTTTAGTGGGGCAAAGAAATGCAATCTTACCCTATTCTTAGTAAGCAGACAGTTGGACATGGTTGAACAGCATTAATAGGATCATTTTATAAAATTTTAAAAAATACGCTCACTGGGTTCTTAACAGAGTTTATTATTTATTTTCCATAATAATTTCTTAATGTTAATAATGATTATTTTACATCATTCTGATGAACATATACACATATTTTATAAGCTTTGAGTTAGTTAACAATTCTTAAAACCCTTTAGAATATTTTAAGTTTTAAGTTAATCATTTTCTGTTATATGACTTGGGACTCTACTCCAATGGTTAAAATAAGGAGACTTTAAAGAAGAGAATACTTACAGAACTAGATGTTTTATGGCAATGGTGCTGGGCTAGTGTGTGTGTGGTAGAGGAGGGAGGTTGATTTTGTCCTCCAAAGGACCTTTCACAAAGTCTAGAGATATTTTTTATTGTCATTACTGAGGAGGGATGCTACTTGCTTCTAGTAGGAATAATGCTAAACATCCTGCAATGCTTAAGATAGCTCTGCAAAATGAAGAACCATCCAGTCTCAAATGTCAATGGTGTCAAGGTGAAGAATCCTGGGTTAAAGGATCAAACCAGAGAGTGGAATACCAGAGGACAGCTACTGAGGGACAGGAATACCACCAGCTCGAAGGCCTTGGGCAGCCAAAAGGGAGAAAATAGTGATTGGTGTGCAGTCAATGCTAGAATCTTGGATAAGTGGGCTGGCTAGTGGAAGTTATTACAACAGAGGGGCACAATGACTTCCAGGAACAAATATGACAAAATGGATTTAAAATTTAAAATGAAGATAACTAAAGATCTCTGTAATGCCTTGAGGAATTGTACATTTTAAAAACATGATAAAAAAGCTCTTCTGATATTAATATTAAATAATTTATCTAATACAGTGATTTTCAAAAGTTACTCTGCATCAGAATCATCTGGTGAGGAACAAATACTTTAGCTTTAGTCTACAAGTGATAAACTTCAGGATTTGTGCTGCCATTATTCAAATCCACCTAAAGATAGGTAATAATCTTAAAGATGCCTTATCCAGGGTTCAGCCTTCTGGGATGACAGCAACATAGAAAGGGTAGATGATAGAGCCATGGTGTGTAAATGGAGAAAAAAAAAACCAGCAGATCTATCAGACTTCCATTTGTTTTGAACTTTTATCATGCTATGTTGGGTAACTTGGTCTCCTCAAATAACATACAGAAACAAACTTTATTTCCAGAACAGTTTGTTCTGACTGACACATTTTTTCAAGGAGCAATTTGAGAAACTTTATACTTATATTAGATCAAAATCTTCATTTTTTTTTTTGCATAGGAGAAAAACCTTTTACATGAAGTTCCATAGTTTAAGATACTTGAAACAGTTGCTTTCTATTCACATTTTTGTTTAAATATATAATTCCCAGAAATGTTCTCAACAAATGGCTTGTGGCAATTAAACCTATGTGGGAGCATAGTTTTGAGAAAGTTGCATAATGTTATTACCTTATAATCTAGCTATATTAAAAATCTCTATTGCATATATAGTGCCAATTTCAGTGTTTCTTTTTTGCTCTTAAAACAGGACCCCTCACTGAGGATTAAATTAAAGAAAGTCTTTTCATAGATAACTCCCACTGGAATGTAAATTACAATTTTAAGATTTCTGGTTCTCATGACCTGTCTTTGCTATTTTTCTATTAAAGCTTCTAATTTTAGTATACACTATCTAGTGTGCTTTGGATCTAATGAAATAATGATGGCCAGAAAGGATGAAGTTTAAAGGGAAATCACATGGGTTGGATTAGTTTCTGTCTAAATAGCTGATCAGATGGACATTTCTTCAGAGACACTTGTGCAGCTTGTCTTTGACTATTCAGAGTCTATAAGTGACATACTTCAGGATTGGTTTTTGTTGGTTTCTGTTTTCCAAGTAGACTTCCAGCTTGGACAGTTAACAGACCAGGAAATAAGTAAACAAGAAACATTTACACTAGGAACATTTTTAGCAATCTTTTGTATTTTGATTGCTTTGCTTTTGTTTAATTTCACAATGTTCTTAAATGTGGACTACAGAAACACTCCTAGAGTGTGGGGCATGAAACAACCACTTCAGCTCCACCTGGAGGCCAGTCAGACAGGCAAAGTCACTGGCTCTCCTAGAGGCATGGGTTCAAGAATCTCTGGCGTTAGGGACCAGGAATCAGCATTTTAACAAGTCTTCCAGATGGTTCTGATGAAGGGTAAAGTTTGAAAAGCAATATGCTTGATTATTTAAAACCAGAAGAGCTTTCTGAATATGTTTTTAAAATACATTACTCCTCAAGGCACTAACGATATTTATAGTTATCTTCATTTTGTTTCTAAGTCAAATATTCTATGAATAAACACTTGAAAATTGTTTTTTATTTATATTTACTTTAATATTATTGTTTTCTGTCACTAAAACATTATGAATTGTCTGTGACTACAGATTCTGCCTCCAAATTGTCTCTTCTCTGGAAATGATGCAGGCAGATTACACTTTTAAAATGACTTTGGGAATAAACACTTTAAATAAATTATTTTTCAAATTATTCTAATCATTTTGATATGAAGTTATCAAAAGTAAAAACTTTACTTGTGGCAAATTCTGATTGGAATAATCAGCCTCCACTAAAAATGTTTTATTGGTATTTATAATATCAATTTTGTGTGAAAATTACATATTGGGAATTCAGTTATTTCTTTCCCAACCATTTTGTTCTTTCAGCCAATATCTGCGCACAGACATCTGAATAATCTCACATACTTGCATCCAATCCATTGGCACTTCTCAGATGACCATGCAAAATATTTTTAGAAAAGAATTTTTCATTTAAAGTATTTACAAAACACTTACACATTAAACAAACTATCCTAGACGCCTAAACTCACTTTTCCTCAGCCTATATATCTTTTCAAACAACTAGTCTTCCTAATTCTATGTTCTAAATATTTTCAGCACTTTCTCCAAGTCTACACTCACCACCATGGATCAACTGCTTCCTTCAGTTTAATATCTTTTTGATGTCTAAACTTCTTACTATTCGATTGCAGTGATTTTCCTAAACATAAATTTTGGTATATTGGGAGAAAGCAAACTAGGGCAGGAACTATGCATTCTAGCAGTATTACTTGAAAAAGAAATAAATGTCAAATTTCCAAGAGACTTGATAGAATTTATTCTGAGAACAAAATAGGGATTTAAGATGGTCCTATTAATCAGCCACGTCACAGTAATTATAATCACTCTTCATATTTTTATCAAATGGAAGAATAAGTAGACATCACATATCATACTATTTGCTTGTTTTTTCTCCCTCAAACAAAAATTTTCAAATTAATCACTATCAATGAAGAACTGGAAGAGATGCAAAGAGAGACAATTCTTAGTTTAGAAACTCTTAGCTGCAATACTGAGTGTCACATAATCATCTGGACATACATTCACTGGGAATTGTAATTTGGCAGCATAATCAAGGAAACTAAAAGCATTAAAAATGGCTATGTTGTTAATTTCTATGGTCTCAGGCAAAGGTTCATTACTAATTACTCTTGATATTTAATTTTATTTCAATGCATCTCATGTTAAATTCTATTTATCCTTCCATCCTCAACATTCCAGAAGGCTGGGAAATAGGGGCTCATTCAGGTGATCAAGGAGGATGAAGAGTCTGTATAAGTGTATCGATATGTGCGCGAAGGCAAACAAGTCAAAGTATCAAACCAAAGAAGGATTTCAGTAGAATTCTTTATCTAGGACCACCCCTTTGCTGATGGGCTCTGCTGGGCTGTTTTGTCACAGAGTTTCTTGAAGATATTAGAGCAGGTCAGTTGAAACCTATGGAAAGCAGATGTTACCAACTGTGCTAAGGTGAATTTTTCAACTCTAGAACTACTAGTAAAAGGTGATTCACCTTAATACATACATACACACACACACACACACACACACAATAATATATATATATATATATATATATATATATATATATATATATATATATATATATATATATAAAGTGTTTCCATATACAAGATGAGCTAATGGGACAAAATGTCCACCACTAAAAATTAATGGATGTCTTCCATACAAATTATAATCAAAATCACCTATGATGGTTCCTAAATTTCACTAGAATGCTTCAACATCAATATATAGAGACAATGAAATACATTTTCAGGAGAGAATGCACATATGCATGTAGGGAGAGGTGAATAAGCTAAGCATGGGATTTAAAAAAAAATTTTTTTGTCTGATCTCTCATCTGAAGCAACAGGGAGCATAATTTACAACAAAATCCCCAAACTCTGGGTCTCCTGACTTGATGAAACTTCACGATGTTTTTAGAATCCTCTGGAAATTCAGGCTGTTTCTGCAATGTCTTTATTAGAGTTTGTCTAGCCAACTCTGAGACTGGGGAATTGTCATTTACAAGCAGGCATGCTGTCTATAACTTTTAAAATAGTTACTGCTCTTATGTTTCCTTCAATGGCTGGCCTCCCATTCTGCTCAGTGTCAAAGGCTTTTCGCCATCTGGGCTTGTCCAATCTGTCAAACTCTGTGCTCCTTTCTCCCCCCAGCCTCCAGCATGGAAACTCCTGCCTGTCTCCTCAAGTCAGCTCCTTCAGAGAAGTTATTCACAGCAGAGTTCTTGGGCCAATAATGGTATATTTCCTTAATTTATATCATAGCTTGAAGGGGTATCAAAGAGCAGTTGGACATAGATGCACATTATAAGACGGAACATTACTTAATCTTACATTCAGGCCCTGTTTCCTTTGTGACTCAGACAGCCATACTACTGAATTTTCCTTTATAATTTCCATTATCTCTCCCTACTTCCAGCTTCTGGAGCATCCAGTCTACCTGACAGGCTTATTTTAATTAGAACTGCCATGGTGAATTAAGATGAACTCCTCTCCTCATTAAAATCAAAAGGCATCACTATGTACATTTCAATATCCCCAACATTCTGAGACTATTAAGATAGACCATAAAATTTCTGCTATTCATGAAAGCAGGCTTCAGAGAACCCAAAGAGAAACATACAGTCATTGTTGCATAATTTCTCAAAATAAAATTTAGTCAGGTCTGACTCAGCCAATGTAGTGTCACAAATACATTTCTAATGATTATTAAAATTTTGAGCACTAATATAAAAAGAATTAGATTGGATGCTATGAGGAAAGAGATAGTCATGCTCATTTGTTATCACAAGAGAAAAACACCAGTGGACTTTTAAATCAAAGGGAAAAGATGAACTATACAACTTTGCTTTGATATGGAGCAAAACTCTGGGCAGTGGCCTTAATTCTGTTACTGCAAAAGACACAGTTGCACATTTTACATGGTGGGATGGAGGGAGATGGGACCCTGAAGGGGACATCCGCAAAGTTACATCATCAATAAAGCTTCCCACGATGACTCATCCTGCTATGGAGTCCTCAGGAGATTCTTGCTCCTATGACATCCTAAGAGCTCCACTTTCACCAGTAACAGGTGGGGATGCAGAAGATACCCCACCAATAACAAGAAGAGTAATTTTATGAGATACTAACCTATATGCAGGATATATATTTCACAATATATTAAATATAGTATCAGTGTGATGCTAGAATTATTACACTTTAATTTTGATGAGAGTAAATATGCTTTGGATAAAATTCTTCCTGTGCTTTTTGTGCAAAATTTATATACTTATAAATAATATTTTAAACAAGCAAAATATATGAGTAGCATTCTAGAATTATGATATAGAATAAACAACATGATAAGCTATTACTTTAACAAAAGCATAAATATCACATAAGTGAAAATTCCAATTAATAAATACTGAGGAAAAAGTATTACCTGGGTTTAAAATGGAAATAATATCTAATTTCAATATCAGTTGTCTTCATTTTAATCTAACTTTATTACAGTTAACTGTCCTATGAAGATACAAGAGCCCAGATCTGTGAACAGTTGGTGAATAAAGCCTTCAGCTACATTTTTTTTTCTGCCTACATTAGCAATTCTGATCTCAGTGAAGGTCACACAAATCATCTGTATTTGATCACAGCCTTCTGACTAGTCATCCCAACTGAACATTGTAGAGGCTCCAGGTTCCTCATGAAATTCGATGAAAATCTTTAGGCAACCCTCAGGAGCATTGCTAAAGCCGGTGAGCTCCATTAACTTAGCTCAAGTGAAGAGGCAGGGGAAAGATTCCTTGAACTCAGAGCTCTGATTGTGTCCAGCATTTTGCAATGCAGCAACAGAGGCTGGGGTTGAAGGTCCCACAGAATAGAATTCTTGAGACTGTTCAAGTGATAGTGAACAGACAAGAACACCTCAAGTACAGCAGGGCTGTAAAATAGCTGGCAGTGTCCTTCTACCTCTGCTTCAGCGGGAGAAGAACTCATGTGTCATGTAATGCACAGGTCTCCTGAGATTGTAGTGACCAGTCACCTTCAATTCCAGTAATGTGTGAGAGGTCCGTTCATTCTGGAGAAATGAAAAGGGCCTCAGACACTCTAAGGGCTCATTACTATAATCCTCAAAAGCATAAGAAGCTTCCTTCCTTACTAATTTGTTTAAGAGATTAAAATTAATTATCCAACCACAACAAAATACCTGAATTTTATATTAACAGAGCCAAGATTAGCTTTGCCACCATTGTGACACTGGAGGATTACCCTTGGGTATTGATTCTGTGTTTCTGGTTTTTATAACTTTACAAAATATTTTCTGGTGTTAATTTAATCTGCAACATGTTGAATATAAAAATTCAATAATTTGCTAAAGACAAATAGTAGAGTTATTTGTGGGTGGGGTAGAGGAAAAGTGAATTTCTATTATTAAGAGAGAACAAAGTGCATGCTTGGCAATGTAGTTAGATGACCTCAATTTAAGCATAGTCATGAGCTTGAATTAAAGTGTTACAAAATCACAGCTATGTTGTATCTAAACTAATAATTATGTGGTAGGGTTTTGGAAATACTAATTCTGAGGTTCTGATCAAGATAGTGATCATTATGGCCTTGAAGTTCCTCTCAGTTTGATGAATTTTAGACAGGTTTCTTCCTGATGCTAGGCACCTCCTCTCCCTTTTCCTGGAACATTCACAACCCAGAAATGTGTTTCTCAAGGACCTAGGAGCCATTCCTTTGAATATGAATATCAAGAAAGACAGTTTCATTCTTTTGTATGTGGCTTTCCAGTTTTTTAAGCATACTTATTAAAGAGACTATTATTTCTCCATGGTATGTTTTTTTTTTTTAATAAATCTTTATTGTTCAGATTATTACAGGTATTCCTCTTTTTTTTCCCCCATAGCTCCCCTCCACCTGATTCCCCACCCCACCCCATGCCCTTACCCCCTGCCACTGTCTTCATCCATAGGAGTAAGATTTTTGTCCAATCTCTTCCTGCACCCCTCACACTTACTTCCCCTAAGAATCGTCAGTCCACTCCCTTTCTATGTCCCTGATTCTATTATAATCACCAGTCCATTCTGTTCTTCAGATTTTTTATTCACTTGATTTTTAGATTCACTTGTTGGTAGGTATGTATTTGATGTCATTTTGTTGTTCATAATTTTTATCTTTACTTTTTTCTTCTTCTTCTTCTTCTTAAAGAATACCCTTCAGCATTTCATGTAATCCTGGTTTGGTGGTGATGAACTCCTTTAGCTTTTTCTTGTCTGTGAAGCTCTTTATCTGACCTTCAACTCTGAATGATAGCTTTGCTGGGTAGAGTAATCTTGGTTGTAGGTTCTTGCTATTCATCACTTTGAATATTTCTTGCCACTCCTGTCTGGCCTGCATAGTTTCTGTTGAGAAATCAGCTGACAGTCGTATGGGTACTCCCTTGTAGGTAATTAACTGTTTTTCTCTTGCTGCTTTTAATATTCTCTCTTTGTCTTTTGCCCTTGGCATTTTAATTATGATGTGTCTTGGTGTGGTCCTCTTTGGATTCCTCTTGTATGGGGTTCTGTGCGCTTCCTGAACTTGTGTAAGTCTATTTCTTTCACCATGTAGGGAAAGTTTTCTGTCATTATTTCTTCTAATAGGTTTTCAATATTTTGCTCTCTCCCTTCTTCTGGCACCCCAAAAATTCAGATGTTGGTTTGCTTAAAGTTGTCCCAGAGGCTCCTTACACTATCTTCATATTTTTGGATTCTTTTTTCTTTTTGTTTTTCTGGTTGGATGTTTTTTGTTTCCACATATTTCAGATCTTTGGTTTGATTCTTGGGGTACGTTGATCTACAATTGAGTTTCTGTATATTCTTTACTTTAGACAGTGTATGCTTCATTTCTGACTGATCCTTTTCCATTTTTTGTCATTCTCATTAAGCACCTTGAAGGTCTCATCAAGTTTCTCAAAGGTTTTAAGAAGATTCTTGAGTAACCTTATACATGTGGTTCTGAACTCTATGTCATCCAGTAGTTTGCTTTCCTCCGTTTCTTTCATTCGTGACATGTTTCTTTGTCTCCATATTTTGGCTTCTTCCCTGTGTTGATGGAGTAGCTTTGTGTGGTAGGTGATCTATAGGGGGCAGTAGCTCAGCCTCCTCAATTACATGAGGTGGATGCTCTTGGTACACCCCTTTGTGGGCTGAGTGCAAAGTCTTGGTGTAGTTAAGCCTTAATTGCCATTGGTACACTGGGAGGAATTGACCTCCAGGCCAATTAGCTGTGAGCACTCGCTGTGTCTATAATGGAAGAACTGCTGCGCTGAAGACACGCTTATGGGGCAGGACTTGTTTCAGTGGGGCTTTAGTGCTCACTGAGTCTGCCTCTTGAATGTGTCACTTATGGATGTGAGGAGTTGAAATCTGGTGTCACACACTGACCACTAGGTACACTGGCTTCTGGATCTCCAATGGGGTGCAGGTCAGCTACTGTCTGAGGCCACCCAGCAGGAGCTACAGTGAGAGCTGCAGTTTTCTCCTCTTTGCTTGTGGTTTGGAGGTTTTGGAGCTGTCTGACCCAGGCTGCAAGTTTGCTAGGTTAAGCTGCGATAGGGCAGGATTTTCTTATGCAAAAGCCGCTGCTTAGAGCTTGGGTGGGTTTGTAGGTTGTGCAGGGTGGGGTCTCAGGGTGTCACTAGACTAGGGCGTGGCAAACAGCAATGGCTGCTAGTTAGCCGGCTCTGAGTCCCTGATGGCAGTCCCGTGAGCCAGTGCAGTAAACAATTATTCCTGCGCGCAGCTCTGCAAGCAAGCCACCCTCACTGGCAGACAGTCCAGCTTCTCCCCGTAGGAGTTTGGGTCCCCCGTGTCCCCCCAGAAACTGTATTTCAGAGTAATCGGGGGCTTGTCTCCCTTCGGGTTGAAAAAAGCAACGCCCGCCGCCAGCCCGGATCACGCGCCTCCGTACCTCAGCTTTTCAGCGCTCGTGCACGTCTCAATGCTCTTTTCTCTTTCCTTCTAATTGTAGAACTTCCACTCAGCCAGCTTTCCCGTGGTTCTGGGTGATAGACGTTTTGTCTTTTAGTTGTATTTTTGAAATTGTTGCGGGAGGCAGCAGTTTAGGTGTTTACCTACGCCGCCATCTTGGATTCCCTCCATGGTATGTTTTTGCTACCTTTGTAAAAAATTAGTTGCCCATATATGTATGGGTTTTTTTTTATGGGCTCTCAGTTCTGTTCTACTGATCTGTTATGACCTATTTTTATGCCGATATCATACTGTTTGATCATTACAGCTTTTTAGTATAGTTTTGAGTAAGGGAGTACAGTAACTCCCTTTGTTCCTTTTTTCCTCGGGATTTCTTTGGCTATTCCTTTGTGGTTCCATACAAATTTGAGAATTTTTTATTCTATTTTTGTGTAAAATGTCATTGGTATTTTGATAGGGATTGCACTGAACCTGTAGATAGCTTTAGATAACATGAAAAGTTTAACAATGCTAATTATTAAAATCCATAAACATGGAATTATCTTTCCATTTATTTGTGTGTTATTCAATTTCTGACATCATACACAAAATTTAACTCAAAATTGATTAAAAACTTGATAATAAGACCTGAAACAATAAAATGCATGGGGAAAATTAGGCATTATAGTTATGAACCTTGGCCTCAGAAGAGTTTTTGTGAACTTGACTGCAAAGACAAAGGAAGAAAAAAAAATGAATGAATGTAACTACATCAAACTAAACAGTTCCTGCATAGTAAAAGAAAGCACCAACAAAACAAAAAGTTAACCAAACAAATGGAAGAATATATTTACAAATATACCTCTGATAAGAGGCTAACATCCAAAATATATAAAGAACTCATACAACTAAAAAGCAACTAAAAACAAAAAACAAAAAAATGTGATTTTAAAATGGGGGTAATCTGAATAGATACTTTTCTAAGGATTACAGACAAATGGCAAATAGAAAGATGACAGCATGCTCAATATCTTTTCAATGCAAAAACATCTAGCATTGACAGGACTAAGGTGGTTTAAGACAACAGGAAAGTGTGGTTTTTTAATAATTGATGTTAGGTCAATTCAATATACAGTATATATGGACATATCAATTCAAGAAGCTTTATTGTTTTGTTACTTCCACAAGTAGCCTCTAATTATTTTCTGCTTAGGATGTAAGAATTAAGTTTATTTTTATTATTATCACTACTTATTCACTTGTCCATCACTCATGTTACCATAAAATAACTTAATAACCTTGAAATAAACAATGATTCTCTAAAACTGATGAATCGCTAAAGGATCAAAAAGTGTTCAACTGGACTACATGAAAACTTTTTAAGTTTCTATTAATGACACCATAACATACAGAAAGGAGGCTATAGAGTTAGAGTAAATGACTATATATAAAGAGCTCACATAGAATTATATAAAGAACTATATATAATAAGAAATGTCAGGCAAACCAAAAGGAAAATGAGCAAGAGATTTAAGTAGACACTACACAAAAAGGATATCCAAATAGCCATTTAATTATTAAAGTAACTTAACCATAAGATGATGCTCAGCAGTACGTTTAAAATTTAATAATATTGACAGTTCCAAGTAGTGAGAATGGGAGGAAAAACTAGGAAGAAATCAAATGTCCTTGCAAAAGGTTTTAAGTGAGACCCAGGAAATGGTTTATGAATATGGCAACTAAGAAAATACCAGAGATAAGTTTAATATCATGAAAAGGTTTTTCATGACATGTGACTGCATGTGAGAGAGACTGAGGAAGAGAAAGACAAGATAATCAGAATAATAGTAATACACATGATTTGACATTTAAAAAACAAATGAGAGAATATACAAGATGATATCAAAAGGCTTTTTTTCTGTTAAAATAATAAAATAAAATATAGATACATCATAAAAATAAAACAGAAATAATGTATTATATTTTTTGCATATGTTTGAATTATTTTAAGATAAGAGTATTTTGTATTATGATTATATTAAGCTTCTTCCTACACTAAAAAACAAACAAAGATACAGAGGAATAAAATTTCTTAATTCTCCTTGTTTCTGATCACAGTGGCAGGCCTACGCTTTTGTCTTATCCCACTGATCCTCTCTACCAAATTACACACACACATACACACTCACATTCACACACACTCCACATTCTCCTACAGGAACAGAAAATTATTTGATGGGCATCTTGAAGAAGAGTCTACAAAGTTATTCCTCAGCCCCTATACATTCCTTGCCTTTAGTATCTCTTGTCTTCCAAGTCTGAGTGCCATGTAACCAGAGCCATGCAGAGAACTCAGTGGAGCACGTCCTGCCCTGTCCTGGGCACAAGACCTATAGGCTTTTAGCTCTGCCAATGTCTGTGGGAAGAAAAGACCCTTATTCATGGGCAAAGTCAGAACAAGCAACTGCAGCCACCGCCAACCCAAGTAAACTGTTTCATTACCAATCTATATCAATAAAAGGGTTATATGCTAATTAGGCCAGATAGATCGGACATCTTCCCGACATCCTTCCAGACAAAGCCATGGTGGCAGGGATCAAGGCAGAGATGGTTAGGGGCGATCAGGCAGGCAGGTAGAGGTGGTTAGGTGAGATCAGGCAGGCAGGCAGAGGCAGTTAGGGGCAATCATGCAGGCAGGCAGAGTGGTTCAGGGTGATCAGGCAGGCAGGCAGAGTGGTTAGGGGCAATCAGGCAGGCAGGCAGGCAGAGTAGTTAGGGGCGATCAGGCAGGCAAGCAGTGAACGGTTAGGAGCCAGTGGTCCCAGATTACAAGAGAGATGTCCAACTAAATCAGCAGTTGGACATCTCCCAAGGGGTCCTGGATTGGAGAGGGAGCAGGCCGGGCTGAGAGACCCCCTCCCCATGCACACAAATTTCGTGCACTGGGCCTCTAGTTGATAATAAAATGTATATTCCCTTCTCCATCTCTATGTCTCCTCTATCTTTCCACTGGAGCTCAACTTGGACAGCCAACACACTGTTACTTCTTGGGCTGTCTACAATGTCTAGAAAAAAACAATAGAATATGTGCATTGTGCCTGTCCCTTTTATCATGATATTTCCTTTAAGATATTCATATCTTTGGGACTGGTTTATAGTCTATTGAATATTGTATCTCGTAGTATGAGCATTTTCTACTCCATTGCCTCTGCTATCCCATTAACCCAAAGATTACAGAATAAACTATTTCCATGTCCATGAATGGTTTGAGAACTAGCAGAGTAACAGTTACCATCATTTAGGCAAAAGTGAAAGTTGTAGAAGACAGGAGAAAGGTGGTGAATTAGAAAGAAGGAAATGGAAAGTCCAGAAACATTTCTTGTAATCCTCCTTCATGATTATGTCCAACGCAATATATCTGCATTAATTTTTGGTTCCTTTAATTTCAATTAATAAGATGTGGAGAGTAGTATTTCAAAAAAAGAGGCTCTAGAATTAAAATCTCTGGGATCAAATCCCAGATCCACTGCTTACTGGATCTGTTCTTCAAGATAGGTAATCTTGTTGTGGCTGAGCTTTATAGTCTACAGAAGAGGATAATGACCAAATCTACCTCATACAACTGTGCAGACGATAGGAGAAAATTCATGCACATTATTGGTACTATATTTGTATGATGACCTCATAAATGTGATATCTGTTATGACTACTATTTACCTTATTTTCATTACTATGCTAATATGGAACATTTGTCCTTAATATTTTATAGACAAATTTACTTAATATTTAAAGTTATTTGACTTTGAACTCAGTTTTATATTAAATACCTTATTTGATTTGCAGCTTCTTATGAATTTTCTTCTGTGCAAAATAAACTGTCAAGAGCCCCTGAAAATAGAAAGGAATCACTTGGAATATTTTGATGTTACTTGAGTCCACGCTATCTTCCTCTTGTTTAATAGACTAGAAATTTTTGGTAGAGATGAGTTAATGCACTAGCAGTTCGACACTATTAAGTTTCCAGTAACTTAAAATAAAGTGACTTTCCATAGATTTGCCACTAACAGGCCTCAAAGCTGTGCTTGATAGTCAGGTTACCAGATGACTGTCAAGAGCCACAATCAATGTATTCAAATCTCTGCAGAATATTTTTCTTTTTGTCATTATTTCCATGGTCTACAAGGCAGTAAGACTATTCCAGGTGACTTTAGAGTATTGTAACTTGGTGATATGAGGAGTGGGCTCAGATGATGTTTCTGTCTCTTTAATATAAACTCAAAAAAATACCACAAGTACCTTCAATAGCTTTAGGACAGTGTCAAATTCCAAAAACTGCTTATTAAAGCATCCATGCTATAGAGGACACCTTTCCTAAATAGAGTTTTCAATTCCTGGCTGCTTAAAAAAATCTTTCTCTCCCTTCCTCCCCCTCTCCCTCGCTCCTCTTCTTTCTCTCTCTCCCTCTCTTCATCCTTCCCTCACCACCACCACCACCACCACCACCACCACCACCACCCCTCTTTCTTTGCTTTTAGCTTTAGAGATGCTTGTGGGGTCTTTGAAATTAGTGTCATCATTACATTTTGGTTATAAATATTTCTTAAATGTAATGATATTTTCAAGTAAAAGGTATATTTTAAGAAGTTCAATGTGGAATAAACAGGTAAATGTCTTAAAAACAAACCATCTTTGAGCAAAATAATACACACGTTTGTATATGAAAAGTGCCAGTTATAGACTAATGTGCACAATAATGTATTAGAAGTATAAATTCCTGAGTGTTTACCAGTACATTTTTGTATTTGTTTGTAAAATCATAGAAATAGGTGTGAGAGGTAAGAGTAAATGCTATTTTTCCCACAAATACCACATTAATGACAATGGAAAATAACGTTTCCTTATATATCTATTTATATATTTTTTAAGATTTTTATCGATTTTTAGAGAGAGGAAGGGAGAGGGAGAAAGAAACATTGATGTTAGAGTGAAACATTAGCTGTATCCTGCACGTCCCGTACCAAGGATGGAGCTTGCAACTGGGGTATGTGCCCTTCAAGGAATCAAATTAGCAACCCTGCAGTGCATGGGGACGATGCTCAACCAACTGAACCATACTGGCCAGGGCTATTTATATATGTTTATATTAGAGGCCCGGTAGACGATATTCATGCACGGGTAAGGTCCCTAGACCTGGCCAGTGATCAGGGACCATCGTGGCCTTCCTTTCCCAGGCTGCTGGCTGGGATCTTCCTTTGTTCCGCGCCACCCCCTGGTGGGCAGTGCAAGTCAGAGCGAATGATAAAACTCCCAGTTGGTTGAACTCCCAAGGGGTCAATTTTCATATTAGCCTTTTATTATATAGGATTTTACAAGCATGTACTAAGAAATAAATGTGTATACAGTTTTCCTAATTTTTAAAACTTTAATAATTATACATGTATACATAAGTAGAAAAAAACATGGAGTAGTTTGCCAAGACTATTAATTTCTCATTAGTTTTTTATTTTTTCTTTCTAATGTATTTGCCAATTCCCCAATGATTATATATTGCTTTTATATTATAGATTAATTTACAAATGATAATATTCCAAACTGGTGTTTGACATAACAGATGGTAATACTTAATACTTAACATTTTAATTCATATACATGTCCATACACATTTATATGTAATTTCTAGAGGAAAGAATAGAAATACTAGTAAAACCTAATATTTAAAGAGGTTATTTTAAGTTTGGGAAATAGATAATTATTCCATCATATATTTTCTCTAATAAATATTTTTATATACTTACCTATGATTTATTTTATAAACAGAGTTTATTTTTTATTTTGAAAATAAGTATGTATGGTTAAAATAGTAATGCAGTTTATGAATAATAAAATCTGTAGCAGATGTATTTTTCAAGAGAAAAAGAAATTGCAGAGATCTATCATAAAACATATTTCTCACTTTGTCTGAGAAGCCAGTATCCAAATTTATAAAAATAAGCAAGTGTCACTCATGTCTTAACCAGATCAATGTTGACAAAAAAGCCCCAGAACAGGTGGATTGTTTCAATTATGTGCCTTCTATGATGAATACAAAATAAGTTCTAAAAGATTCCTGGATATTTGTAGGATGCTGGCGATAGCTCAGAGCAATATGACATTGATGATGAAGATTGGGCAAGATAACTCCCCTCCAAATGAAATAGGGCACTGTTTTTTATTTTGTTTTGTTTTTGTGGCCTTTGGTTTGGTAACCATTTAACTATAAATGCAACAGCTGGCCATGAAAGGACTGTATCAGGACCAGGTGAAGGGTGCTGAGATGTGATGCTATTGGCAGGCCGCCTATGTATTTGTGATGAAATAAGCCCAGCAACTGGACATTTTAGCAGCTGGCCAGACAAAGGACATTGTTCAGATATTTAACAGATGATAATTGAACATTCTAGTACTACTTTTTGAAAAGAAAGTGGTTACCAAATGGTTGGCAAATGTTTGGGGACAATGGATAATCAAAGTTTGAAACAAAGATTTATGGGAAGGTAAGCCAGGAAGCATAAGATTGTCATCTCAACTCATTCAGAAAGATTAGACAAAAGAGTCCATATTATAAAATGAAATGGGTTATGCTTAAACTCCAACATTAAATACCCATTTTAAACTCTGGCTGCCCCCCTCCCCCACCTCAGATGAATCCTCTTACATAATAAAACCCATTACTTCTTTATTACCACCTCACTGTTTTTCCTAAACTGATAATACTATTTAATTTACCTCTGTAAACATTCTTTCTGTTATCGTATAGTGCAAGATTGTGTGTACTTTTCATTAACTAATATATTTAACTTTAATAAGTCCATAGTCAAAAATATAACAAACATTTGAAAGAGCATTCATTACAAATAAATTAAATCAGGAAAAAATTATACATTTAATTGACAATAAAAATGAAGTCTTCTTGCTTTATTAGAGATACATTTAAATACAGTAGACAATGTGGTAATTTAAAATAGGTCTCTAGAAGTTTGGTTTTCAAAACTTAAACTATACATTATAATTTTAACATTATTCACAAAGTTTTATTTAGTTATAATTTTACATTATTTACAAAGTAATGTAATTTTACATTATTTGGAGTGATTCATAAACCCAAAGGTTAACTAAAAATGGTAAGATAAATTTTGGCTTCTCATTAAGATACCTGCAATTTAAAAAAAATGTATGAATACTCCCTAATTGGAAAAAAAGTCACTTTTTACTCAAATCCATTGCTTTATTAAAGTTTTTCTATGGCATTCATCAAGGTACTTCTCTTAAAAGAGATATGCTATAAAAGCATAATTGTCCAAAAAAAAATAAAACTGGGAAAATCTGATTACAGCAATTCCCATAGATTTAACTTGAAGAGATCCCTGAATTGAATACCGAATAGATTTTCCAGGAGCTGATGACAAGTGTAATACACCACACAAAGTTAAGAGGCAAATAAAAATCTCAACTTATCTCACTTTATCTGTTACATGCACCATATTAAAAACAAGCGTTCAGAGAGTAAGAGAAGAATTGTCTGTGATTCTAAGAGGACATATGGGTAAAACAAGAAATGTGAAGACATTAACCAGAAAAATAGGTCAAGTCTGTGAAATGGTAATTTCATCTCCACAGGGCTTAATGAGCATTGAAAAGAGTTTATAAGCTCTGTACAAGCAGGGTCATGTTTCACTATATAACAGACTGGCCAACAAAAGGAAAAAAAAACACTTTATTGTTTGCCATAAAAAAAGCATCATAATCCTTAAAATACCTTGATATTTGTGAGAAATAGAAGTTCTTAAAAGGTAATGCTATTTTTCAATAATTTTTTCTAAAATTATGGAACTTCAAATAATTAAATTTCAAATGGTTTCAAGACAAAACCTAAATAATTTTGTTCATTTTATAGAAACAATATAGACTACAAAAAGAAAAACCACACAATAAGAATGTATGTTTTTGTGTAACTTATCCATATGTATATTGCATATATAATATACATATATTACATATCATCTACCTTCCTTTCAGAATAATAATTGGTTAAGTATCTAGTATTCTCAAACTGTCCCATCTTTATTTGTGTTATAAAAATTGTCAGGAATTTACTTTTCTTTAACATTTTTAAATACCTTTTGTGTATTAATAGAAATAGTAATAATTGGAAAAAGCAAAAATGTATATGAGTATATTTAAATATATTTTTATTGATTTCATAGAGGAAGGGAGGGAGTTGAACTGTGACCTCCTGGTTCACAGGTCGATGCTCAACCATTGAGCCACACTGGCTGGGCATGAATAATTTTTTAAAATTATCTCTTTCGTTGCTATACTTGGATGTCATCAAAACACAAGCTCATGTAAGTATTTTAGGGTTGTCATAATTTTACTACCTCTTGCTTTTTAAACCAGCTATCTTATTTATCACCTTACAAATGATATAATATTCCCAGTGCGATTCCTATTCTTAAAATATGATTATAGTTCTGCTTAAACTTAGAAAAACTAAACATTGAACAGCTATATTACTTTTGAAATTATACTTTAAGAAAGAAAATAAATTATGTTTGGCTCATAGTTTATGAGTGTATATTTTATTATTTTGTCTTCAAATCTATATGCATAATGTTATTATCCCTACTTACTGATAAGAAAATTGGAAAAGAATGCTTAAAGATGCCAATTGACCCATCCAAGGGAATATGTGCTTTAGTGAACAGTCAAGTTTAAAAATTCTTTCTACTAACTTGGAGAAACTTTTAATAATAAACTTATATTTTCTGGACTTCACTATTATAAAAAATTATTTCATATGTAACTAACCAAATTCATTTTGAAACAGAATTTTAGAGGAGAATATAAATTTTAAAAATCATCAGTTTCCTACAAGTGGGATTACTGGGTCAAATAGGAGTACACCAATCAGAAAGGATATATGCACCCCTACGTTCATAGCAGCACCATTTACAATAGCTAAGATTTGGAAACAGCCTAAGTGCCCACCAGCAGATGAGTGGATTAGAAAACTGTGGTACATCTACACAATGGAATACTGCACTGCTGTAAAAAAGAAAGGACTTCTACCATTCGCAACAGCATGAATGGACCTGGAGAGCATTATGCTATGCTAAGTGAAATAAGCCATTTGGAGAAAGATAAATATCACATGATCTCACTCATTTGTGGAACATAATGAACAAAAATAGATACAGAGACACAGAAGCATCAAACAGATTGTCAAACCTCAGAGGGAAGGAAGGGGAGAGTGAGGGGGAGAGGTAAAAGATAAACCAAAGGACTTGTATGCATGCATATAAGCATAACCAATGGACACAGACAGTAGGGCATATGCTGAGGAGTGGGATTGGCTGGAGAGAGGTCAATGGGAGGAAAAGGAGACATATGTAATAGTTTAAACAATAAAGAATTTAATTTAAAAGAACACATCAGTTTCTTTATATTAAGATATGAAAGTTAGGACATGGAGAGGTGACGTTAGAATTATAGCTATAGTTTATGTCAGAAGCAGCATAATTATCATTATCTCTTAACTGTTAGCACTGGCCTCTTTCAAGTACTCCATCTCTCCTGTCTCACATATTAAGTATATATGCAGTATCACACACAATACATTAAGAATCCTATATAATAAAGAGCTAATATGGTAATTATACCAAATGGTGGAACGACCTTCCAGGAATGACTAGTGGGAGTCGGGCAGGGCCACGGGGCTGTGAGGCAGCTGGGGCCATGAGGGCTGAGCCCCTTGCACAAATTCCGTGCATCGGGCCTCTAGTAGTCTATAAAATTCAGGCCCCAAATAGTTTCCATTATTTCCTGTGCTTTACATATCAAGGTGAAATGGTGAACAAAATTTAGTAAAATAAAACTTCAGATTTTAATATATATTCCTCTATGTAACTAACCTATAACATATAAATTTTCAATACGAGTATCAAAGACTTGAAACCTATAACCACTTTTAATTGTTCCCTTCTCTCCCATTCTGGCTATCTATCTGTATTTCTGCTTTGGAGAAAAGTAGAGAAAATCAATGTTACTGTGAATCAAAATGATAGGTATGAAAGAAACAGTGTAATCTTTGTGGCTTTGCACTGACTTCTTGGGGTTAAAAGAAGAAAAATAAAATAATTGAGTTTTATTTCTCTTCTACTCTCATTTAAACTTCAAAACTGTCTTTCACATTAAAAAAAGATACAATGATCTCTAGATACCTTGTGAAAAAGGGAAAATAGTTCCTTAAATCTATGTGTTAAATCTTATACACATCTAATCAGAAATGACAATAAAACAAAGTAAACCACCTTTATATTGGAATTATGTCAGTGTTGCTACATCCATAAATTAAGACAATGACTTTTTAAGTTGAAAAAACAAAACAAAACATGCACTGTTGTTTATACGTAAAACTCTTTTGAAACCATGATCCAGTATTCAGTATCTGAGAAATTTTGTGTCTGTGACAGTTTGATAGTCAACCATATAATATAAAAGAAAATGCATTCTTTACCTTTATCTCTCAAAACACATTAAAGGGGAAGCAATACCTACCCCCCCAACTTTTCTTCTTACATCTTCTACAGGCTTGGACTCAATTTTATTCCAGTCCACATTGTAGAGCCTATTTTCCCCACCTCAAATAATTCTTCCTTAGTTACCATCCCAGAGGACTTTTATTCTCTCTTCCCCCAAAAAAATGTTCCTTAGCTTTTAGATATGTAGATTAAATATGTTTTCTATCCTCTTACTGGCATTCATTGTAGAAGGATATTTCTTTAAAAAGCAATCGGTAAGCATTGTCTTGAAAGCCAAAGAGTAGATATTAGAGACACAGATTTGTATGCTTGAAAGATGGCAATCAACATTATGCAGTGGTAAAAATGGAAAAGTGTCACCTATAGTACTTGGAAGCATCTACCACATACATATATTGTATGAAATAATCTGATAGGATAAGGAAAAGAATGTAGAAAACAATGTTATTATTGGGTGCATTGGGTGTCTCTATTGACCTCTCATTAGTTAGAAAGAGAAGAGCTCAGAAAAAGTTTGGCAGTTTACAAGCAAGATTGCAATGTTTTAGAGGAATTCCAGAAACTCATGGCTTTGTGATAAAAAAAGCCAACCAATTTTAGATTGCAAACAGTAAGAGAAGAAAATGAGAAAAGTTTTGAGGAAATAAAAAAAATTAATTTAAGGGTGTAATATCACACATTTTTAAAACTGAAAAAGTGAGTAGAAGTGTTTCAGATAAAAAAACTAAGAATCTAGAAACAACCAAGTTCTTTAATTAGACAAAATGACTTATGGAAGAAAGAAAAAGAATATTGACTATTCTACCAAAGTAGATGAGCTCAAGGTATTTACAAACATAACAGAGTAAAGTGGAACAAGATGAGGATACAGAAGCAAAAGAATACACTGTTTCTGGAAATTATGTCCCAAAAAGAACTTTGGGCTTGTTATTTCACACATAGATTTCACTAACTGATTATGAGAGGTGTTCATGATTCACTGACAAGAGGGAAAAGAAGTTACTATTTAAGAAATTATCTTTAGCTGGGTAGGCCTGGCTCAGTGGTCGAGCATTGACCTATGAAGTAGGAGATTACAGTTCAATTCCTGGTCAGGGTACATGCCTGGGTCATAGCTAGATTCTCACTGTGGGGCATGGACGAAGCAGCGAATCAATGATTCTCAACATTGATGTTTCTATCTCACTCCCTCTCCCATCCTCTCTGAAATCAATAAAGATATATTAAAGAAAAAAAATTATCTTCAGACTGTTTAGAGACTAGAGGTGGGTAACAAGTTAAAAATGTTACTCACCTGTGCATCTCCACATGTGGTCAAGAACAAGGTAGAAACGTGAGCAACTCCTGGAAAGCAATGTCATGTGAAAGTTAATTTACTGTAATAAATTGCAAACATATATATTTGGGGATAAAACGTTAAATTTTTAAAATATATTTTGTTGATTTTTTACAGAGAGGAAGAGAGAGAGAGAGAGTCAGAAACATCGATGAGAGAGAAACATCAACCAGCTGCCTCCTGCACGCCCCCCACTGGGGATGTGCCTGCAACCCAGGTACATGCCCTTGACCAGAATCGAACCTGGGACCCTTCAGTCCGCAGGCCAATGCTCTATCCACGGAGCCAAACCGGTTTTGGCTAAATTTTTTATTTCATGTCCACAATGTAAGACTCTTTTATTCTGGTTTTAAGAAGCTAAATAATGTGTTTCAAGTTGGCAGAGTGGATATAAAAAGTGGTTTAATTTTTCTCCTATCATGGTCTTAAAAAGGCTCTAAATGGAGTTTAAATATAAGCTCCATGAGGGCAGGGATTTTGTCTGTTTGTTCATAGGTGTATCCTCAACAACTAGAACAACGCTGGCTACATGATAAATGCTCATTAAATATTCACTGACTAAATAAAGCAAAAATGCTCTTTCAGATTTGATTTTGTTTAGTTGAATATCCCCCTCCATTGTATTATATGCAGATCTCATAAATTATGAGGCACTCTATTATCAATAGCATTGTAAAGGTTCAATTTTAAAGTGTATATACTAGTACATGTCATCACCTCTGTGCCCCCAGGGCAGACCAAAGCTGGGATTCTGGACTACAAGGAATAAAGAAGAGGCATTGTCTGGGTCTGAGACAACTGTCCTCTTTATCATCAAGAACCAGTCCCTCTTGTCTATTGGGCAGTGGAGAAAGAGAAATTGGCTAAGCCCTGCAAAAGTGCTAGAGTGTAGTTGTAACTTTTTAAGTTTCTCTGGACAACACTGAAGAATGGAGAGCTTTTTGTAGACTGAGTTAAAATGCTGGTCCTCTCTTGGGTAAATGTGTGAGTTTTTCAGAGTTTCCTTTATTCATTCTTGCCTTGCAGTTTTCTTTGACATGCCTGTGGGACATTTTTCTGAAGTTCAATATTCCATCCCCATCAGCTGGCTGAAGGCACCTCTTACTATGCAACCGATGAGCGCAGAGCTGAGTATACATTTGTAACAGTGTGCAAGACACTCTTTAGTAATATATTAAAATTTTCATGTTTTTATGCCAAATGATAAAAATTAGGTTTCCTTAAGAACCAAATAAAGGGCCAAATAAAATTTCAAAATATTAGAATCTGAGAGGTTTCATTGCATATTAAACAAGCCATTGAACAAGCTCTCTAGGTCATTGGCAATACATGATAAAAAGCTTTTAACTGCACGCAACCTCTCAATTTTATTGAAGTGATCATGTAAGTGGAAGGAGCCCTGTCTTTCACAGTCAATACCAACTTACTCCACTTGAGCACTTACTCATTGAATTTCTCTGGATTCCAGGGTCCTGTGGGAAATTAAGAACCAGTAACACACACACACACACACACACACACACACACACACACACACACACACACACACTGTCAAAATTCACATTTTTCTAATCTATGTAATAGCAGTGTAAAAATCACTACTTCTTCCCCAGATAAAATTAAGTGTCTTGAAATTTTGGAAAGGTAACTTAAAAATTCAAGATGCTTTAACATTCATAAGATTGTGTTTGAACTAATGCATAATTGTTACACTAAAATAAAGTGCTAAAAAGTAAACCTTACCTATGTACCTTGGTCACTCACATATAGTTTGACACCAGACGTAGCAGAAGTTGGCCCTTTCTTTAAAGGGTCTCTGAAACACTGTGAATGAAGCGGAAGAAGGCAGTGCAGAGGAAAGGGAGCTGCAGAAGTGACAAGAGAAAATGGCTATGATTTTCCACATGCTACTCGGGAAGGATCTCAGCTATTGGTGTGTAGAGTATGTCTAAGGAATTATTATAAAGCTGAGGAATATAAGAAACCTTAAAATGCTTGCTAACATCAAAAGTTTAAGATTCTTTGGCTTGGAGAAATTCTAGGTTTATGAAACTAGAATGACATTTATGTGGTTCAATCATAACTGAGATAAACAAAGAAACAATAGAAGCTGGCTGTCCTGGAAAATTGGGCACTCATCAACTTCAAATCCTAGAATCCCCCTGAGTCTCTGCAAGGTGTAGGGCACAAGGGAAAGTTGTACTGTTAGTGATAAATATAAACTTATAAACCACTGCACAACCAGGGGACATGTCTGTACTCAGTCTTACATTCATTCCAATATCCCTTTGTCATCAAATGAGGCAAGAAGAGAAGGAGAATGTTGCTTTACATAAAAAAACACACACTTTATTGTAACTTTTTCTCTCCAAGGTCCAATGGAGAGAAAGGAAAAAAATGAATGTGTACAAGACTAAAGTTTTGTTTCCGTGGTCTTAAAGGTTGATAACCTAATATAGTTTCATTCAGGGTAGGTTAATGTGCTTTTCTTTTGTCTATAACAATGCAGAGCATAAAGGTAGAGGGAGAGCAAAATCTCTCTTTTCTTGAGTTGGGATATCCATTTTGTCCTCACAAACATTGGAGCTCTCTTATATACCTATCTCTATCTCTATCTCTATCTATCTCTATCTCTATCTCTATATCTTTATCTCTGTCTCCATTTCTTTCTTTTTTAAAATATGTTTTTTATTTCAGGGAGAGGGAGAGAAGGATAGAAACATCAATGATGAGAGAGAATCATCAATCAGCTGCCTCCTTCATTCCCCCTTGTAGGGATCAAGCCCACAACCTGGGCATATGCCCTGACCGAAAAATGGAACTTTGACCTCCTAGTTCATGACTCTAGGCTCAACCATTGGGCAGCACCACCACACTCCCCTTGTTTCCCTCTTACATTACTGCTTGGTTCTTTTCAACTTTATTGTCTGGATTGTTCTCTGCTAGAAGGACTACGAATATTCAATTATTCCAATGGTTGATTATTCATGTACACTTAGCCCTTGATTGATTCTGTACAATGTTATAGCTTTAAATGTAATTTATAAGCTATGTCTTCCATAATGAATAAATCCAGTTTGGACCATTCCTCTGGGATTCAAACTCCTATACCTAATTGTTTATTCAAGGTCTCCACTCAGATACAGAAATGGTACCTCACTCTACAAGACAATGATAATTTTTTTCTCTCTTTCAACCCTATTGCTCTCTATGTTTCTCCTCCTGTCAAATGACACTATCATTAAACCAGGTGCTCTAGTAAAAATCTAAGAAACCACCCATTACTCCTCATTCTACCACATTTTATATTCATTCCTACTTTATCCCCCAATATCTTCACAGGTGTTACCTCCCTCCAACCTCCTGCACTTCTAACTTCATATCCATGTTTATGTATTGAAGGACTTGGACTCACATACTCTGCATGGCTTCTAAGATTGTCAAGGCACCAATCTACTCAAATAACTAATTAGATACCACTCTCTCATATTCTTGTCATTTCTTTAAAAAAGCAAAACAAACATGCAAACAAAACACAATAAGCTCTTTTCCTTTACTTCTGCATTTTTCACCAATGGCATGATCATCTGAAGAAGTCAGCCAGAAAGAAACTTCTGGCAGTAGTTGTATCCAATCTTTGTTAGACAGAGACATGTTACATTAAATTAAAATTTATTTTCTAGATTCATGCTAGCCTCTTCATGTCCTCAACAGTAATTTAGTATGTATTCTGCATTATAAGCCCCTTGAATGATAATGATATTGAGAAATCAAGAATAATGAAGCCTTCTCTTCATTTAGATTATGCTAAAGGAGCTAAAAGTCAAGCTACAAAAAGTGAAATTGAGAATTACTCTTGGTCAATAATTGGAAAGGTAGGTCTCAGAAATTCTCTTAATTTCTAGTTTGAAAGACAATAGGGTGGGGAAGGAAAAAAATACAACTAAAAAACACAGGTCCTTGGCAAGGTTGATCTAGCAAGATATGATATCAAATGCTAAAGAAGCTATAAAATGTTAAACCTATTATAAATTTCTTATTGCACCACAAAAGCATAAGCCTAATTAATCAAATCATTTTGGAGAGCCCCAGGTCTAAATTTCAGAACGGATAAAAATGTGGGTTTTGAGCACAGATGTTTAAGTTCTGGCACTCTAAAGAAAGGGTATAGATAAACAATGATGTCAGATATTCAGGATGCTTAGCTCTTAGAGTTTATAGCAGTGGTTCTCAACCTTCCTAATGCCATGGCCTTTTAATACAGTTCCTCATGTTGTGGTGACCCCCAACCATAAAATTATGTTTGTTGCTACTTCATAACTGTAATTTTGCTACTGTTATGAATCATAATGTAAATATCTGATATGCGGGATGTATTTTCATTGTTACTAATTTAACATAATTAAAGCATAGTGATTAATCACAAAAACAATATTTAATTATATATTGTGAAATATTTATTTCTAATTACAAATAAATGAAATTTTGTCTTGAAGCATGGTGTAGCATGGGTAACAGTCTTAATATAACAACAGTAAACTACATTGCTACATTTTGCGACAGTATGGGTAAAAAGCCAATGTCAGTGTGAAGGTTGGAATTGCTTCTTTCTCACCAGATCAGAAATTCTCAGGGCAGTCTTTGCAAGGGCACGATGAAGATCATCTTCCACAACAAATTTACTTCTGTATTTAGACCTGATAACCAACAAGCTGGAAAACCCTGTTTCACAAAGATATGTTGTTGGAAATGGGAGAAGAAGGCGCAACACAGTCTCAGAACAGGATATGACTGCAAACACTTGATCCAGAATTTTGTAACTGGCGTTGTAGAGAAATCAGTTCTTGCTGCATCGCTGTTAATAAGTTCAATGAACTCCTCTTGTGCTGTTTCAGGAACATCTTCAACTTTGACTGTGAATGGGCTTCTGGCAAGTGCAAATGGGGTGTGAGGTAGATTTGGAAAGTACAATGAAATTTCATCTGCAAGCATGTGCAAGTGTTCTTTCACAGAAATTATTGTGATCCTTTTGTCTGGTTCAATGTATGTTCCTCAAAGAAAGCAAATAAGGTAGGCGACATGTAAATTTTATTTTCATCCAATTTTTTTTGTCAAAGCTGAAGTTTCATTTGCAATGATCGGATCTTTTCAGACAAATCGAGGCATGTTGCATTTGGTCCTTGCAGTGATAAATTTAACTCATTCAAGATGGCAAAGATGTCAACCAAGTAAGCTATTTCTGCAGTTCACTTTTATTGCTGAAAAGTGCTTCGAACTGCGGTCTTGCTCTCTGATTAAAAAACGTTTTGAGTTAATCACGAAGCTCAAGAACACATTTTAAAACTTTTCCTCTCGACAACCATCTCACTTCAGTGTGAAATAGCAGAGCATTATTCGGTGCCTCCAACTTGTTGCACAGTTGCGCAGTCAACTGTTTAAAGTGTTCATCTTTACAAAATTGACAGAACTTATGATGCTTTTCATTACTTCTTGTAACTCTTGTGGCAGCGTCTTCATTGTTAATATTTGCCGATGAATTATACAGTGAGTTCCGATAACTTCTGGTGACTCATTCAGTACCAAAAGTTGAAATCCAGATCAACATCCTAGCATAGCTGGAGCACCATCTGTGCAAACACCACAAACTTTTCCCCAAGAGATCTTATGCTCTTTCAGAAATGAACCAACTGTGCCAAATACATCACGTGCGGCAGTTGTTGTTTCAAGAGGTTTTCAAAAAAGAAACTCATCTTTAAAGTCGCCATCATTAATATACCTCAGGTAAACCAGTAACTGTGAACAGTTTGCAACATCTGTAGATTCATCAAGCTGGATACTAAATATTGGAAGTGGAGCAGATTTAATTTCCTGGATTACCTGATCAACAATATCAGCAGATATGTCATCTATTCTTCTGTGGACAGTGTCATTAGATAAGGAAATTGCACTCAATTTCATAACAAATCCATCTCTGATCATAACTCGAATAATGTCTTCGGCCTCTGGCAATAGTAAATCCTCAGCAATGGTGTGAGGTTTCATAGCTCTGGCGATTCTGAGTGCCACCAAATATGAAGCTTCAACGGCTGCTACGTTTTGTTTGTGGTACTTGCCACCAGTGTCAAGTCTGGCTTTCTTGAGTCCATCAGCTTTGCTTCTAAAATAGTTGGTATCCTTGCTGGCAAAGCTGAGATGCTTGCTATCAAAGTGGTGTTTTAGTTTGTTTGGCTTCATAGATTCGGCTGATAGAACTTCACAACAAATAACACATTGTGGTTTCTCAATTCCTGCTGTAATTATTGAGGTAAAACCATACAGTAAAAAATCCTCACTATATATTTTTTTCTTAACGTTCTTCTCTACATGATTCATTGTCATGGGATGGTTTGCTAATGAAAATAATATATAACAATAGCTTTAATAATACAAAAGATGATACATGGGCATAGTTCAGTCAATACAATTCATTAAAGTTTCCTATGATTTACCATTCTCTGTGTTGTTGTTTTGTTTTGTTTTTTACATACCTGTTACTATCACAAGGGGGCAGTATTCACATCAACCACAGCTGAATATAAAAAGACCTCTCAGCATCCAGATTAAGTTCCCATGGTACAGATTTTTTTTTTTTTTTGCAGTAGTTGATGATTTACAGTACATGATTTTACATTTGCCCAGTAATTATAATTCATGAAGTGTCATTTTACCTCCAATACTCTGCTTTCAACACAGTAGCTGCTTTTAACAGAGTAGCTGCTTTCAACACAGCAGCTGCTTTCTACACAGTAGCTGCTCTCTACACAGTAGCTGCTCTCTACATATGTGTGACTGGTCCGCATAAGTACATTATGGCACCAACCCTGTTACATAAAACTGTATTTGTATGGGGTGTTTGTGACGGGGTTGGCGCAATGATGTTATCACACCGGGTACTCCTATGTGGGAGTATCTGTATGTGGGTGGACCTGCCTGGAGACGGATAGAGGAGCGGTGTCTCTGTTCCTAAGATCATCGGAAATATGTGTTTTCTGATGGTCTTAGGCGACCCCTGTGAAAGGGTCATTTGACCCCCAAAGGGGTCGTGACCCACAGGTTGAGAACCGCTGGTTTATAGCATTTGGAACAAAGCCTCTAGTTTCCTGGTGCCCAGTGTCTCATGAATCTGAAACTCTTATTCTTCTTTAAACAGTTCATTTGATTTAACTACACTCAATGAATGCTTTAGTAACTATAATTATTGAAAGTCTGTTCTAGTGGGAGAACTTTGAATATATTTATGATCATTAGCCAATCTATGAATGTAAATCAAGAAAGTAGCCACAGAATCACATGGCTTTTGTGCACTTGAAATGTAATAGGCTTGAATTGAGATATGCTGAAAATGTAAAACACACACTACATTTTGAAAGCCTTATTATTAAATAAATAAATAAACAAGACTTTATGAACAATGTATATATTTATTTTTAATATTAGCACATTTTGATATATTTTATTAAATAAAAGATTATTAAAAATCTATTTTACCTGCATCTTTTCATTCTTTTAAATGTGGCTACTAGAATATGTAAATTATAAATGTGACTTCCATTACATTCCATTTCTACAAGCTGTTTCTAGTCTATATATCTCTTAAAAATATCAACCCACATGGCTAGATAATCCATCATATGACTATCAATTAGACATTTTAAATAAATTGCCACCTACGGTCTCCCTTTTTTAGTCTTCAAAATATGAAAAGAAACAAGGATGTGGACAAATGATCCCATTCTTAACCATTGTGATATATTATCTTGTGAAACATTCTATCAAGAAAAAGTATTTATAGCATTTAATCTTTTTATATTATCTGCATTTGGGGAAAACACCAATCTCATCCTGTCTCTGGCCCTTTAACCACACAAACACAAGTGCACAACCACATTTGACACCTGACTACAACCTCCTTTGGCCATCTATCATCCTGCACCTTTCTCATTGGTATTTAACATGTGCCCACTTGAATGCTCTTTCTAGACTACTCTGCACTCAGTCTCCTTTTTAGCAGTTCTCATCTCATAGTCTCTAGGTTTTTTCTCCAGTGTTAGAGTGTGTCTGCCACTTGGTTCTTGACTTTTCCTAAATGACTTTTGTTGATTTCACTTTACCTTTCTCCTAGCTGTTTTATGCCAAACCGCTATCCCTAAGTTTCCAGACTGTGGATCTGTTCCCTAGGAATCATGGAAATTCTTCACATACCTTGGGGTTAAAAAAGGAGAGAAACAAATAGTACTCTCTATACATCCCAATGGATAAGCAACTTGAGAATACAAGTTTTTTCTCAACAATTTATTACTATACTAGAGGCTCATTGCAGAAAGAGATTCATGCAATAGGCCTTCCTTCCCTTGGTTTCCAGCACCGGTTTTCCTCTAGCACCCGGGACCCAGGCTTTCACTCTGGCCAGAGTCTGCAGTCTTTGTCTTTGCTGTAGCCAGAGTGCTGCTTCTATAGATCCCTTCGTCCCACACCCTCCCTCTCATAGCAGGCATCCTGCCCTGCCAGGCAGCTCCACACCTGGTGGGAGGCCACCATCTTTGTCCTTCTAATTTGCATATTCCCTCCTGATTGGTTGGTGGGCATAGCAGAGTGATGGTCAATTTGCATGTTACTCTTTTATTGGGGTAGATTTCACCCTCTCTAGAAAAGGGAGTAGAAATGTTTTCCATATTTCTGTATATATTTATATCAACAAGTATTATAATACAGTATAGTATGATTTTATTTTCATTTATACATTTGGAGTTCAGGTTACACATCCAATAGTGAACGACACTATTGAAGGATACTAATGAAATTACACTTCATTTCTATTTTTCAATAATCTTTGCTTTTACATAACTATGACTAAGGTTAAAGAAATATTTAAAATTCATACAAAACATACACACCCACAAAAATGCACAGATGTATACATGTACGAACTGCCCCTTCACAACAATTAAATTGGCCTATGCACTTTACCTGTTTAAATAGATTTTAATACACCCTAAAACTGCTGTTTAGGTTACTGCCTACATATTTTGCCCTTTATTCTCTTTTTCTCTTTTACACAGAGGTGTCTATCAAGAGATCATGTAAAGAAATATCAAGTAAAACATATCATAAAAAAGGAACTCTGAGAACCTAGTGATTTGAAAAAATGTTACTTATGAAACTAATGATCTAAGAATACCTTTAAATCAGAGATCATCTAGTATAGCAAAGAGACCTTCAAAATGGACTTGTAAGCACTGATCCAAATAAAAGATTAAATAGCACGATATATTAAAAAGCATAAGGTAAAATAGAAAATGTTGGACTTTTCCACTCCATACAAATATTTCACTCTGCATCTGAGAGCCTTTCTTTCTTTCTTTCTTTCTTTCTTTCTTTCTTTCTTTCTTTCTTTCTTTCTTTCTTTCTTTCTTTCTTTCTTTCTTTCTTTTCTTCCTTTCTTTCTTCTTTCTTTCCTTTTCTTTCTCCCTTCCTTCCTTCCTTCCTTCCTTCCTTCCTTCCTTCCTTCCTTCCTTCCTTCCTTCCTTCCTTCCTTCTTTTCTTCCTTCCTTCCTTCCTTCCTTCCTTCCTTCCTTCCTTCCTTCCTTCCTTCCTTCCTTCCTTCCTTCCTTCCTTCCTTCCTTCCCTTCCTCCCTCCCTCCCTCCCTTCTTTCCTTCCTTCTTTCTTTTTCTTTCTCTCTCTCCACCTCCCCCTGCTCCTGAGGGTCAGTCTGGGCAGCAGCCACCACTTGCACCCACTGCTGGCACCAGCCCCAATAGCTCCACACCATCAGCATGTGAGAGAGGTGGTGGTGGGAGTGGGGCTGCAGGTAGACAAGCGACTGGGGGCTGCGGTAGGAGGGGCCGGGCAGGGACGTAGAGGATGGGCCAAGACCGCCCCTGTTCCCACTGCAGCCTCCTGGCCCACAGTTCCTTTCAATGTGCAGGAATTCAAGGGCCCTAGTTTCTAATAATAAACTTCTAAAGTAATTGTTAGTATACTTATCTTGCTTTATATGTCTGATTATGAGTATACATTAAATATTCATGTTGGTTATAGTGGATAAAACCATTGACCTTTCATTCAATAATCAATACAATATTGATAAGTTTTACAGTCAAGTGACAAAACCAAAGGGAGAAATCTACAATGCTTAGCTAAAGAATAAACAGATGACATTTTTATTAATGCTCATAATGACAGTTTTATTTCAGTTGACAGGAGAAAACACAGTTGTAATGTCATTTTTCATTTAGAATAAAGGGGCAGAGGTAAAAAAAATGCATAATGAATTTGAATCTGCAATTTCTTTAGATCAAAAAAACCCTTGAAGTTCAGAAATTCATTTTTAAACAGATATATTATCCCTAGTGTACAGTTCAATAGACTGCATTAGAAATTATGGGTAAACAGTTACAATTCTGAAAGAGACCACAGTCTTATTTATACACAACTATCAGTAATCCAACATTAATGCACAAAGTACATTTCCTGTTTCCTAATCAGATGGTTATATTTCTTTATACGTCCTGTCACAATTAAGTAAATATGTTACTTATTATGCAATTTTCCTATGCTTCTCAGGAAAGCTTCATAAACATCTACATTGAGTCTCACAATTAAACTAATTAGAATTCAATTTGTTTCAGATTTGGTTTCTATTTTAGGGTTCCTAGAAAAAGTAACAAAATATATTAATTCAATATCTAATTTTGATTGCCATTTACTAGATCTAAATAATTTGTTATTGAGGTTTGACAATGTTCTTCATCCATTATTTTTTTAAATATTTTTATTCTTTTTCAAAATGTTATCATTGAAGAGAAAATCAGATCATATTCATTCAAAAGACACTGGGTGACAGAAAATATTGCATCATACTTCCATGTCCTTGAGTAAAACACTTTTATCTTTTTGTACAAATCCACATACTGTAATTACCACACATTCTGCTTTTGGATACTTTCTAAATGTGTTTTCTCCAGTCACAAAACAGTATTCTACAAACTGACTTTGAGTAACTGTAAAAATATCATTTAACTATGCAATATCATCTTTAAGGAAACAGATTATTTCTAATTTTATACAGTATTATTGTGATTCACATCCTGATGAATATCCTTACAGTTTGTTTTCTATTCTTTTTAAAATTATAAATTGCCACATGAGGATTTTCTGTTTTAATGTATACATTATTTTTAGAGTTTTTCATTTCCATTTCCACTTCCACTTGATTTCCTGATGCTTGTAGCATTTTAAACTCCTACCAGCAGTGTCACATCATGTCTTTATGTGCCCTCTTACACTGGCAGATAGATGGATAAATAGTTCCCAAAATAGAACTAAATCCTTCCAATTCAATAGGCAGAATATAGTATTTTAATATTATTTAATTTCATATTTTTATTTCAAGTGATTTTAAATACTTTTATGTTTATTATTACACACTGATAAATGTTTTTGTGCAAAATGCTTATTTATATATTTGCTAAATTATTCTTAGAAGGTTTTCTGTCATTGTTTGTCAATTCATGTCAATTTTTATTTTATCAATGCTAAAATATAAGTAATGCATCAATCATATGTAACACACCAGTTTTCCTACTTTGTCCTTAAACTTTTATTTTCTTTTTTTAAGAAGACCTTATTAAATTTTACTGTATGCCTTATGTCTTTTTCCTGTCCTTTTAATGCACTTCAGGAGCACAATCTTAGTTATATTTTTAAAGGGTTATATTTTTTGCTTTATAGCAAGACACCAAAGAAGGGTCAAAGAAAAAATAACCAATTTTACCATTTGGTTTTTACTCAGTTCCAAAGGTTAATGTAGGCTTTCATAAGGTCTGCTTTAAACCTTGACCAGAGATGATAATTGAGCATGAACTCTAGATTCTTTCCAGATTAAGAGAAGGGTGCTGAAAGAACATAAAATATTTCAGAGACAAGGCAGTTCTGGGACAATAAATATCTAAAGAGAGCACTTCGGAATGATGAAAAGAAACTCAATTCATTCTGTATATAAACACTGCAGAAGTTTACATAGTAGTTACTGTTAACAAATATCACTGTTGAAGAATCATCAATTTCTGCAACTGATGTTAAAAGATATGAACTAGGAATTTGCTGTTACGGTGGAACAATGTAAATTCTAAAATGTCTGGATCAAAACAAGAGGATAATTTAATGCAGAAAAAGGAGCTGAATGAATTCTGGAATAGGACAGATACATTTCCCTTAAAGAATTCTTTTAGTTTTATTTTTTATTGATTCCAGAAAGGAAGGAAGGGGGGGGGGCAGAGAGAGAGGAGAAAGAGAGAGAGATTGAGAGAGAGATAAACATCAGTAACAAGAGAGAATCACTGATCGACTGCCCCTGCATGCCCCACACTGGGGATTGAGCCCACAACCGGGACATGTGCCCTGACCAGGAAGCCAACCCTGACCTCCTGGTTTATAGATTGATGCTCAACCACTGAGCAATACTGGCTAGGACCTTAAAGAATTCTTACTAATAATTCTCTTAATTACTTATTCATTCAGAATTGAAAGGTAAAACTACAACCAAATTAATGATGCTTAGTTTCATGCTCAAAGTTCAGCCAAGAAAAATTTCCGAAGTGAGAAGTGATACTTCTTACCATGACGTAATACTGTTATATCTAGCAGTTTGGGAAGACTCTAAATAGTACTTGTATACAAAATTCTCTCTATGTAGAAGGGACAGACCTAGTTAAGAGTTTGGCTTATAGACTATTACTATAAGAGTAACCACAATGACAAAAAATACATGCTTACCATATATCCAGCTTTATATTCATCATGTTACATGGAGTCCATTAATTTTTCCTCTTAACAGCCTTAAGAGGTAGCTCTACATTTATATTTTATAGATGAGAACAACAAGGCCAGGAAAGCCAAATAAAATTAGTAAGGAAAACAATGAATGAAGGAATGAACAAATGAATGAATAAATAGAATCAGATCTTTCTGATCTAAAAACCAATTCTCTCAATATGTTCCTAGAATTAATTTTTTTATTATTCCTTTCTGTTTAAGTATTTCCCTGATAAATTTATAATTTTTAAACTCCCCTCCCCATACATTGTCTTCATCCTACTTGGTCTGCACATACTACTTTGAGTCCACGTGCCTCATATAAAAATCAGCTGTTAACATTAATACCTTTGTCACAACCCCATTGCAAAAATAAGTCATGTTAATGGCTTTTAAAGCAATTTTATTTTACTTTAAAACTCTATCTAAATATAATTTATTACTATATCAGAGTTTTTACTTCCTGTGATGGTTAGTTTATGTGTCAACTGGACTGGGATATAATCCCCACTTATTAAATAAACTATAAATCTTGATGTCATTGTGAGAGTATTTTGCAAATATGGTTAACATCTACAATTAGTTGATTTTAAGTAAATTTTGTATACAAGTACACAATTTTTCATTCCTTTATTCAGTTAACAATGGGGATGGGAATTCTCTAATCAACTGAAAATCCTTAAGAACAAAACTGAGGCCCTGGCCTGTTTGGCTCAGTGGATGGAGCGTCAGCCTGCGGACTGAAGGGTCCAGGGTTCGATTCCGGTCAAGGGCACGTACCTTGGTTGCAGGCACATCCCCAGTGGGGAGTGTGCAGGAGGCAGCTGATCGATGTCTCTCTCTCATCGACGTTTCTAGCTCTCTATCTCTCTCCCTTCCTCTCTGTAAAAAATCAATAAAATACATTTTCTTAAAAAAGAACAAAACTGAGGTTTTCCAAAAGAAGAGATTCTGCTTCAAGACTACAGCTTTGGCTCCTGCCCTACAGATTTCAGACTTTCTAGTCTTCAACTGAATAAGCCAATTCCTTAAAATAAAGCTATCTGTCCATTTATCTCTATACCTATACCTATATCTATCTATCTATCTATCTATCTATCTATCTATCTATCTATCTATCTACCTATTTATCATCTATCATCTCTCTCTTTCCCTCCCTCCTTCCCTCCTTCTTCCCTCCCTCCCTTCTTTCCTCCTACTAGTTCTGTTCCTCTGAATGCTTACTGATACATTCCCTATCACTCTGAATGTTCCTTGGGGATAGATGCCCATGCAGTAATTTTCTTCTAATTGATCTCAGAGTGCACTTCAGACTTTCAATAAGTATATGATAATTAAATGAAACTTCATGATATTAGTACCAGAAAGAGAGCATAAAGTTCTCAAAAAAGCTTAAGAAAGAAGTGGGGACATTAAGAAAAAACTAAGTCAAGATAAAATTATTTCATTCCATCTACTCCATAGAAATAAAGTTCAATGAGATATGTGTTCTACTTAATCTCTAAAACAAGTTTTCCCTTTATTTCTTTTTGCCTTTTAACCTCATTATTGTGATCATTGTTATAATTACTTATTTCTCAAATAACCTAGATTTTGAAATAATATGTACAAAGATTCTTCCTATAATGCATGTTTTTCAAAAGAATCCCAGTATATATTCTCCATGTATATGTGTGTTTATGTGTTATAAAATTTTCTATCAATATAATTTTATCTATAAATTTATGCTTAATTGAATAATGTTGCCTTTTACACCTACCAAAATCTAGGCCTAGATTAAATGGAAATTCACAGTCACATTCTAAAGTCTACTCATTTCTTATAAATGTATTTTTGTAACATTTCCAGTCTGACATTTGTTCTTTAAGTCAAAAGTACTTATGTGAAAGCAACTGTGTGTTTTTTTTCTTTTTACCCATCTTCTCCAAAAGTGTGTAGGAGGAAGCGAATCATTACCACTCAATCTTTGACATTAATTCAACAGACGTGTATTTTGATTTCAGAATAATTTTGGAAACATTCTTTCAGAAGAGAACAATGAAAAACAGCATTCTGTGTTTAGCACATTTCCCTTTTCCAAGTGGCAATGGAGCATTGCAATGGCCAAGTAAATTGCTTCCTATTTCTATCTGCTTTATAAAACTGTGACACTGACTGAGTTGAATCACTGAGAACACATCTGTACATAGCTATATGAAAAGTTTTACGTGATGGTAGAACTAGGCAGAATTACTTTGTCCTAGGATGTTCTGATGATTAACAATACTTAGGTCAGTGATTTGCACACAGTAGAGTAACATTTAGGGTACTGGCAGGAAACTCAGTGTTTAACATATTTTATGAAGGGATTCTTTACACAGCTGTGAACTGGATTAAGGGACACAGCAGAGTATGGCTGTATACTGGAGCACTAGTGACAGGCCTCCTGGCTAAAGGTAAATGATGTTACTGAATCCACACAGAGTTTGAAGCAATGAAAGCAGAGCTGCCCAATAAGAATTCCAATTATAGAATACTGCCATTGTCAAAAGCAAAGCAAGGCCAACTAGAGGTTACTAAAAGTGCTAAACATCTTCTCTTCTCCAGACCTCTGATTTCTACTGATATCACTGCCCAAATCTAATCAGAAGCCAGAAATCAAGAGAATCTCAGTGATGCCATATGTAGGAATAAGCCTCCTGACCAAATAACATGGCAGAGAAGGGGAAAGAATGAAATTTTAAGGAGAGTGGCAAGAACATATAGTACACAAGCTGACTGGCAGTTACTTGATTAACTCTAGGCTGTTTAATGAAATAGTGTCAGGTACAAAGACCTTATTCATTAGTCATCTGGATGCAAATATTTTATATGTGAAAATATATGTATAATAAATTGATGGGTATAGAATGAATATAATGATGGTGATTATTATATCAATATCAATGCTTTTCAATATTGAATGACCATTCATTCCTACAGGGCAATATACTATGTACTTAGTATACATTTCCTCTAATCCTAACAATTAGTCTCCAAGATAGATCTTATTAGACTTACTTTACTTATGATGCAATTGGGTTTCAGAATAGTTAACTAAACTTCCCTAGTTTACCCAGGTAAAAAGTGGTAGAATCAGTATACTTCAGTTGTTTTCTGAGAGTTATAATAGCAATATTATTTATCTGAATAGAGGCCCGGTGCGCAAAATCTGTGCATGGGGATGGGAGTCCCTCAGCCCGGCCTGCACCCTCTTCAGTCCAGAACTCCTCAAGGGATGTCCATGGGGCCTAAACTGGCAGTTGGACATCCCTCTCGCAATCCGGGACTGCTGGCTCCAAACCGCTTGCCTGCCTGCCTGATCACCCTAACTGCCTCTACTTGCCAGCCTGGTCATCCCCTAACTAGTCCCCTGCCTGCCTGGCCACACCCTAACTGCTCCCCTGCTGGCCTGGCCACACCCTAACTGCTCCCCTGCCAGCCTGGCTGCCCCCTAACTGCCCCCCTGCCAGCCTGGTCGCCCCTAACTGCTCTTTCCTGCTGGCCTGATCACCCCTAACCACCTCTGCCTTGGCCCCTGCCACTGTGGCTTTGTCCAGAAGGAAGTCAGATATCTGAAAGATGTCTGGTCAACCCAGTCTAATTAGCATATTACCTTTTATTAGTACAGATTGCATATTGGCTTCCTGATATGAAAGTAATTTACAAAAACAAACAAACAAACAAACCAAAACACACACACACACACACACACACACACACACACACACACACACACAAGTCACTGCCACCAACAACATTAGGTTTAGAACCCGGAGTTATTTCAGTGACTAATCATTTTTAATTGAGCTGTTCTTTTGCAACTTGAAGGAAAGCTATGGAAAACTCTGCAACAGCTCATCCCTGCCAAATGTTCAAAATAAACCATAAAAAAATCCTAAAAACAGCATATAATTTCAGGGGATTTAAAGATATTAAAGTCCATCCATAAATTCTTTCTAGGAGAGATTGAATGATAGGATTTACCAAAATTACATATGGAAAATAAGAAAAAGAAATACATGGAGTTATATAATACCTGGGTTTCTGGCTTCATTAACTTTGTGGACAGTGATGCCATTTATAACATGAGTAACAAGTTTTGAAGAAACAGAAATAATTTTTATTTTTAAATCTTTATTGTTGAAAGTATTACATATGTCCCCCTTTTCCCCCCATTGAAAGGCCTTTACCCTCCTCCCAGGTCTTCACCACCCTATTGTCTGTATCCACGGGTTATGCATATATGCATGTAAGTTCTTTGGTTGATCTCTTCCCACCCACCCACACACCCCTGCTTTCCCTCTGAGATCCAACAATCTGTTCCAGGCTTCTGTGCCTCTGGATCTATTTTGTTCATCAGTATATTTTGTTCATTAAATTCCATATATCAATGAGATCATGTGAAACTTGTGTTTCTTTGACTGGCTTATTTCACTTACCATAATACTCTCCAGGTCCCTGTATGCTGTCTCAAAGGGTAAGAGATTCTCCTTTTTCACTGCTGCATAGTAGTCGATGGTGGGCCCTTGGGCTGTTGGGCCCTTTGGGCTGTTCCCAGATCTTAGCTATTGTAAATTGCACTGCTATGAACATAGCAGTATATACATTCTTCCTGATTGGTGTTTCTAGTTTCTTGGGATATATTCCTAGAAGTGGGATCACTGGGTCAAATGGCAATTCCATTTTTAATTTTTTGAGGAAACTCCACACTGTTTTCCATAATGGCTGCATCAGTCGGCATTCCCACCAGCAGTGTACTAGGGTTTTCTTTTCTCCTCATCCTTACCAGCATTTGTCATTTGTTGATTTGTTAATAGTCATTCTGACAGTTGTGAGGTGATAGCTCATTGTCCTTTTAATTGCATCTCTCTGATGATCAGCAACTTTGAGCATTTTTTTCATGTTTCTTGGCCACTTGTGTGTCCACTTTGGAGATGTGTCTCTTTAGGCCCTTGCCAAATTTTTTATTGGATTGTTTATCTTCCTTTTGCTAAGTTGTAGGAGTTCCCTAAGTATTTTAGAGTTACTTGATATGATTTCAATCTTTTTGAACGTGTAGAGACTTGTTTTGTGTCATACTATGTGGTCTATCTTTGAGAATGACCCATGTGCACTTGAGAAGAATGTACACTCTGCAGCTTTGGTGTGAAATCCTATATAATAAAAGCCTAATATGCTAAATGTCCAGTGGTCCACTCAACCAATCAAAGTGTAATATGCTAATGATATTCTAAGGCTGCTCAACCGCTCGCTATGATGTGCACTGACCACCAGGGGGCAGACACTACTGCTGGGATCCGGCTGATCTGGACTGAGTGAGACAAGACGGGCTGGACAGGCCCTGGAGCCCTCCTGTGGTCCCTTCCTGGCTGGCCAACCTCCTGCATCCCTCCCTGGCCCCAATCATGCACCGGTGGGCTCCCTTAGCCTGGCATTTGCCCTCTTGCAATCCGGGACCCCTCAGGGGATGTCAGAGAGCCATTTTCGGCCCGATCCCACAGGCCAGGCCGAGGGACCTACTGGTACCAGAATTTGTGCATCAGGCCTCTAGTATTCTATAGAAGTCAATTAAATCCATTTGATCCAGTGTGTCATTTAGAGTCACAGTTTTCTTGTTATTATTATTATTATTTTTTTTGTCTGAAAGAACTATCCAGCGAAGTCAGAGTTATCAGCAATCCACAGCTTGTGGTTCCCTCTGCTGGAGCTCAGTGCCTTTGGAAAGGACCAAGATGTACACTAAGGTCTGCTTTTCCTAGCCACAGGCCCAGAAGGAGATCAGGCAAAGATTCAAGGCCTCCAGAGATCTGTATCTGCCTACAGTTTGATTGTTATTCAGTCTTGTTTAGCCTTAGGTTCTCAACCACAAAGTAGGGTTTTCAACCAGGGTGGTGCAATTGCTTCCACCCCCTGCAAAAGCTGCCTGGATAATAAAGGTCTGCTGGAGAAAGATGTCCTCTATAGTATGAGGGAATGACTCAGAACAGGAAACTGGGTGGCTGCCTTCCAAGCTCTAACCCTAGAATCCCCAATCCTGGATTCTGCTCACACACCTCTAGTCCACTCTGTCCTCCTTTAGCCAGAGCCAAGGTGAGGGTCTGCACATTAAAATTTGTGTGCTGGTCCTTTATTAGGGTGCCTGCATTTCTAGCCATCTGGCAGACAGCAATCCTACTGCTTTTCACAGCCAATGTTATAAGGGCACCTTTCTCAGCTCTGGTGCTCTGGGTTGAGGGGTCCATCTTGGGTTTAGGCCCCAGAGTTGTCTGTGGGAAACCGACCCCCCCCCACACACACACACACGCATAGCTGAGATATACCTCTTGAACTTCAGCTGTGGGAGCACAGCCAGGCCTTTAGCGCCTCTGCACTTCCTACCAGTCTCTAAGTGGTCTCGGCTTTCTGTCTATGGCTATCAGGGTTCTTTCCAACTTGCTCCAATTGATTATTCAGGATGGTTTTTCTGTATTTTAGTTGTAATTCCAGTTTGTTCCTGGGAGAGTGTTAGTGTAGCTTCCACTTACTCTACTGCCATTTTGGAACTCCTAAATTTTTTTTTAAAGTGGTGCTACAAAGGAGAAATAAAGTAGACAAATAAAGATTGTTCTTGAGAAGAAAAATGAGGATAGTCTCCAGATGTCAAGAATAAATACATTTGGTCTGGGCTGAGGGAGGTAAAGGGAGGTGAAAAGGAGGACATCTGTAATACTGTCAATAATAATATACATTTAAAGGAACCCTACTGTTTTCTAAATAAGTCAGTATTTTTCTAAAAAAATTACGAATCGATTTTAAAGAGAGAGGAGGAAAAAGAGAGAGGCAGAGGGAGAGAGACATTAATTTGTTGTCCCACATATTTATGCATTCATTGGTTGCTTCTTTTTTTTTTCAATATGTTTTTATTGATTTGAGAGAGAGAAGAAAGGAGAGGGAGAGGGACATCAATGAGATAGGGAAACATCGATAGGTACCTCCATCACACACCCTACTGCAGATTAAGTCACAACTCAGGTATGTGCCCTGAACTGAAATCAAAACAACAACTCTTTGGTGCATGGGATGGCAATCAAACAACTAAACTACATCAGCTAGGTCCATTGGTTGCTTCTTGTATGTGCTCTAACCATAGATTGAACCCCACAACCTTGGCATATAGGGATAACACTGTAACCACCTGAGCAGCCCGGCCAGGGCCAAGTAATTCAGTATTAAAACAAACAGCCTAGATTAATTTCTCAGGATATAAGAAGGACCAGATAGAATAAAACTCAAACTCTGAATCAAGACATAAGTGCACAGCCTTCATTTTAATTTTATTATTGTCCTCTGACTTTTAGAAATTTTTGCTTCCATAAAGTTCATATAACAAATACAAATCATCAATGAAATCTCTCTCTGTACATGAAGAAATGCTAAATTGAAGAAGAGTAATATAATGTCTTTGAAAAACTATCAGACCTTTGGCGACTATAATTTTTAAGTCTCACAAAGAATTCTAATAAGCTCTCCAGGCAGGGATGAATATTTGGGAAGATTCTTTAACCTGTTTCTTACATTCCAGATGTGTATCCAATTGTATGCTAGACATCTATAGTTAGATATTTAATAAGCATCCAAAAATGAACATGTCATAATAAACAAACACTTGAGCTCCCCCTCCTTTACTCCAATCTTGTTTCTCCCCTAGTTCTTATCATTTCTGGAAATGGCAACAATGACTCATTCCGTTGAGCAAGTCAGAACTCTAGGAGTTATCACTGGCCCCTGTTTTCCTTCTTGCCCTTTCCAGTTAAATATCTCATCAGGTTGTAATGTCTCCAAATGAAATAAATATATGGAGATAATTTGACAGATTTATTCTCACCATTTACACCCTACTGTAAGCCATCAATATCTTTCCTAATATACTAGAATAATCCCTACCTGTTTCTCACTCCTGCCTCTTTGTTATCCATCCTCCACAAAACAGTCATGGTGACATTTTAAAATCATAACTCAGAACACATCAACTCGCTGATGTAAGCTCTCCAATGTTTTTTCATCACCCTTAGTTTAGATGGCCTCTGACTACCTCTCCTATCTCATATTCTTCCCCTATGATTCTCACTTACTATTCTTTAGTCACACTGACCTGTTGCTTTCTGGAATCAGATGCTTACCCAACTCTTCCCTCTGCTAAACGGGGTCATCCTTCAGATCCCTGACCTTCAGTCTTTTTCTTGTCATTATGATCTCAATAGAAATATTATTCACAGCTGAAAAAATTAAAAATTATAATATTACCCAAGAAAGAGATAGGACTATGGAATGGTAATAAGCCAATCTGTTCAATAATAGGGGGAGGAAAGCTTTCTACACACTAATTTTTGCTCCTATAAATATAAGCGATGGGTAATTGCTACTATAGAAAGTGATGCCAGAGATACGTGATTCCTTAGGTTGGTAAAGGGAAAGAAGAATAGTGTAACAAATGATTTTCAGATTAAATAGGATTGTAAAGGCTCCATGACTTAATCATGGTTTTCATATTATTTTGTAAAATTTCTTAATTGCAGTCAGTGAGTATAGTAAATGAGCTTTACTAATAGATTTAAGTATACTGTTTTATGGTCATATTATGTGATTTTTAAACTCTACTCTGCCTTCTTAAGTGAAATAGCTATAGTCTTTGATTATCAATATGCAAAGTTTTAGCATTTAACAACAGCTTAAAATATCAATTAATTTTGACAGAAGGGTTTTATTAATACTTATGTAATTAAAAACTAAAGAAAAGAGATAACAAACAATTATAGACTGTAAAGGTTTAGTAAGACTTCAAAAATGATTTTTCTAATACCTTTCACCACTGACCACACTTTGAATGCATTCTATATAACCAAAAAAGTCAGTCTTCAAACCTGTCCTCAATTGACTATATGAAATGACAACCCACTATATTACTGAAAAGCAATTTGGTTCTGATTACTTCCATGCTTTGGTCAAAACTCTTATCAGTTGCATCATTTCTATGCCAGGCTAATCCGTTTTTCATATGGCATCAAATATTTGAATATGGTTGCTACACTAACCTTCATTGTTTTTCCAACATTATATTTTTTAATACATCTTTACTTTTTCATCTATGATATATCAGACATTGCGCTAGACACCTATGATACATAAGTGAACAAGACAGTCCTGGATGCCTGACATTATAAAGATGACATTTTGCGTATGGCATTAGTCTGCATCCCCTTACAAAGCTAGTTCCCTATATTTGCAACTAAATGAATCACACATAAAATTTATCAGACTAAACATGATCCAATATGGCAGAAGAGAATAATCCCATTATCACAAAACCATGGCCCCACTTCTAGCTTAACTGTCACTATTTCTTATACTATTATATAATAGTTTATAATTAAATCATTTTTATTTTCCATTCAGCATAGTTAAAATACACAGATGTAAACTTTCCTATCAATTATGAGATGTATACTCATAAAATTTCAACTATGACTCTCATTCTACAACAGTTTATAGTGTGTTCATGGTTAAATTTATATGGTTTGCATTTGAATCTTAAGACTACTTTCTTTATTACTGTGTTTTTGAATTAAAAATAGACATGTGAGCTCATATCAAACGTATTTTGTTTCTCATAACTTACCAGGCAAATTCAGAAGTTTTTTTCTTCCTTTACTCAATAATATTTACCATATATAAGGGACTGTGGTATTTGTGTGATCAGCAGTGATGAAGCCAAGAAACCTGGTTCCTCCTATGGCTTTTAGCTTTCCAGTGAGAGGTATTGATTATACAAACTAGAGATAATTACATAAAATAGTGCTAAGTTCTTTAAGGGAAATAGCGAAGTAGTGATGCAGAAAAAGGTAAGGAAATCAACTGAAAGTTGATGGTCAAAGGAGCTTCTCAGATCAAGAAGACAGTTATGGAATAATGGAGACAAAAGGTATGATTCTCAGAAGGGAAGTGGTGGGGCATGGGGAAAAAGGGAAAGGGATTCTATTCAATACTGTTGTGATAAGTTTACATGGTGACAGATGATTACTAGAATCAGTGGGTTGATCACATTGTAAAGTATAAAAATAGTGACTCACTATATTTTTAACTTAAAACTAATATAACCAAAATAAGATTATATACCAACTATACTTAAAAACTTTAAATAAAACACAAAACAGCTTCCATATCTCTTAGTTAAGTTTGAAATGTCACATAAAAGTCCAGTTCTTTTGTGGCTTCCTTTTATAATAATTTCAGCTTCTTCCCTTAGTGAATTTCTGCAAAGCTGATAACTTCCCTATTTACTATTGCCTTTTTAAAAGATTTGTCAATCTTGTTTATATTTTTATTTTTTTCTTTATTGATTAAGGTATTACATATGTGTCCTTATCCCCGCATTACCCCCCCACCCGCCCCCACTCATGCCCTTATCCCCCTGGTGTCTGTGTCTATTGGTTAGGCTTATATGCATGCATACAAGTCCTTTGGTTGATCTCTCCCTCATCAAATCATGGCAATTTTTTTAGCCCTTTAATCATCTCCCAGTTTCCTATTTTATTATACAAAAGAGTAGACCTTCTTTCTGTGTCTATTTTCAAATAATTACCTCTGCATAGCAAAAGGACCTTTTCTTTTTCCAGCATCCATCAGGATACAGTACCTCCCCTCCAAATAAAGACTAGACCTCTCAGCTTTCTCAGATTTATCTGAAGAACTAAACTTAAAACAGAAAATCTAGGGAGCCTTAAATAACTCTTTTTCTTTGATGTTTTAACCTGTGAATTATCAATGTTCCTCTGATCTGTTTTCATTCACAAATAAAGAACTATGAATAATGGATATCTAAAGTACATGGATCCTGAAAAGAAGTTCACATGTACTGATTTGACCTTAATATGCATGTTATAAATAATCATATTAATCATAGCATTTGCAATTGTGTAATGCTGTTCACCCATGAACATGTGATACTTGTGGCAGAAAGTTGAACGTCACATTTAACTAATCATCTCACAAGGATATGTGCTTCATGACAGCAAAACTTTAGGCAAGGCACTCATCAATAACTTACACCACTGAAGGCTATATTGAAAGCTCATCCGAGTGATGCTGAGTCATCTTTTTAGTATTTATAAATACAAATGTATAAACCTATAGTCAATGTGTGAGAATAAATTTATATATAAACCTAGTTCTGAGTAATAGACAGTCCAGATTTCTTCCCTCCTTCCTATCTTTCCACTGACGGCAACAATCGAGGTGGAGATTTGTGGCAGTTACACTCTTACTAATTATATATAATGTGTACAATTTCACCTGTGTTAGCTTATTTAAATAGTAACACATTTTCCTAGGTTGAAGAGTAGTATAATCAATTTAAAATGAAAGCACATGTTGACTATCTCTCTGTCAGTTGTAGAAACCTAAACTGCTCAGTGCCGTAATAACCCTGTGCCTTACAGCCTGAGGTGGAACCAGGATGTTGTTACAGAAAGAAGCTTTGAGAAGCGGTAGATGCTGCTTTATTTGCTCCAAGTAACTGAGAGAGAGAGAGGAAAAAAAAATGCTGGCTTAGGAAGCAACCTTCCTATTCTGCTCAATCTGTTTTAGAAATAAATTTAACTATGAATAGATTGAAAATGAAATTTTTTTTTTCTTTACCTACAACCTTCCTCTCAAGCTTGGTTTCTCAGAGGTTTTAGTGTATGTTGGGCCTTTGTCATGGCCTTTTTAGATGACTAAGAAAATATTTTGAACAAGTATATGCCAACAAATTGTACAATCTGGAAGAAATGGATAAATTCCTACAAACATACAATCTTCCAAAACTGAATGAGGAAGAATCAGGGAATCTGAATAAACAGTTTACAATTAGTGAAACTGAAGCAGTAATTAAAAAAAAAAACAAAAAAAAAAAACAACAAACAAAAGCCCGGGACCAAATGGCTTCACAGGTGAATTTTATGAACATTCAAAGAAGAACTATGCCTATCTTACTCAAACTATTCCATTTGTAATACTTTCAACAATAAAGATAAATTAAAAATAAACAAACAGATAAATAAAATAAATATGGGTGGGGGGATGGCCATAGGTTGAGGAAAAAGTAACTAACAAGTAACACTCTTAAGGATATAAACTATAAATTCAATTAAAAAATACATAGCTGAGGATGAAAAAGCAGAAAGGATGTGAAGGAAAGTTAACACTTGGAGGAAGCAACCAGGTATGCAGTGACATTCCAGATTTCTTCCCTCCTTCCTATCTTTCCACTGACAGCAACAATCAAGGTGGAGATTTGTGGCAGTTAAACTCTGACTAGAGCAATGAACTAATATTTCTAGAAAGATAAATCTGGACACCTAGAACTTTTGAAGAAGGAGAAGTGAATAAGGAAGTCAAGGAAAAGTAATCCAAATCAGATGATTCCTTCTGTGGTGATATCTGAAAGACTCCTAATCCAGGCACTAATAGGCAGATTAAAGCAATATGAACTGGGCCAACACTGCAGGTGTACTAATAAAGCTTTTTGAGTCTACACCAATTAATTTTGGGGGTGATAGAAGTATTTTAAAATGTACTTTTGGTGATGACTTTAAAATTGTCTAAATTTACTTAAAAGCATTTACTTGTACACCCCAAACAGGTGAATTCCATGTTTAAATAACATGAAAAGGCTACATACTGTGTGATTCCAACTACAGAACATTATGAAAAGGCAAACCATGGAGACAGTCAAATGGCGAATGGTTTCCAGAGGTTAGGGGATATGGACAAAGAGATGAAGAGACACAACACAATTTGGCAGTGAAAATACTCTGTATAATACCATAATGATGGATATATCATAAAATTTCTCCACACGCATATAATGTACAACACCAAGGAGAACAATAATGTCAATTATAGACTTAGAGTGATTATGACATGTCAATGTAGGTTCATCCTTGGTAACAAAACAAACAAACAAACAAACAAAAACCCTGTACCATTTTGGTGAGTGATGTTGATAATGGAGGAAGCTCTTCATGTATAGTGGCAGGGGTTAAGTGGGAATCTCTGTACCTTTCAATTTTGTTGCAAATGTAAAACTGCTTTAAAAAAATAAAACCTTAAAAACCAAAAAGCAAAAGAATTAATGCATGCAAAGTTCTTAAAAGAATTACTGTGATAGTGCTATATAAGTTTTCTAAAATAATAATTATTGTTCATTCTTATATAAGAAAAACAAGAATCAGTTAAATATAGTATACTCTAAATTAGTACAATACACAGTTTATCTATTTCTATGTATACAAACATACATATCTATTATATGCATATGTATATAATGTTTCCAGGGAATACATATAAATTGGTAAATATAATTTATACTATATGAGAGTGGTGGAGAGCAGGTAGTGCAAGACATATTTCACTGTGCATGATTTGCAGGTATGTATGCTATTCTTTCATTAATTTCTAAATTCTAATATATAAAAAGCCAGGGGCCGTCATGACTGAAACAACTGTACAGATGACCGAACAGTAGGCTGTGTGGGATGACAGCAGGGGGGTTAGTGAGGGACAGCCAAATGACTGAACAGCAGGCTACATGGGGTGGCCAGGCTGGCGGGGGGGCAGTAAGGGGTGACCAGGATGGTGTGGGGGGCAGTTAGAGGCGACCTGGCCAGCAGGAGGGGGGGACAGTTGGGGGTGACCAGGCCAGCAGGAGGGCAGTTAGAGGTGATCAGGCCAGCAGGCAGAGGTGGTTAGAGGCGATCAGGCAAGTAGACAGGTGAGCAGTTAGGAGCCAGGGGTCCCAGATTGTGAGAGGGATGTCCGACTGCTGATTTAGGGGTTGGGCCTAAACCAGCAGTCGGACATCCCCCATGGGGTCCCAGATTGGAGTGGGTACAGGCTGGGCTGAGGGGACCCTCTCTTCATGCACAAATTTCATGCACCAGGCCTCTAGTATTAAATAAAAAGCTTACTTCAAAATAGCATGGGATCAAAGTATTTCTATTAAAATAGACATTTTTAGTTTTTGGACAATCAAGATTAAAAAATCCAGTAAATTTAGTAAATGATGAAGGTGGGTCTTCAAATTATTGAACATTTTATTGTGAAGTATATTCTGGGTTTATTTTGCAATGATTAATCTTTCCCCTTTGCCAGAGACAGGAGTAATATTTCTCATCTTTTCCATGAGAACCTATTGGGGTTACTGGAGGAGAGCCCATAAAAGAGTGGCCTCCATTTTTTTTCTTTTTTTTTTTTTTTACTTTCATGCTATACTGCACTCGGCCTCCAGCTATTCATCAATATAATACTGCTGCTACTTCCATTTCTTCCATCTATTGACCTATCCAGAAGCTTCTACATCAGATAGCTAGACCCTGGCTGTGGCTCTGTGGTTGAGTGTATGTTTCTGCATTTGGGGATAGTAATTTGCCCTGCCATGTCAGTTTAAAATTAGACCAGTAAGTCCATATTTTCAGTTTGTTCACATTTTTTTTTCTTATTTAAGGGATGGAAGTGGAAACTTCTAAGTTTTTTACATGTCATAACTAAATCTGGAAGTCCAGCCTAAGTCTTTTATTTACCTTTCTGGACCTCTTTTTCTTCTGCATATAAATGTTAGACTGTCCTGTTAAGTTCTATAGTTGCTTTCCTTCTCAATTGATATTCAATGATGAAGTTGAATCTTCCATATGAGTGGCTTTAATACAATTTGAAGGTGTATGATTTCCAAATTTGTATATTAAATCTTGAAATTTCCACTGCACCTCAGACTCATACACTCAGTAACCCCTTGTGTTCTATACACATAATCTCACTCATCCATGTGGGGATGGGGAGCGGAGAAACCATGGTTATGAAAATATTAGTGGAACATCTATAGAACCTGAAATTTAAGAAGAGGTAAGAATAAGATTTATGTCAAAAATAGGGCATGCATAGAGTCACTGACCCTGGAGGCATGCTGTCAGTCTATGCTCATACTCTAACAATAGGTAACTTCAACAGATATTTATTAAAATAAAAGAAGATGATGTGCACTAAATTCATGGTTAAATACTTAAATGTATTAGGGAAATAACAATAATTTCAATATAGTTACTATTTGTATCATTAATTTGAGATTGAACCACCATTTTAATTTTATTACAATGTGTGTTTTTTTATAGATAGTATATGATATCTTCTAAATAAAAACTTTATCTTAATTTTAAAAAGACTTTAAATAAATTTTTGTGTATAACATTTTCATTTTGTTTTTCTTTAAAAAATAATTTCTGGGGACTCAGTAGGATGTTGTATCAAGAATGACTACTTATTCCTAAAGAAACTCTAATCCTTTGGTTAAAAATAAGGGAAAACAATGAACTATGAGGAAATGAGAGAAGAAAATTAACCTGCTATACGACTGCAGACACTTTTAATCCATTTGCTTCAAGTGAACCAATATACATTTTTTGAATACAGCATGTCTCTTTCTGTTATTTTTAATAAAATGGACCCCTTGCTGTGATAAAAGGAACAATTCTTAATTTCAGCTCAAAATGGCTCCTACCAAAGCAGGAGGTAGTGCTTTCATTTAGGCAGCTGAACAGTTAGTCAGTGCTACAAAGAGTCCAAAATATTATGCTAAAAATGTCTCTTTTAAAAATGAAGTTATTAAAAGAGTTGAAATAATATTTATTGGTTGCCACTATATATTCACTGGTATGTTTCTTGATATAACCTTCACGTTAACATATCAATGCAGATATTAAAAAACACATTTTATTGGTAAAAACTGAGTCCCAAGAGGTTATCTCACCCCAGGTACCATGCGTACTATGTGCCAGCTGTGCTATGAGTTCTGTGAGAGTCAAAATGCATATAACTTTAGGTGCTTCTTACGAATGGATAATTTTATAAATTTGTATTCAGATTCCACCTCAGAATATATCTTTATATGTAAATATTAGCATGAATTCAATATGTTGGTATTAATTAGGGCAACCATATCATTTATTGTCCAAATATGGACACTTTTGAGAGTAAATGAGGTGCTATTAATTATGCCATAGCAATAGATGTAAACCAGGACTGTTTAAATCATCCTCTAGATGACTCTATATGACATTGCTAACCTCAATGTTGCTAGCACAGTTAGGCTATCATTAATTGCCTATATATCTCTCTGGAAATATTTGAGTAATTTTAGTGCATTTTAAGAAAGACATACAGTTACCATGGGCACAAGTAAATAGAAAAATCAAGGAAACCAAAAAAATCCCAATTTATCTATTCCCCCCCCCCCCCAAAAAAAAAATGTGTCCTGAGAGTTCATTCAAATCACATTGAAATCCAGTTGTTTGTGGAAGAATGAATATCCATGAATTTCTCACCAGCTCAATGGGTCTCAAAAAATATGGAAGTTATACTAATAAAAGAAGAGCATAAAAAAAGAGATGCCAATCATATTATATATATTTACTAGAGGCCTGGTGCATGAAATTCATGCAGGGGAGGGGATCCCTCAGCCCAGCCTGCACGCTATGCAATCTGGGACCCCTCGGGGGATGTCCCACAGGGATCGGGCCTAAACCAGCAGTAGGACATCCCTCTTGCAATCTCGGACCGCTGGCTCCTATTGTTCACCTGCCTGCCTGCCTGATCGCCCCTAACCACTCTCCTCTGCTGGCCTGATCGCCCCTAACCTCCTCTATCTCGGCCCCCGCCACTGTGGCTTTGTCTGGAAGGATGTCCATCTATCCTGTCTAATTAGCATATTACCTTTCATTGGTATAGAAGCTTTTCATAATTAAAAATAGGTTGATTTTGCTTTATTTAATATCCATACTAATAAAAGGGTAATATGCAAATTAGACCAGATAGACCAGGCGTCCTTCTGGACATCTTCCGGATAAAGCCACGGCGGCTGAGAGGGCCAAGGGCAGGCAGTCGGCAGCGGCAGCAGCAGCGGGATGATGAGGGTGGCGCCCTCCCCTGATCGGCCCAGTTGCCTCCTGTAGAGGGAGGCCAGAGGCAGCAGCAGCAGCAGGGTGATGGGGATGGCGCCTCCCCTGATTGGTCTGGTCACCTCCCACAGAGGGAGGCCAGACTGTGGCTTAGGCCCATTCCCTGTGAGGAGAGGGCCTAAGCCATCAGTAGGACATCCCCTGAGGGCTCCCGGACTGTGAGAAGGGGCAGGCCGGGCTGATCACCCCACCCCCGTGCACAAATTTTCCTTCACTGGGCCTCTAGTTACTCTATAGTAATCTTGATTATGAAGCAAGAGAATATGTAGCAAATTAAGAAATAGAAACCATAGCAGCAATGCCATTCTCTTGTTAGATGAGGCATATCACCACATTTTTTACACCTGCATGTCTTTACTTTAGTAATTACTGCATTTACTGAGACAGAGAAGATAAGTAATCTCAATAGAGCACTTGGCAATAATGGCTCTGTTGGCCTGGTGAACGTACCTGAAGAAGTGTATTCAGAGTTTGCTTTAGTTATCTATTTCATATACTGTCTTGTTCTAAAGGTCTTAGTATACTAAGTGTACAGACAGAGATTTTCTGTTTCAGTCTTTGAAGCAAATAGAAACTTGGATTTCTGAAAAGTTTTGAGATTCAGTTCGCATTGAATTGCTCAGATTACATTTTAATGGAAAATGAAGTTTGAAAAGAATTGGGCACCCTGTCAGAATATCTAATTCAAGATGGTAGTCACAACCCAACCACGTTTCCTTAGCCTCTTTCAAGCTTTAAAAGTTTTATTTTCAATTTTAATATTATACTGGGTTTAAGCATGGAAATACTCCCCACAGGCTACCTTCAAAGAGTATGCTGTAATAATAATAATGTGTATATCTTGGACAGCGTTGCTGGAATGTGCTTCTTAAAAAAATGGATCTTGAAAGAGAGCAAGCATATTGCTCTTTCAGGGAGATAGGGAAAAATGGTTCACTGCATTTTTTAAATAGGTATTGAATTGTTGCAAACAGTGCAAGAATCCAGGGAAATGGAGTAAAAGTGATAGAATTATAATTTTTCTGCATGATTACATTGGAAAAGACTAAACATAAAGCTCTGATTACTTCCAAAACAAAGAGCACAAAAATCTAACACAACATATTCATGAAATTAAATGAATGTTTTATCTGTTTTCATAAAAATAAAAATATATGAAGGAAAAACTAATACATTGCTTTTATAAACATAATTATTCAGTAACTTCACAAAAGTTTCACATTATTAGTGGAGAAACACTTCATAATTAAGAGTCAGGGAAATAAAAGGTAATGCATACCAGTATAACCATAGAAATATTTATAAATTTTGGACATTCTGACTAAAAAGCACTCTTTATAAAATGGAGATAATTTTTTTAAATCTAAAGTTGTTTTTGATAAGGCAATATTTGATACTGACCTTTCCAAGTTAAAATAATAGGTCCCGTTGAGAATCCTATATAATAAAACCTTAATATGCAAATCGACGAAATGGCGGAATGACTGGTCACTATGACACACACTGGCCACCAGGGGGCAGACTCTCCAACCGGTAGCTATGATATGCACTGACCACCAGGGGGCAGCTGCTCAATGCAGCAGCTGCTGAGCTGCAGTGACTTTGGCAGCTGCAGTTCTCAGGTGACACACCAGAAACCAGAGGGAGGGAACCCAATTCTGGGGTGCGTCACCTGAGAACTGCCCTCTGGCAATCTGGGACCCTCGGGGGATGTCAGACAGCCAGTTTCAGCCCAATCCCTGCAGGATAGGCTGAGGGACCCCGCACCGGCCCTCTAGTAAATAACTAAATAATGCTATACTGCCTTTATTTAAATAATTTGGTCATAGAATTCTAAAACCCACTGGACAACAAATTTGCTATACATATACACAGGTTGTACTGTTGTGCAGGAAGTGGGAGGTGGATGGAGGTGAAAGAGGGAATAGGGGGTAAATGGTGATAGAAAAAAACAAAATAAAATAAAGGGGAAAAAGAAGATAAATTATCAGTAAACACATTAGGAAGTTTAACTTTACTAGTGGTTAAATTAAAATTTACCTAACTATAGCATTATATCTGGACAAAGCGCAAATAGTTTTAAATGATAATATTCAATGCAATCAGAGATATTCTGACTAGAATATAAATTTTTAAAGAGTACTTTATTAATATGTATCGAGACCACTCCTCTCTGCAAAAAGTTTATATCTTTTTACCCAAAATTCAACTTCTGGAAAATTCCCTAAGGAAATATTAAAAAATGCAAACAAAAGGTATGTGTATAGAAATGTTCAAGGCTATATTATTTTTAACATTTTGTTATAACATTTACAACAAAAAGTAAAATAAGGAAAAATAGCATAAGTACCCAATAATAAGAGATTGCTTAAACAAATTATGGTAACTCAATACAATAAAATACCATGTACTCATTAAAAATCATGTTTTCAATGACATGGGAAAGCACGTGTAATATAATGCTATTTTAAAAAACAGTGTATGTAAATATGTAAGGAAATATGGTAAAATGTTAAGAGTAAATATCTGTAATGAAGTAGAATAATGTTTATTTTCTGTATAATTTTTGTACTTCAAAATTTCTGTAATGGACATGAATTATTCTTAAAATATGTAAATAAATAAACAAATAATTTGGGCATAGAATTTAAAAAACCACTGGACAACAAATGAGCTGTACACATTATATTTACTATTATAAATACTTCTAGTGTTATTTACAATGTTTTAAAAATATGTTTTCATTTATTTTATAGAGAGAGGGAGAGGAGAGAGACAAAAAAATCATCAATGTGAGATTGAAACATTGACTCCTTGCCTCCCGCACACGCCCAGACTGGTGATCAAAATGGCAACCTGGGCATGTGCCCTGACCAGGAATCGAACAGAAGGCCTTCTGGTGAGTGGGAAGATGCTCAATCAATTAAAACACACTGGCCAGAGCATAATATGTTTTTAAATTTTGATTGTGTCTTACCAAATTAAAAAATTAAATGTATTTTTTTAAAAAGGAATTTTAAAAAATGCATTTAATAAAATTATTTTAATACATTTATATTTATATTGGTCATAAAATTGACCTTACTCTATTGAAATATAGCATTTTTAAATTTTTTTCTTATGGACCTATATATAATGTGTAATGCACTAAAATATGGTTTTTATAATTAGGATATTATTTTAAATACCATTAAAGAAATTAAAAATAGCTGTATTTTACAACCCCAATTATTTTTCTCAAATAAGCATTAAAATAATTCTGGAATATCAGAGCTGGATTCTATCCAATGATGAGGCAGAGACTTTGGATTTCATGAATAGATAATTTAGGAAGTATATTAACAAATAATTTATTCCTTGAGAGTACATAGGGATTAAGTGCTCTCAGAACTGGACAGCATTAAAATGCTTCCTTTTATGGAAATATGCAATGTCAAATATTTAAACAAATCACTTTAAAATGTGATGACAACTGATCTATTTTCCAAAAAAAATTTCCAATTTTACATGTGCCAGTGGGGAGAGTGTGAAAATAAAAACACGTATCATCTAAATGAAAGGACCTTTGAGTACCACCAATTATGCAATTATGTTTTTAAGAAAACTGTTTTTTTTTTCATTTCCTATTTTTTAGGCTATAAAATTAATACATATTTATTAAAGAACATTTTAAAACAACATTTAAATAACATAATAGAGATTATAAACTATATAAAACATCTTTTGATCATTTTCACTTAAACCTTTGTTTTCACAATTAAAAGTTCTTCATGAAAATATATTTTAATGGCTACATAATTGTTGATTGGTGATTTCTAGGGGGGAAAGGAGTTGGGGGAAGGTAAAAGAGGGTAAAGGTGGGATAAATGGTGATGGAAAGAGACTTGAATTTGGGTGGTGAACACACAATACAATATACAAATGACATATTACAGAATTGTAGACTTGAATGCTATATAATTTTAATCACTAATGTCACCCCATTAAATTTAATAATTTTTTAAAAGAAAGGCCCTGGCCTGTGTGGCTCGGTTGGTTGGAACATTGTCCCTACACCAGAAGTTGGGGGTTTTGATTCCTAGTCAGGGCACATACCTAAGATTGCAGTTCTATCCAGGGAGATGTTCTCTCTCACACTGATGTTTCTTTCTCTCTCCTCCTCCCTCCCTTTTTCTCTCTCCATTACTCTCTCTCTGTCTCAAATCAATCAATTAATCAATAAAAGTTAAAAAAGGAGAAGAGCGTGACTAAAGCAATTAAAAGAGTATGTTTCTGCTTTGTCCAGGCCATTTTCCTTCAGGCCTGTTTACTGAATCTGCCCCTGAACCTTCCTTCTGATGTCAGGGGATTACCCTAGGGGAGTGAAGTAATTCAAGAGCCACTGCAGGATTATAGGAGCTCACCCACCCAACCAATGATTATGTAGTCATTAAAAAACTGTTCTAATTCTGGAGATTAACTACATCCTAAGTATTTGAGTAACTATAACCCACATATGGTAAATTAATTTCCATTTAAAAGATAGTTTTTCTTAGCATTTACTAGAGAGAAAATATAAAAATTATAGTGCAGATCTTAATAAATGATTATAAACTGACCATACCTACATATCCCCAACTCATCAAGAATAAATGTTACCAGTATCTAAGAAGATTCTTTATACCCATTGCCATTAATACTTTGTTTTCATGTTTTCTCCCTGACATCGACTGCTATAGATTTATCTGTTTCTGAACTTTAAATTAATACAAACCTAAGGCACATATTAGTTTCCCTTTATTTCTCTCAACACTATTTTTGGAGTATTCATTCACATTGTTATGTAAAAAAACCCACAAAAACAAACAAACACACGCATTCATTTCTTTGAATGATATCAGTACTCCATAGGCCAATTATTATAAAATCATGAATATCACACACACACACACACACACACACACACAAATTTTGATATGTATATTTTCCCAGAGTTGAAATATTGTGATTAATGCTGATATGACAACCTTGCACCTTTGTGACACACAAATGTCATGTTCTTATTAGTACATACTCAGAAGCATAAACTTAAGGAAAACTGCTGTGTCAAAGAATATGCATATGATAAACTTTAGTAGATACTGCCAACCATGTGTCCAGGGGAGTCGTTCCAATTTATATTCTCACCAACAAAGCATGAAGCTCAAATTGGTCATATTCCAGTCAACTCTTTGGATTGCTACTTTTTTAAATTTACCCACTCGGATACTAAAATAGTATGACAGTATAGCTTTATTTTGCATTTTATTGATGTTTACCAATGTTGAGATGTTAAACAAGTTTTAGTATTGTTTGGTGGCCATTTGCATAAACTCTCTTGTCAAATACCTGTTGAAGTATTTTGCTCTTTTGCCTTTTTTTTTAAGGATATTTCCTAGATAGCATCCAATTAAATATAATGGACATATCCTCTAAAACACTTTAAAAATCCTTTGGGGAAAAATGAGAGCAAGTATATTTTACATAGATATTTAAACACACAAATCTAGGCATGCACACGCGCGTGCGCGCACACACACACACACACACACACACACACAGAGTGGCCAGATTATTATGACCACCTGACATATGGCCAGATTATTATGACCACCTGACACAGGAACACAAGGATTGGACAGTTGAGCATTGGAAAAAAGTCATGTGATACGATGAATCACATCATGCAGATGGCAGAGTGAGAATTTCGCGGAAACAGCATGAAAGCATGCACTCCACATGCATGAGTACAACCCTTTAAGCTGGTGGGGGCAGTGTTATGGTTTGAGGCATGTTTTCCTGGCATAATTTGGGCCCTTTAATTCATGTGGAACAACATCTGAATAGCACAACATACCTAAGTATCATTGCTGATCAAGTTCATCCTATCATATTGATGGCGAATCCCAATGGAGATGGCTTCTTCCAACAAGACAATGTGCCATACCACAGTGCTACCGGGATCGGGCATAAACGGGCAGTTGGACATTCCTAAAGGGGTCCCAAATTGGAGAGGGTGCAAGCTGGGCTGAGGAACACCCCCCCCCTTGCATGAATTTTGTGCACCGGGCCTCCAGTATATAATAAAAGCGTAATATGCAAATCGACCAAGGGGTGGAACAACTGGTCGCTATAATGTGCACTGACCACCAGGGGGAAGACACTCAATATAGGAGCTGCTCCCAGCCCACAGGCCCTAGGCCACCCAAGGTGGGTGCCAGCAGGTCCCCCCCCCCAATTGCCCCACCAGTTGCCTCGAAGAGGGAGGCGACTGGCAGTGGCAGCAGGTGGCAGCAGAAGGTGGGGTAGGCTGGTGAGTGGGTGGCGCCAGGCCAGCCAAGGTGGATGCCAGTGGGGACCCCCAATCACCCCGCCAGTCACCACACAGATCAGCCCTGATCACTGGCCAGGCCTAGGGACCTTAACCATGTGTGAATTTTGTGCACTGGGCCTCTAAGTCATGTAATATAAGTTAAACAAAGAATATTTTACCAGAAATATCCAGGTTTATTTTTCAAAGCACTTATTGATCCTGAAATCTATAATTTGTTTCTGGGTTTTCTAATTCATGCATTTCAAAAAAACATGCTTACTATATTATTCCTTACTGCCATTGACACATTTGAAAGATGCATTTGTTTGGTATTCTATCAAATGCATATCCAACTCATCCATTGGATATTTCAACAATGGGAGGCCATTACTATTCCTGTGTGCTCTTTTATTTTTAGTCTTCTGGTATAAATGTTGGATAAAAGTTAATTTGGGGGATTATCATTATGCCTATTAGCTAGAAGTTCAATAATTGAGATTATGTTTCCTAGTAAAAACCACAATAGGCTATGGTCTGCCACATTAAATAGAGGAAAATAATCCTATATAATAAAGAGGTAATATGCAAATTGACCATCATGCCCTCACACAAGATGGCTGCCTCCCTGTGGTCACAATATGCCCACCCAAAGATGGCTGGCAGGGGAGAGCAGTTGTGGGTGATCAGGCCAGCAGGGGAGGGCAGTTAGGGGTGACCAGGACAGCAGGGGAGGGCAGTTGGGGGGAACCAGGCCTGCAGGGGTGGACAATTAAGGGTGACCGGGCCAGCAGGGGAGGGTAGTTGGGGGCAACCAGACTGGTGGGGAAGGGCAATTGAGGGTGGCCAGGCCTACAGGGGAGGGCAGTTGGGGGCAACCAGGTCTTCAGGGGAGGGCCATTGGAGGCAACTGGGCCAGCAGGGGAGGGCAGTTGGGGGTGATCAGGCAGGCAGGGGAGGGCAGTTGGGGGCAAACGTGCCAGGAAGGGAGCAGTTAGGCGTTGATCAGGCTGGCAGGGGATAGGTTAGGGGGTGATTCAGGCTGGCAGGCAGAAGCGGTTAGGGGCAATCAGGCCGGCAGGCAGGCAAGCAGTTGGGAGCCAGCAGTCCCAGATTGTGAAGAGGATGTCCGGCTGCTGGTTTAGGGATTGATCCCACAGGGATCGGGCCTAACCCAGCAGTTGGACATCCCCTGAGGGGTCCCAGATTGGAGAGGGTGCAGGCTAGGCTGAGGGATACCCCCACAGTGCATGAATTTAATGCACCAGGCCTCTAGTATTTCATATAATTCTTCATCTTATTTCTTTAATGAATTGAATTTTCTAAAATTTAAAAATAAATATTTATTCTCTCAAAATTAAAACTGTTACTGAAGAATATATTTTTATATTTCAAAAGAAGTATTCAATTTTATACTAATGTATGTGTAAGCTCAAATGACATTGCTTTTGATTTTCTTGACAACTAGAAGTCTGATGCATGAAGACTTATGCAAGAATAGGCCCTCCTTGCCCTGGCTGCAGGCACCACCTTCACTCTGGCCAGAGCAACCTTTCCACCTTCATTCCGGCCCAGAGACACCTTTCTGACCTTGCTCTGGCCCAGAGCTGCCTTCTGCCTTCGCTCAGGCCCAGAGCCGCCTTCTGCCTCTTGCCTTGTGTTAATTTGCATATTCCCTCCTTATTGGCTGTGGGCGCCACCATCTTTGTTGCAGAGTTATGGTTAATTTACATATTCCATCTTTATTAGATAGGATACCTTTAATTAGGATTAAGAAAGTCCGATGTGAGTGCTGGTGGGGGAGGGTGATAGAAGGAGGGGTGGTGGAGGAGGGTATCTATCTATAATAATAAAAGTGTAATATGCTAATTAGACCAGACATCCTTCCTGATGACCTTCTGGATGAAGTTGGGGCTGCGAGGGAAGCCCAGGTCCTGGAGGGAAGCCCGGGCTCTCAGTGCCAGAGGGAAGCTGGGGCTGGCAGCTGGGGGAAGGAAGGTCTACTCTTGCACAAATTTCATGCATTGGGCCTCTAGTATATATGAAAGCCTAACATGCAAATTGTCCCCTTGGTAGTTCGACCAGGAGACCAGGAGTTGAGTCACTTACTATGATATGCACTGACCATAAGGGAGTGGCATGGAATGAAGTAAGGCCCTGGCTGGCAGCTGGCAGCCAGGGAAGGGAGGCCCCAGCCAGCAGCAGGAAGGCCCCAATTGGTCCTGATCACGGGTCAGGCTAGGGACCCTACCTGGACACGAATTTCGTGCTCTGGGTCTCTAGTAGCAGGGATAAACGGTGATGGTAGTAAACTTGACTTATGGTGATGAACAAACAATACAGTGTACAGATGATATGTTGTACAACTGTGCCCCTGAAACTTGTATAATTTGTTTACCAGTGACACCCCAATAAATTCAATAAAAATGAAAAAAGCCTATCCTGCAAAAAATAGGGTGTCCCAAAATTCTATACACACTGTAACAGCTGTTAGCTCAATTCTGAAAATAAAATGTTATTTTAATTCACACTGCCTTTATAAATTATTCAAATCATGTGTATACATTTGGGGGACACCCTACATATAACCTTTAGAGATAATAATATGAGAACACTTTAAAAAAATGATCAATGTACATTACTACATTAAAAAAATAAAACACTAAGAGAAAAGACATATGATAGTTTCAATAAACACAACAAACACAGGAAAACCACTTGAGAGAATCTAACAATAGCAGATTCAGATTAAAAGAGCTATTTTCTACCTGATAAAGGCATCTATGAAACAATAAAAATAACATCATGCTTGGTAAAACACTGAATACTTTCTTCCTTTCAAAAAAGATAAAAAATGTCATTCTCACCACTCTTTTTTTAAACATTATGCTGCATATCCCAGACATTGAAATCAGGAAAGAGACTAAAAAGTACCCATTTTGGAATGAAAGTCAAGTTGTCATTTTTTGCAGAGAAAATGACTGTCTATTTTGAAAATATAATTAGGCTGAGAAAATTACTCAGATATGAGATTTTTAAAAAGGTGGAGATGGACAATATTAAAAAATTATAAGTATAATTGAGATTAAATTCAGGAGTTACTCATATACTAGGAATTTTAGAAACATAGGGTGGGAAAAAGGGGAGAAATTAATAAACACTGACGGAGAAAAAATGTCCAGAAAGAGGATACGTGTTTCTATATTTTTAAATATGTTTTTATTGATTTTTAAAGAGAGAAAAAGAGAGAGAGAGGAGGGAGAAATAGAAACATCAATGAGAGAGAAACACCAATCAGCTGACTCCTGCATGCTCCCTATGTGGCCGGGAATCAAGTCCATAACCTGGGCATAGGTAGACACTCAACCACTGAGCCACACCAGCTGGTCTTAAAGGGCTCACTGAAGTATCACAAATAATATATATACCCAAATATAATATTACTAGAGGACTGGTGCATGGAATTCGTGCACGGGGCGGGGGGGTGGTACCCTCAGCCCAGCCTGCACCCTCTCCAATCTGGGACCCCTCAGGGGATGTCTGTCTGCCAGTTTAGGCCTGATCTCCTCCCCCTCACAATCCGGGACCGCTGGCTCCTAACTGCTCATGTGCCTGCCTGCCTGATCATCTCTAACTGCCCCCCCTGCCAGCCTGATCACCCCCAAATGCCCTTCTGCTAGCCTGGTTGCCCCCAACTGCCCCTGTGCTGGCCTGATCAACCCCAACTGCCTCCCCTGCCAGACTGGTCGTCCCATGCAGCCTGTTGTTCAGTCGTTTGGTCGTCTCTCTACTAACCCCCCTGCTAGCCTGGTTGCCCCACACAGCCTGCTGTTTGATCATTACTGTTACTGTGACGGTGTCCTGGACAATTTGCACATTCCTATATTATTAATATAGATTAAATTTTCAAGCATAAAACATCCTCATAACTTCAGGATAGAGCACTAAAATGATAATGCCATTAGAATGGTCAAGAGTAACTTTTGAGAGTAGAATAAAATGGAGGATGCCATTTAAATTTAAAAGAAATATATTCATCTAGATATTCTATACCCAGCAAAACCATCAATCATATGAGATTAACATTAAATTATTACTGGACAGTGATTTTTAAAAAAATGTACTCCTGGAGAATATGTTCTATAAGTAATGAAAAAAGAAAACAGAAAAGAAAGATATAAGAGCCATGAAATACAGGAATAACTGAAGACAGTCTAAAATAATGAAAACAACCATTGTACCTTGGAGTAAGGGTAAGTAACCTCTAGAAAAGCTGTCTCAAGGGCAGTAACAATCTTGACATGTTTCACCATGATAATTTGGGTTTTAAACTTCTTTTGGAAAGTTGGGGGAATAATTTATTGACTGCTATAGAGAAAAGTCATCAACATAAAAAATGCAATGACTAGCTAACCCTAGGAATAATAAAATGATGTGTAGTATGTTTCTTAAACATCCATTATCTCACCTAGATCTTTAATATTCCTTATATTTTAATAGTTGTAATAATGCAAAAATATATATTGATTTGGTTGATCCTCGATTGTTATTTTATAAATTGTTAGATTTTTTTTTTGCCTTTAATATCCCGGAAGTAGAACACATTTTATAACCCATCAACAGCATCTTACAAGCTCTCTTGGCCAGGCATCTTTTCTAATATTTTTCCCTTAGCTGCATGAAGGAATACAATTATGAATCCTGGTGGCATGTCTGGACAAGTATGAAAGCTGTAATTTTCAGGCAAATAAACGATTTAATTATTATTTAAGGAAGAAATAAGAGCATCAGTTGTGGTCTGAAAACTTCGCATTGACCTCTTAAGATCAAGAAACTGGCAGGATGTTAGAGGCTTGGCAAAAATTCAAGAAATAACAGTGAACTCTGAATAGTACAGAGGACAGTAATATTGTTTGAAAAATATTTATAAAATCCCCTAAGTGAGTCATAACTCAAATTTTCAATAAAAACAATTTTAGGAAAGCTTTTACCAACTAATATTTTATTATATTTTCTTTTCTATGTGGAGAAAAGTATATGATAAAAATGTATGTCTCAATAAGTTATTAAAAAGCTTTTTTTAAAACTCTTTGTAAAAAACAAAATCACCACAGTTTAATTATCAGCATTTTATCTAAGAGAGCGCATTAAATAATATTGAGCAGTAACAACTCAGATTTGACTAAATCAGTGATATTGTGAAGGAATAGGAAGAGGGAACGATGTTACTCGTGGGACTGGAGCAAGGTACAAGGTCACCACTACTTTTTATAACCCTATGGGCATCATTCATGTTTCTGTCTATATCTATGGTGCTTCTTTAAGGATAAATCCCAAATTGTGAAAAGTGGCAGCCCAGAGTGAATGAATGGGCCCAAATATTATTTTTATTTGAGAGAAGTCAATACACAGTATCCAAATTACAAGGGATAGGTAGGAAGTAATAACACAAGCACAGCATATTAAAATATGAAGTAAAATACTTGGAGAAACTTCTAAAATAAATGGAAGGCATAACTCACAGGCACTGACCTATTTTTTTATTCTAAGTCTTCTAATTATTTTAAGTGGGCATGTGGACTATTTTGACATTTTAAAAAAACAAAGAATATAATTTAATCATCTTGATATGACAGAAGATATATGAGTGTTCAGTTTAATTAAACAGAATAGTGGAAAAGATAAAAAAAAAAATCCATGTTCACGTGAACTGTTTCCAGTATCTAAGGATTGTTTAATGATATTTAATTGGTAAAATGTTAGATTTCTTAACATACTTTATCTGCAAAATAACCAACACAGGGCAGCTATAAGCTTTGGTTTGCTACCTAACAGTGTTTTCTAAAAGAATAAAACCAAAGTGTTTTATTGCTAATTTTAAAAGATGATTTTTACTACTGGATATCACATAGGGGGGAAAAAGGTTTCAGCAAAATTGGATGAGGCAGGATGAGGAATGAGAAAGCAGAAAGGTCAAGAAGATGTGCCAATAGTTGAGAGAAAGTCAGAGACAAGGACTCAGGGATGACATGGTTCGGATATTGCCAGAGAAGGGGGCTGATTGTGGATTTCCCTATTTTAAAAGCAGTACAGGCTTCAAATGCCCAGAGGTCTCTTATTGTAAGAGAGAGTTGGACAATCACTGTTCTTTCCTGACAAAATTGGAGGCTGTTCGAGTGATTATCTGCCATCTGTTGTCTACAGCAGTTCAATTGCTGAAGAGCCCTCTAGAAGGGGAGAGAAAGAGCTCCTTCTCATCTGAAGGTTGAATGTGTATTCAGAGGTAGATTCAGCCGAGCCAGTGCCCAGCTAATCCCCTTTGCACACAGGGACAAGACTGCCACCAACTCTAATTGATTCTGAAATGAATCTGTATAGAAAATTAGAAGGTTTTGGATTCCCATGTGAGCTTCAATAAAGAGTCAGGATGTAAGCCTGACAACTGAATGGATTCAGAAATGAAAATCTGATAAGCAGCTTAAAACTGTACTTAAGTCCAGAAATGATTTGAATGCTGTTGTTAATGGCACATTGTATGTTGTCACCTAGTTAATTATCTTTGAAGATGAGTTCTTGCAGAGAAGATATGTGATTCTTCCACAGCTTTTTCTCATCACATATTTATTAACCAACCTCTTTACCCCCCAGCCCCCTTCCCCAACTATCATTGCTAGAAGGCAGAAAGAAAGGATTAAGCCACTGCAGCTCCTCTGTGGCTGTCAGTTCACTGTGCCAAACTTCAAATATGAACTGTTGCATGTACTGTCACTGACATTTCCTTTTACATCTTCATTTGCAAATGAGGAGCTGACATTTGTTAGGCCATGTATTTGCACACAGTTCCACCACATGAAAAGCAAACACTGTCACTGCTGGCTACTTTGTTTATTCCTTTGCAGATAGTATGTGGCCTATTTAGGAATTTTCTTCAGATTTTTCTTTTAACTAACAGAGATAGATAGTCACAGAGCTACATGGCCTCATATTTTATTCAGGAAGCCGTCTGCAGTTTATGGAGCGTGCACTGCATTTAATAGCTATTTAAAACTGTATTTTTAAAACCAATTTGCACTTTTCTGGTTTATATTCTTTGGGTTTGTTTTCTATAGGTACATTTAGGAGTTCAGGTTTCTTACCCATACATTTTTTTAATAATAGGAAAATATTTTCCACCAAATAAAAACAATAAAGTAAAATCTAAGAAGCACATTACATTTTCCAAATATTGTTCTTGATTTAATAAAGTTTAATCTCTTCAAAAGTAGTTTGACAATGTCAACGTACTCAACTTCATTAATAATCACCACTTTATATTAGGTGTCTTTCTGTGAAACTGAAGCTGTAAGACAATCTCACAGACCACTATCTATGCCTGAGGGTGAGTTGCATCCCAGACCAGAAACCTGAAGTTCTGTTTGCTAAGGTAGTCATTAAAGGGTAGAATGCATGAATAGTTCTCAATGAATGGGAAAGGCTGTGAGTGCTAATTTTAAGAGTTTTGTAACAACAATGAATCAAAATCACCTAGTAGCTCAATTGCATCAGCTAAAAAGAGAAAAACAAACAAAAAAAATATTTCATGATGATTAGAAAAATTAAAAAAATAATATATTAAGAAGGTTCATTCTATTTCTATCAGGTTTCTAGGTGGCATTTGTCAGTAGTTATTTCTATAACACATATCCCACAAATAGCTTGTCCCCAACATACCGAAGCACTATCCTTTCCCTTATCCCTCCAATTCAATATTCCTCCTTTTTTCATTTCACTGCACCTACTTAGTCACCAAAGTTTGGAAATTGCTGTTCTTTACTCATACCTACTCAGAAGTCAAGAATTAACAAATTAAGTATTTTAAATGAGAAATTTAGATCATTTTATAAAGCCAGTGTTCTCTTTATGACAAGGACAATAGAGAGAAATGACTTATATCTGTCACATAGGCAGACAGACACAAGTTTCTGGGAGTTAGATTGTGTGTGTATCTTTGTATCTCACCCTTGTTTTTTCTCACAGCTAAATAATGATCAGCTAACTTGAATTGAATAATCTCTCATTCAATCAATTTAAAAAATATTTCTCTTTGTGTAATGTTCCCCTGATTTGTCACTTTGCCAAAAAAAATTACAACTCATGTTACTAAAACACGATAAAGTCTATGTTCAAAAAGGCAAAGGATGATAAGTAAATGCCAAAGGGAATATCTGCCTAGATATCATGTCAATGACAAATAACTAAAATTGGTAAGAAAATGTCAGAAGTATAGTAAGTAAAAATTAATTGAGCTCAACTACTCAGGCTTAGAATTATCTTAACTTTTTGAAAAATAAGAACTATGTCTAAAATTGGTTTAAATAAAGAGTACAAATTAGATTACGTGAAAAAATGTCACCATTAGTGCACCACTCTCATTGAGATTTATGTTGTTTATGTAATATATTTCTCATAAGAAAATAAGGAATTTTGCCAGGCTGGTGTTGCCCAGTGATTGAGTATTGACCCAGGAACCAAGAGGTCACTGGCTAGATTCCCAGTCAGGGCACATACATGCCCAGGTTGTGGGCTTGATCCCCAATAGAGGGCATGCAGGAGTCAGCCAATCAATGATGTTTCTATCTCTCTATCCCTCTCTTCTCCCTTCTTCTCTCTCTAGAAATAAATAAATACATATTTATAAAAGAAAATAAAGAACTTGAAATAAGTCACAGGACAAGTATGTTCATAAAATAAGACTGATATTTAGAGTGGTGTTTAGTGAAGGTAGTTTAACAGAAGAAAAACAGGAACTTTTAAAAGTACCCTTTTTGTTAATTGAAAATCATAAACAGGGTCACTCTGTGCCTTTTCGCTGAGCACATAAGTATTTCTATTAAATACTTTATGGGACTATTATCTCTGGTAAGTAAGGAGCACAGAAGATCAGTGCAAAGAGAAGCAGATCCCCATTAAAATGAAATCCTTCAACCAGATCCACAGGCTGATTGGACTAGGACTCATTTGAAAGTACTGTGAAAAGTATCACTTACTTTTGATCTTTTACCATTCTTGATTAATTTATTTACTCACTGGATACTTTGGTATCCTCCCATGTAATTTTTTTCCTCCACCGTAATTTAATACTGTTTTCTTCTCAATAATTGGACATCAGCTATACTGACATCATGGCAAAAATTAATACAAGGATGTCAGTATCACTCATCATCTAGCTTTTCATAATGCTTAATTTGTTTCCATGTTTGTATAAAATAGATTTTTTCAATATTATATAACCACCATTTTATATTTGTTCTCTTAAGATAATATCATGTTCTTAAAATTTCAAATTACTTTATTTATTTTATTAAAATATAAGTTGTGATGGTTTAATACAGATAAATTATGTTTAAATATTCAATATTTAAATATTGAATACATGTCTTGGAAAGTACTTACTTTTATTTTTTATCCCAGGCCCTTGTTTGGGAATTATTATAAAAATGTAATTATCCAAGTCTTGGTGGTACTGGATATAATCCTACAAGTGGTAGCCAATTGCACAGCTTGCTTCCAAGCAACCAGTGAGAAGCAGCTCTTAAGACACAGGAGGCCACGATTAGTACAACATGACTTCCACAAAGGCCACAATTTACTGGATCAGGAATCAAAGAGTCATGCCTCAAATTAGACTAGATAGCTGTGCCTGAGATACAAGGCAGGAAAGCAATGTCTAGCAAAGTAACAACATGTTAATTATTAACAAATTGCCTCTAATAGATCTTATTTTGGGCTCAGTCCTCTTTTGAGGAGTGTAGATACAACATTAAAAAAATGGGGAATACATAATGTAAGAGAAGTAGTTGAATGGAACCAAAAATTTTTATCCTATCTAATAAAAGAGTAATATGCAAATTAACCATCACTGCGCTATATCCACAAGCCACACCCACAAGCCAATCAGGAGTAAATATGCAAATAAACCCAACCAAGTTGGCTACTGGCTACGGCCACCAAGAGCAGGAGGGTTTCCCCAGCAATGGAGGAAGCCAAGCTTTCCACCTGCCCTTTCTGGCCCAGGCCTCCATTCAATGCTACAAAGTTTCAATGATAGAAGATAAATCCCAACAGAAATGGCTGCCATCAAGGAACAAGCAGAAGGCTTGGCTCCTCTCCAGGCTACAAAGTTTCAATTGTAGAAGATAAATAAATCCCAGATACCAGGGCCTCTGCTTGGGTCACCAGGGGGCGTGGCCGGCCTGCAAACCACCACAGGCCCCTCGCCCAGGCTGCCCCATGCCCCAAGGGACCCCCACACTTATCCAGGACACCCTTCAGGGCAAACCAGCTGGCCCCCACCCATGCACCAGGCCTCTATCCTATCTAATAAAAGAGCAATATGCAGATTGACCATCACTCCAATACACAAGATCGCTGCTCCCATGTGGTCAAAGATCCTGCCCCCATGTGGACACAAGATGGCCACCACAAGATAGTCAGCAAGGGAGGGCAGTTGGGGGGAACCCAGGCCTGCAGGGGAGAGCAGTTGGTGGAGAACAGCCCTGCAGGGGAGGGAAGTTGGGGGCAAACAGGCTGGCAGGGGAGAAGTTAGGCATCATTCAGGCTGGCAGGGGAGTGGTTAGAGGGTGATCAGGCTGGCAGGCAGAAGCAGTTAGGGGCAATCAGGAAGGCAGGCAGACGAGCAGTTGGGAGCCAGCAGTCCTGGATTGTGAAAGGGATGTCCGACTGCCGGGATTAGGCCTAAATGGGCAGTCAGACATCCCTCGAGGGGTCCCAGATTGGAGAGGGTGCAGGCTTGGCTGAGGGACAACCTCCCCCCCCCCCGTGCACAAATTTCGTGCACCGGGCCTCTAGTTTTAATATAATGAGTAGTACTAGAATAAAGAAGAGGGATCCTTCCACAGAAAGTAAAATGAAATGAGCAACTCATTAGAGCTTATTCTATCTAGAACAGTCTGTCTGCTGACAGTTTTCTATTCTACCATTGCAGTGCATCCATTCAGTAAATAATCACTAGCAGAGTTAGCCTGAACAAGGCTCTCTTTTTGCAATATAAGAGAGGATAAAACAAAATGTAGGAAAGATTAAGTGTCAAACATTATGAGAACATATATTTATAAAATATAATTTTTGAACATAATGTTTCTCAAAATGTATACAAGTAAATATTATTGTTCATATGAAAAATGGGTAACATGCTATATATACAACAATTAGCTCACTAAACATTTAAAGTTTTTATGTATTTGATAGATAATTTTATGTAACAACTTAGCTAGACCATCCAGATATTTGGTCAAAAATTAGTGTAGACATTTCTGTGAAGATATAATTAAGATGAGATCAGTAACTAAATGAATAGTCTTAATGAAAAGCAGATTACTGTCCATAAGTTGGGTGCGCCTTAACTAATCAGTTGTAGGCTTTAAGAAAGAAAAGACTGACATCCTCCAGGGACTAGGTAATTCTGCCTCCAGAATATTTACACCCTCAAGCTACAACATAAACTGCTGGGATTCCAGCCTGTGGGCCTCCCCTGCAAATTTTAGACTTGCCAGCCTCCTCCTGAATAGAATGAGCCAATCCCTTAAGTCAAGCCCTCTCTCTCTAATCTATATATATAAAAACCTAATATGCAAATAGACCGAATGGCAGAACAACTGGTTGCTACGACATGTGCTGACCACCAGGGGGTGCACACAGAACATGGAAGGTGTTGGCTGCAGCGGGATGGTGGAGCAGGTGAGCAGAGGCGCCAGACCAAGGTGGGGTGCTGGTCGCTGTCATCGGGGCAACTTCTGTTGGTTACTGAAAATTCTTAGCTCCCACACACCATGGTTCCACCTGCTGCCAGTGCTGGCCTTGCTCACACTCTCTGCCAGCTCCTGCTGCTGGTCCCAATCGCTGGGCACCATCAGCAGGTGTGAGCAGCAGCTGCCAGCTCCAGTCGCCCCTGAGGGCTTCTCCACCTCCCTCTGCTCCTGAGGGGCGATCAGGGCAGCAGCTGCTGCTTTTACCTGCTGCTGTTGTCTGCCCCAATTGCTCCGCACTGTCAGAGGGTGTGAGCAGGGCTGATGCTGTCAGCTTGTGGGAGCCGCAGCTGGAGCAGGGCTGCTGGCAGACAGGGGACCCAGGGCCGTGGCTGCAGGGGCTGGATGGGGCATGGAGGATGGGCCGAGACCCGCCCCTCTGTGCACCACAGCCTCGTAGCCCACAGTTCCTTTCAAGGTGCATGAATTCGTGCACTGGGCCCCTAGTAATATATAATATTGTGCACACACCCACACACACACACACAGGTTTTCCCCCCACTGCCCCTCCACTTTTGAAAGTTTGCCACTTCACTATTACTAGACACTTTACATTAGTACAGCAAGTCCTCGAATAAGAATTAACATCCTTTCAGTGTTATTTCTTTAAAATGTTGATGAAGGCTATAGATACACAACTCTTGTTTATATCCATTATAGCCTACAATAAAATTAGTTTTATTTAAGCTGTTTTGCCACAATTCCAAAAACCTACCTATAATGTTAAGTTGAGGACTTACTCCACTCTTTTCACTAATGGAAAGAAATCCAAAGACGATTTTCGCCCTTAAAAAAAAAACAGTTAAATGTGAAAACAGCATTTAACATATGTTTTGCAGTGAACACCCTGAGCAGCTAGAGTGGTACCATCAAGCTCCTTCCCTGAGAACTACACTAAGCATCTCAACATCAAGCCCCCATAGCTTTTGATTGTCTGTGAGCATCTATGTTTTATCTCATTTTAATTTGTGAATCTTTTAGCAATATGTGTCCTAAGGAGAATTATTTTATGACAATAATCTTATTGCATATATTATGCTTTCAACATTAGTTTCTGTTGATATTGTGATGCATTCATTCAACAAATATAAAAGGACTTCCTACCCTGTTATAGGATACAGCAGTGAACAAGACACACATATCTATGTCTCATGTGATTCATACTCTGAAAAAAAAAGGGGGGGGGGCATTACATTAATTACTCATGCAATTTATATGAAAAAATACCAATTAAAATTTATACATATGAAAAGAGTTAATCCTTGAAATTTCAGGGAATAAAGGTTTAGGCAGAAGGCACGGCTAGCACAACGTCCCTTAGGTGGGAACAAAATGGGTATATTTGTGAGAGGAACAGGTAGCCAGTGTGATGGTATGTTACTGGTGACGGGAGAGTTATACAGAGAGTAAATCAGTTGACAAATCATTATGGAATGGAAAGTAAGGGAAGACATTGGCATTTTATTCTATTTTGTGAGGTAAGTTACATTGATGAAGTGCACTGGGATTTGCAGGTGCACACTAAAAACAAGATGGCAATATGCTCACCAGATCCTTGTTGCTTGGCTACTGTCTGCCTAGTAGAGTCACTACTTATTAGCGTTTGTCACAGAAAGCACAGAAGGGCAGGGAGATCTGGGGTCATTGTCTCTTATGCTCTCTTCCTTTCTAAAGAAAATAGAGCTACTAGAGAAAGATTTTCACTTAGCACTTTAATGTATTTTCGTTAAGACTAGCAATTTATTGTTTTTTCAATATCTTCTTCAGTCACTTTAAACCAGATCCACAGGCAACTTTATTTTTCTTTGGTACGAGATTAAGATGAATGACCTGAATGAATATGGTACAGTTCACACATGGGAATTTTTCAATAGAATTTGAACTAGTTCACATATGTAGAATACTACTATAAAATTAACACTTAGCTACATTGAGCTTATAGGAGATATCTATTGTCTTGAAAACTTTTATTAGAAATCATCATGAAAGCTTTGAGTCACAAAGAAATTCACAGAATTTCCCCCTGTGACTCAAGGTAACTTTTAGTTATGAAATAAACATAGTCTGGGCTTTTTGCCCCTCCCAGGAAAGGCAGCTATAGTTCATTCCTTTTGATCTGACATATTTTCCAAGATAAGAAAAAATCAGGAGAGGTGGAAAAATATATTCAGACAGGTAAACTATTGTTTGTTAACACATATAAATTTAATAACTTAGATAAAAATTGGCACTGTTAGAATATATATAACAATGGGTTTTGCTCTAAGAAGGCCTCAGTGGACAAAGTCAGTGATAGCTACTGAAATTTCTTTATTGACTTTTCTCATTACTGCATTTATAATGCTGCAATTATAGTGAATTTTCTGTGCATGAACTGAGGCCAACCTGTCTGCCTATGTCAGAGCCAGGAACTACTACTGAGGGAATATTTTAAGGAGTTTCTAGTACACCCTGGCAATAATCCAAAGGTAACCTTTTCCAGTAAAGAAGTCTCACATTTGGGAAATTAAAGTAGGTGTTTGACTTTTTTTGTGTTTATAAAGGGAAGGAGAAAGGTGAAAGGAAGGACCATAAAGACAAGGTCTGTAAGAGCAACATATAAAGGGATTATCTTGGAAATAAAATTGTGGACAATTTGGTCAACTCCATATCCAATAATATAATCTCACTGTTTAAAGTAGGAATACTTTAGTTAATATTCTATTGGCTTCAACTAACACACAACAAACTGGGATAGCTCAAACAATAAGTGATTTTGATAGAAGATCCTAAGGGAATCAAAGCCAATAGATATGGGTATTCTTGGTTTATAAGAGGCAGGAACTAGAAAGCTAACTGGGACTGACAGTATTTTCTGTTAATTCTACTTTATTCTGCTTTACATTCCTGATTCTTTTTTTTTTCTGAAGATCAATTTTTCTACATCTCCATGGAAATGTGTATCATTATAAATCTGAGTGCACAAACCCAAAGTCTTTTGTATTGCCCATTTAGGAGTAGATGCATGTCTCTGTAGAGAACATCTATATCAAAGAGTTTGTGGTCACATCATGCAAATATTGGCAGAAGACTAATTTCTGTGGTGGATTTCTTTTCTCATTGAAAAGCTTCCTGAAATTGATTTCATCTTCCTGTATGCAGAAAGAGATGTGCTCAGATATAATATTAGAGCACAAATATCTCTATCATGCAAAGGTGGTAATGATGTGTCTAATAAATGCAGTAGATTTCTTATAAACAAGTCAAGATGAGAATGTGTATCCTTCCACTCTTACCTCCAGATCAAAATCCTCACACATAAATTGAACTTCATTAACTTAAGCACATATGCTTACATTTTCATATTTTTCATATCCAAAATTATGCTCTAAAGTAGTAATCTATAGTTGTGATTCAATGAATTTTTAATGTTTCCCTCATTTTAAATAACGAACTTTCTGGATAATATAATGATTAAAAAATTTAAAAAGTCAAAGGTACAAAACAATTACAATGAACTATCTCCCAATAGAGGGTATCTTTGAAGTAAAATAAAACAAAGCAGAGACTGTCCAAAATATAATTAAGGGGATTAAATATTGTCTACAGAAAGTATGCTTATATATTTTAAAGAAAGCAATGGTGCAGTGAATTTTATTAAAGTATCTAAGAAAAGACTATAACAGAAAGAATGTGATATCCATCAATGTACTTAAATGAATCTAGATTTGAGTAGTGATAATTTAGTCAAGGTTCTACTGTCTTATGATTCCATTTCTTGTCACCCTATCTTGACTAATTCTTTACTTTCTTATATAACTAAAAGAAAAAAAGTAGTAAATCAATGAAGGAGGTAAGTGACTTTTCCAATATCATGTGTGAATTGTGTATCAAGAAACAAACTAACAGGACACCAGCCTATGTTTTATTTTTATATTTTACTTATTTTTAATATATCTTTGTTGTTGATAATATTACAGATATCCACTCCACCTAAGTCCTGCTCACTCACCTTGCCTTCACTGAACTAGTGAAGTGTCCATGGGTTATGCATATATGCATATTAGTTATCTGGTTAATCTCTGCCTGCCCCTCCCCACTTCCCTCTGAGATTCATCAGTCTGTTGCATGCAGTTGCATTCGTCAGTCTGGATCTACTGGATCTATTTTCTTTGTCAGCTTATTTTGTTTATTAGATTCCACATATAAGTGATATCTAGCCTACATTTTCTAATTGTTTCCAGGAACAAAGAATGAAGGTGAGTCTTAAAAAGGAGAAAGGCTATACATGGTGTCACATAGTTTATAAGAAAAGGTGTGTGTGTGTGTGTGTGTGTGTGTGTGTGTGTGTGTGTGTGTATGTGTGTGTGTGTGTATGTGTGTGTGTGTATAAGTAAAAAGAGAAGCAACATATTCCTGTTATAAAGGCATTTTTGGCATTTCAATTTTTATAGATCATTATGTATAAATAGAATATATTAATGTAAATACATTTTCATAATTGCATACCACTTAGTTCAAAAACATACTAATGTTCAAGCACAAAAACTGGTATAATATTTGCCTATAATCTGATTTATATTTCTAAACTGTATGCACTAATCAGGGACAATTAGTAAGCAATGTGATATGTCTCATGGCATAAATCAAAAGGCCCTAGACAATTAATGTCCTCACCATGTATGTTCTCACTACGAGGGCAATCACTGACTACCGGTTTATAAACTAATTGTGTGCTATCTCTCAAGGGAGGTTTCTAGTCTCTTTCATTTTGATAATGCAGGCACATAAGTCATTACCAAGAACAGTTTCATTTTATTCCCATAGCACAGATAAATTCTCTCCAATCTTAAATCAGCATTCATGTGGTAAATTCACTCAAAATTCCTAAGAATGTTTCTGGCCCATTTCCCATTTCCCAAAGTCATAAACCTGGCAAAACTCTAAAAGCAAGAGCCAAAGGCCTATCTGAATATTAACAGATGGATTTTAAGCATTCACTTTCTTCAAATGACATACTCTTACTATTGTCTATTTTTTAGATGATGATTTTTCATCCTATAGTTTTTGGATTTCCAACTTAGTGTACACTAAATCATTTATTCAGTAACTGAGGTACCCACTTAACAGGGACTATAATCATAATGCTCTGTAAGATATTGCCCATCATCCAGAAACACTATTTCCTTATTCTCTTTAGTTATCAATGAAAATTAAAAGATCAAATAATATATTTAAAACAAAACTTGAAAATTAGCTGGAGAATTATCAGTGCTATGGCATAGGGTAATACCTTTAGCCTTAATGCCTTTCAGAACTTCACCAAAGGAAATTAGAGATATCACTGTATGAACTAATCACAGCCACTTTATGGGAATTACACCTCTCATAACTGATTATAATTTTTAACAGTTATGAATAGTGTATTGGCCTGCTCAGTTTGGATACAGAATGTCATAAACTGGGTGGCTTAAAAAAAGTATTTTTTTCTTTTTCTTACAATCCTGGAAGCTGGGAAGTCTAAGATCAAAGTGCTGGCTGATTCAGTTCTGGTTAGGGCCCTCAGCCCTCTTCCTAGTTTGCAAAGTGACAAGTGACAACACCTTCCCACTGCATCCTCTCTCTCCTCTCTCTCTCTCTCTCTCTCTCTCTCTCTCTCTCTCTCTCTCTCTCTCTCTCTCTCTCTCAATGGCCCTCTGGTGTCTCTTCTTATAAAGGCATTAATCCTATTGGATCTTGACCTCATTCTATGACCTCTATTAGCCACAATTACCTCCCTATTTAATTACCTATATCCAAACAGAGCCACATTGGGGGTATACATTGGGATTGAGGATAAGGGCTTTAACATATGAATTTTGGAACGACACAATTTGGTACATAGAAAATGGTTATATAATTTAACGATTTAAGGTAGTATAGCTGTCTTTATAACCAAGAGGTCTCAGTGACTTCTCTCAAAGATAAATCACAGGGATCCCTGCACAATCTTCAACCTGGAGACCTAGTTTTATTGAAAATGACACCAACATAAGACTGCTCTTGAAACTATTGAAGGGAATTTTTGAGGAACTATTAACTACAAATATAGCAATTAAATTACAAAAATTAAATGCCTGGACCTCATTTTGCCACTCAAAATAAGTAAATTGGCATTATCTAGTTCTTTACAACTCAGAGCTTTATAAATTACTAGAGGCCTGGTGCATGAAAATTCATGAACTGGAGGGAGGTCGCTCAGCCCGGCCTGCCTCCTCTCACAGTCTGGGAGCCCTCAGGTGCAGGAGGCTACCCAGCAATCGGGGAAGGCGACGCCCCTTCACACCTCTGCTGCTGCCACTACCTGTAGCACAAGCCTCTTCCAGCCCTGGTTACCTGAGCCTCGGGCAGCCCTGAGTGGCTGGGCAGCCACCATCCAAGGCTTTCCTGCACCTCAGGCCAGCCCTGGGATGCTGGGGGGCTGAGTAAACTGGGGGACCCTGGAGGCAGGTATGTGGAGCGGCCAGGCCTGCCTGGGGGGGGCGGGCCCAGCCTTGCTGCATGCCTGCCACTCCAGTAGGGCTGAGGGGACTGGACACAGCCATCTTGTGGCTGTGGGTGCCGCCATCTTTGAGGGCATGACAGTCAATTAGCATATTCCCTCCTTGTTGGCTGTGGGCACCACCATATTTGAGGATGGGACGGTCAATTAGCATATTCCCTTCTTATTTGTTGTGGGCGTAGCCATATTTGCAATGGCATGATGGTCAATTAGCATATTCCCTCTTTATTAGATAGGATAATCTCTCATAATACCCAGAATAAATAAAATCAACAGTTTCTATCCAACCCTCTTGTTAAACGTAAATTGTTCAAGCAATGATACTAAGCTATGACTCTAATAATTCTACCCATGCATTCTGTCCCCAAATTAATGAAGCAATTTGTCTCATGGGAAAGAGTAGTTACTGGCAAATACTTTTAAATAAATATACTTAAAATATAATATTATATAATTTAATTTTTTCAATTATTTTTGTGCTTTACATTGACAAACTGTATACCTCAAGTCCAACATGAAATTTTTGTTTAATTTGTACTTACAAAAGTAATGGTTTTTGAGTGAGTGCCTGTATTTACTTGGGTAAATGAAACACAAGATCAAATAGAAAGTAGAAGATTTAAAAAGGTAGTTTGGTATAATTATTACAATTCTCATGATCATGACCTGAGACTTTGAGTATCATTTCATCTATAATATACATGTTGAATATACATGCTAACACAATGGTTCTACTGGTTTATTGTCTTTTTCAGCAAATTTTTACAGAATACATCATGTATGCAGGCATTGAATTAATAAGCTCTTGGGATTCACAAGTCTCCCTCTGTTATCCCTTTATATTCATACTAGAGGCCTAATGTACCAAGATTTGTGCAAGAATGGGCCTTCCTTCCCCTGGCTGCTGGCACTGCCTTTGCTCTGGCCTGGAGCTGCCTTTCCACCTTCCCACACTGCCCAGAGGCCCAGAGCAGCTGGGGTAGTGCGGTATGCCTGTGTCCTGCCCCTCGGCACCTGTGTATGCAAATTAATTCACCATCCTTGCTGGGTTAATTTGCATACTCACTCCTGACTGGCTGGTGAGCATCACGAAGGTACGGTCAATTTGCATCTTTCTCTTTTATTAGTGTAGATGTATCCCTTTCCCCAAAACAATCCCTAAACATTGGCAACCACTAATATCTTTCCATCACCATTATTTCAACATTCAAGCATGTTATATAAATGTATGCTAAAAGTTTTTCACTCAGCATAATGCCCTTGAGATTCATCCAAGTTGTGTGTATCAATGGTTCATTCCTGTTTTAGTGCTAAGAAGTATTTGATGATATGAATATATCACAGTTTGTTTAACCGTTCACTTGTTGAGGCATATTTGTGTTGTTTTCAGGTTTTGGCTATTACACATAAAGCTGCTATGAACATGCTTGTACATACTTTTCATTGGACATAAATTTTCAATTCTCTGTGATAAATACAATATTTGAGTCTTAAAATAGTTCTATGTTTATTTTTATAAGAAAACTAGAGGCCCAATGCAAAAAAAATGTGCAAGAGTAGGCCTTCCTTCCCCCTGCTGCTGGCACCAACTTTCCTCTGGCACCTGGGACCTGGATTTCCCTCTGGCTGCTGGCAGGCTCCTGGGAACGGGACTTCCCTCACAGCCCTGGCTTCATCTAGATGGTCATCTGGAAGTACGTCTGGTCTAATTAGCATGTTATGCTTTTATTATTATAGATAGGTGCCAGACTCTTTAGAGTGATTATTCTACTTTATATTCCCACTCTCAATATTGAGAGATTCAGTTTCTGGACATCCTCACCAGCATTTGGGAATGTCGTTAATAGTATATTTTTCTGCTATTTTAGCTCTTCTATTATGTGCATGGTGATATCTCATCACAGCCTTAATTCTGATTTTCCTAATGGCTCAATATGAACATGTTTTTTATGTGTTTATTTGCCAATCTGAGATGCTAATCAGTAAACTGTCCATTTGTATTCAAATATTTTCCCATTTAATAATGATTTTTTTAAACCATTGAGTTTGAGAGTTCTTTGTATTATCTATTTATTATTTGCAAATATGTAGTTAAGTTTGCAATAGTTTTTCTCAAGTCTGTAGCTTGTCATTTCATTCTATTGTTAACTGGAAATTTCACGAACAAAAGTTTTAAATTTTGATGCATCAGATTTTTAGTGTCAACCTTAAAAGTAATTCACTCAGTCCTAGGTCACAAAGATTTTAACCTATGTTATCTTCTAAAAGTTTATAATTATAATTTTTATGTTTTTTATATTTAATTATGTGATCTAAGTATAATATTTTTGCATTAGGTATGAAGTTAAGGTCAAAGTTTTTTGTCTTCCACAGTGAATTTCTTTTGCATCTTTGTCAAAAATCAGTTGGCCATACATGTGTGGAACTATTCCTGCTACATTAATCTGTGTGCCTATTCCTCTACCAAAATGATATGCCTTTATTACTGTATCTATGTATTAAATATTGAAATTAGATAGGCTGATTATTCATAACTTATTCTTCTTTTTAAAAGTGTTTTAGGTAGTCTAGTTCCTTTCCTTTTCTATTTAGAATAATCTTGTTTAGATCTATAAAAATAATTATAGGAATTGCATTAAATGTATATTTCTTTTTGGGGAGAATTAACATATATGTTCTTTTATACCTTCCAAACCACAAGCAAGGCATGCCTCTCCATCTACTTAAATATGATTGCTTTCATCAAAATTTTATAAGGCTTTTGAAAATAACTTTCAGCACACGTGTTCTGTACAGTTTTGTTAGATTTACACCCAAGTATTATAATTTTAATTTCAGTTCTATGTGTCCACTACCAGTCTATAGAAATGGAATTGGTTTTGTATGTTAATCTTTTATATTCAGACTTTGCTGAACTCCTTTATTAGTTTTAGATTATTTTGAAGTACATTTCTTGAGATTTTCTACATATACAATCATATTATGCACAAATAGCAATAGTTTTATTTCTCCCCTTCTGATCTGTGTTCCTTTTATTTCCTTTTCTTACCCTACTTCCACGTCTAAAACTTCTAGTGCTATAAATCTCTCTCTCAGCATGCTACCATGTATTTTCATTTTCATTCAATTCATTGTATTTTTTAGATTCCCATTTAAACTTCCTCATTGACGCATGCACAATTCAGAAGTGTCTATTTTAGCTTCCAAATGCTTGGAGATTTTTCCATTGTCTCTCTTTTATTGATTTTTAATTTGATATCATTTTGCCCAGAGAATACATTCTGTATTATTTCAATTATTTAAATTTATTGAAGTTTGTTTTAGGGCCCAGAATATGATCTTTCTATATGTTCAATAATTACTAAAAATAATGTGTATTCTTTAGTTATTGAGGGAATGTTCTATAAATGTCAATTAGATCCTGTCGACCGATGGTGTTTTTAAGTTCTACATCTTGCTGATCTCATGTCTAGTTTTTCTATCAATTGTTGAGAGCAATGTTGAAATTTTGATAGTAATTATAGATTTGGCAATTCACCATTTTAGTTTCATTCATTTTTTCTTCACACAGTTTGCAGTTCTCTTAGGGGAAGGCCACCTTGTTACTGCTGGGTGGTTGTAAAATTTCAAGTTTCCTATGTTCTCTACTAGCTCACATGGGGGGTAGGGTGCAGCTGTTTCTTAAAGGTGGGCAGGAATAAAAATATTCACTCCTACATGGTCTTATCTAATGCTACCTCAGTATGCAGATGGAGACACACCCTTAATGCCTGTTGTGGTGGAGGCCTATGGTCCCCATTTATCCTTGGCTAAACGGGACAACAGTTTTTATATATACATTTTTTTTCTATTTTTGTTGTTGTTTGTTTTGTTTTGGCTGGAGTAGAATTGTTTTTCTGTAAAACATTGTCCCTTTCCTGGTCTTTTTGCTAATGAGAGCAATATTTTCTTGTTTTTTTAATTATTTGTTTTTTGTCTATGTTAATTGATATTTCTGAGTCATCAGCTTCTCCTATAGCCAGTGTGGGATATACAAAACAAAATGAAATCACCCGGAGGACTCACCATCATTTCAGACCTTGGGTTTCATGGCCCCTACCCAGACTGCCTCCTTTCCTCCCCCTTTCAGAATTTTTGTATTGTTGTTTTCTATCTTATATACAATTATTTTAGCTGTATTTAGCAAGATGAATAAAAATTTGTCTTTATACTCATGTTCCCTTAAACATAATCCTTTTTATTTTCAAATGGTTTTATTTATTTTATAGTAAAGTAAGCAAGATGGGTTTCATAGATCTTATATTGTACTTCTAATTTCTACCATCATTTGTACTAGTATGTGAGACGCAGGCTCATTAACCAGAGTTTTTATTTTAATATGACTAGCAATATAGCCTACATTTCTTTCCTAATACTTTGCAGATGTGAACTAGCTAACTCCTCCTTTTTAAAAACAGCATACTGTGATTTAAATGATAAAATGAGTTTGGACAAGAGTACATAGGAAGAGCTAGCTTTCTGCTCTACCTTGGTAGTGCAAAAAAATAAAAAAAAAATAGTGCTTCTAGCCAGTTGTGCCCTCATCCAGGTCTCAGGCTGCAAGATGCCAAATCTGTCAACTCAAGAGAGAAAAATAAAGAAAATTATAGGTTAAGTGTATCTGAAATATGAATGGCAAATAAAGGTCTAACAGTCCTAATAACGACTAAGCAGTCAGAAATCTGAATGCTCTTGCTAAAGTGGCTTTATTATTTTACTGTTTGCCTTAAATCTGTATATATATATTAATAAATTTTATTCTTTGGTAACATTATTTATTGTTTAATAATCCTGTTTGGTAGCAATGGGTTCAAAATAACAACAAAAATCTCACATGTAGTGGAAACCTAAATAGAGATTTATCAATTTTTATAAAAGTTGATGGTGAGTTTCAACATGTTCCTTATTTACAATCCAGGAAATTATGTGAACAATACAGATAATAATTCCATATTGAAACCAATATGGAGGGAAGTGCAAAATTTGAAAATTACAGTCTCTATTGGACATGGACCAGGACTCAGAAAAACGCTTTCCTTTGATACTGGGTCTAAGTCACCAGTCCAGACTAGACTCTCAATCCTCTATGGTGAATTGGTTTCAGCAATTTTTATCCTTCCTCTCCTCTTATAAAATTTATTTTAATTTTAATTCACCTCCCACAGCCCATTAACTGTATTTAATGTGTTAATTTCAAGAGTAATTTTCAGAATAAAATCCCTTTTATCTATCCCAGTAAGACACATATTTATTGATACAACAGTAATATCAGTTTAACAGTTTAGATGCAGGAATAATGGGAATTAAAATAAAAGAGGGTAATGTTCATTATTGCTATAACAGCTACCTTCCCTGCCTATAATAGCTTCAGCCCTTTCTTCCTTGCCTTTTTATTCCATTACTTATCTTGCTATGTCATGTAAGATACACATACTATATAATGGAAGATAATCTTGTTAGAGGAAAAGGAACAATTTATATTATAAATTATTATACATATGTGACAACAATCTTATACTTTATGAGAACCACAGAGCACAATTTTTGTAAGGCAGATGATTATAGTGTTGGCCTATTAAATTTTTATAAACAGCTTACTGAAATTTCTGTCTCAATATGACACTTTGTAAATTTATTTTAATGATTATCCTACAATTGGGCCATATATAATCCTCCTTCACTTTCACATAAACCCATTCTTAAGTGAATTAAGTAACTTTCTGATTAATCCAGTTCAACTTTATAATTTTATAACTGATCCACAGCTTTCCTCCTATTGTTGGTAAAATGTGTAGCTCAGAAGAGAGGATGGGAGAAGGATAGTGGTCTGCTTTTCTATTCTGTCTCCAACTTTTCCTCTGGCAGTTGCCCTGCAGCCTGGGGATCCAATTTGGCAAATTGCCATACTAGTGCCAAAGCAAAAATCTCTTCCTAGCTCTAGCGTGGTCCTGTTTCATCACATGCTAGTGGTCTCTGTTGGTGTGAGAAGGAATGTGTTTGTGCTTGAGATGCTACTCAAATTGATATCCATCCTACCCATTATTAAAGTCTCTCTCATGGAGGGTGGCTATGTCTCCCATTGCTCATACATCTCTACGTCTCTCTCCTGGTTGGGCATCACCTCACTTGAAATAGTGGCCAACTGAATAGCTCTGTTTTCTGCTTCTTGCTCTTACCATAGTCTATTATTCATGCCTATTTAGACTATATTATAGTTTCTTCTCACTCTGCTGATTAAGTATCACTTTAATCTCCATAGCTCTGAAAATTCTGCAGTTAAATCAGATAGTCTCTCCTTTCGTAGATATTCATCTCTACAAGGTGAATTTCTTGGAAAGTTCCCATATGTCCCCTTTCCCATCCTCCAATTTGTCAGCCATTTCATGACCCATTCTTCTGTCTTTATTGATGAGATAATATTGTCTACCTTGCAAAAAAGCTGTAAGATTGCATATAAAATACGTAAAAAAACATTTACAGAATAGCAGTTATTATCAGAAGGTTAAACTGAAAACAGGGAAGATAATCATTTAGGGGAAAATCTGCAAGGTACCTTTTGCTAGCAACTAGGAATTAATGTAGTGGCAGAGACAAGATGCCAAATATAGACATTTTGGTCTTTTTGTCAGCTTCACTCAATATTAATTTTACTGATATAATCAGACCAAGATATGCTAGTGTAAATTACCATTGTAGCCTAAAATCTAGAGCATGGTTATGTTACTTCCCAAAGTACATTTCTACTATCAAATTATCTACAGCATTTCCATTTTTGCAGACTACTTTTATAGCTACCACCGTTCTTTAACATTTTTAAACCACATTTTCAAGGCAATGTGAATGACAGCTACATAAAAATGGTCGTGATTTAATGCATTGTCTCAAGAACACAACTGTTGGTTTCATCCCCAAGTTACTTTGCTAGTGGTTAAATTGTGGTTCTTTCCCAGACAAAGGCTAAATTTAGCACATTTCCTTGGGTAAAATAAAGGAGAATATTGATGCTATGCAAGAATTTTATCAACTACTGGTCTCTCACCCTCTTGGTAGTTTTAAATGAAACAAATACATCATAGAGTGAAATTATTTGGACATATGTCAGAGGAAACTCAAAGAAAAAATAACCAGCCCTCTGTGAAGGACTCCTCTGTTTCCAAAGGAGTGCACAGGAGGTGTGCAGACAAATCTTATTACTGGGTATTGGGATTTATTTTCATGTCCAGACACCAGTTTGAAAATGCAATTCTGCTCAAGACATAGGCAGCAGAGTTCTTAAATGGGACAAAATTCTGTCTTCAAGAAAGATGGAATATATTTCACCGAAGTCAATCTGATTCCCATTTTATTAAGTTGCTTGAAGGAACAGAAAATCTTTGCTGACACTGGAAATGCTAAAGCCTTCTGAGCTTGGTCCTTTGAAGTAAGGTCTACAGTAGGCAGTAGGCAAAAGAACAAGGGATCCTAGGAAAGGTAGGCTCAGAAACTCAATGGATTTCTACATGGCATCACTTATGTTGCCCAAGTAAGGCCTAGAATATGAACAGTAGAACATTTTAAAGTACTACATAATTTATACTAAATATAATACAAATTTACCAGCCCCAGTGTCAAAATCTATTCACTCTCCAAAAAATAAAGCCACATGACTGTTAACAGATTTTTCTCATTGCTCATCTGTTTATCAATAATTGTTACCTAAAATAATGCATTAACTAGAATTATGCTGTCTCAGAGCAGGAACTGGCGATTTTTTTTTCCTTTGAAGAGGCAGGTAGTAAATGTTTTAGGCTTTGTTAGCCAAAAGCTCTATATCATTACTACTCCATTTTGCCATTACAGTACAAAGCAGCTATAAAAAAATCCGTGAATAATTGGCCATAGCTGGATTTGGCCAGAAATTGGTGGACTGCTAATACTGATGCTAGCCATTCAGCATCTTTATCAACGCAGCCCTAGTAGCAATTATAGTTTCTGCCATGTGATACCTGTTAATAAATAAATAATTAATAAGCACTTGATTTATGTCTGTGGTTGTTCATCCTCTCTTCACTCTTTTATACATTGCTTCTTCTTTGATACCATTGTAGTTGGTTAGACCACCAGAACATTCTGAAAATTTTAACTTCAAAATATCAAATGGACACAATATTATTTCTATGGTATCACTGTCAACTAGGAATTAATAAATCCATAACATGAATCTATTCATAAGGAAATATTAGAACAAACAAAACTGTGGGATCTTCTACAAAAATGTCACAGCCGAGAAAGATAAAGGAAGGCTGACATAATGTCCCCAAATAAAGGAGGCTAGAGCAGCATGAAAAACAAAAACAAAAACAAATGGATATCCCTGGAGTAGAACCTAGATAGGGGGAAAAAAGCTATGGATGTCATTTGGTAGACAAATAATAAAAATGGAATATACATTGCATATATGTTAACGGTGCTTAATGGGGTTATGAAAAACAATGACCTTGTTAAGTAACAAATACTTAAGTATTTAGTATTGGAGTTTTGGGTAATAATATGGCCATCTCACTCATAAATGAATCAGATGTAATAATAAACATACATATAAACTGATAGAGCGTGATAAAGCAAATGGGGGCAAATCAGGCTAAATTATATACAAGAATTACTTGTAAAAAGTTATTTTAAAAGTACTCTTGCCCAGCCTCCCCGGATGTTGATACATATGAAATAGGAAACATCAAGGTATTTTCACAGATGACTTTTAGTACTATATAACAGCTTCTGCTTTAGACAAATGAATATATAAAACAGTAGATAGTTGGTAAAGCAATGAATGGATGCAACAATTGCAAAGAGACTTCTAAAAATAATGTTTTTTCCTCTAAGAAAGTTGTTCTTAAAGATTTTCCAATAACTAAAGCTTTTAAGCCTTGAAAAATTCAACCAAGGAAATTCCAAGTAATTCTCTCAAAGTATCCAATCAGCAGGAAATATCTAAAATATTTCTTCAGCTATTTTTTAATTAAATTATGTTTTGCCTGTAAACCAGGTTAACAAGAACAAGAACACACAGTGTTTGAGCTCAATGCTGAGTAAGGGCACAGCAAAATAATTTTATGAACCAAGATAACAAGTTTTCAAAATGAGAATAAAATGGAGGAGTTTTCAGACAGATGGGGCCTGAAAGAATAAAAGGAACAATAGGAAGTTACAAATTCCTGAGGGTCTAGGTGGAAGTTGGTTAGGGGGACAAATGTTATTTTCTGGATAGATGATCTTCAGGGTTAGAAGAATATTCCTTCTCTGGCAGTTTTAGAAGAGCTTTTTGTTCATTCTAAATGAGCTTTGCTTTTAAACAGGGTTATGTTGCCTATATTATATTTAGTGTTTTTAAAATTAATATAGGTGTATAACCTCTAGGGATCTACATGCTGGTTTATACTAAGGTCTTCCAACTTAGAATACTGAACAAATATGGAAAATCTTGAATTATTTGAAATTGCTTTTTAAAAAACCTCTTTTCTGAACTACAATTGACATACAAAAGGCTATCGGTATTTAATATATACAATTTGATGAGTTTGGATATAAGTATACAGCTATGAAATCATTACAGTTATCAAGGCCATAAATTTATCCATCACTTCTACAAGTTTCCTCCTGCCATCTTTATTTATTAAATTATTGTTATATTGATGTTTATGTGTATGGTAATAACACTTAGCATAAGCTCTACCTTATTAGCAACATTTTAAGTATTCAATACAGTATTGTCAACTATAGGCCCAATGTTGTACAGTCAATATCCAGAATTTATTAATCCTGAATCACTGAAACTTTTACCCTTTGACTGACTTCTGTCTAAACCATGAGGTGAACCAATCACTGAAAGCATGGATACTGAGTCTATTTCAAAACTGGGGGAATGGAATGAACCCTGAAGAGCATTGCCAGGTCTAATAAAAACATGCTAATTGTGTTATCTAAACTAATTTGTAAAAATATTAAAAGCATATTATTATAATTTCTATTTCTTAACCAGGGGCTGAACTGAGACTTATGGTTTACCAAATAATGTCTTTTCAAGAAATCTGAACTCAAATCTGGTTATAGTTTTTAAAGTGTCAATACATTCTATTGCTAGAAACATACCTGAAAGCTGCAAACGGCAATATTATAAGATTAGCTTTATAGATAAAGCAATCTCAAAGTGACCAGTAAAACAATTTCTTGAAAATTAAAATATCCTCAAATTGTGATTTTCCAGAAATTGCGTTGATGTATTTACAGCTTTGCAGCAATATCAACTATTTTGATTGGAAGTTGGCCAAGTGACTTCCATAAAGTATCATTTATCTTGCTCCAGAACTTGAAACATTTCTTCTTCTACAAACTCTTCAAATTAGAGATATTGCTATTACAGTGGAAGGTCATTTTAAACATGTTTGTTTGTTCAAATAATGCTTAAAATCAATAGCATTTCCTGCATATCTCCACACAGTGACTCAGCAAATAAAGAGTCTACATTCTATAGAGTATAGAATTTTGCTGCTGAAAGTCACCTTTATTTAAAAAAATGGCATTAGACCTTATTTATTTTTGTTTTGAGGCTTTACTTTGATTTACTAGGTGTGCCAGTTAATAATGCGCATTTTTTCAATAAATGGATTTACACATATGTTGATATATATGCGATTTGATATGTATGCTTTTTTGTTGTATTGACAAGATTCAAAATTTCATACATCAAATTTTCTGAAGGTGTTAATATCATAGATATTTTTACACTTAAAAATGTTGAATTTCATGTCAAAAGAGAGACCATTTGTGGGAAGTTTTAATCATTACTTTATTTTGAAGAAAAGTGCTGCTGAATACTTCAGGAAGCTTATGGTAAACATGCTCCATCTCAAGATTCTTGTGAATGCTAGTTTAAATGCTTTAAAAGTGATGATTTAGATGTGAAAGACAAAGAACATCCAGGTCACCCGAAGAAGTTTGAAGACCAACAATGACAAGCATTATTGGATGAAGATAGGTTTCAAACTCAGAAACAACTTGCAGAAAGATTAAACGTTGCTCAGCAAACAATTTCCGATAGTTTACAAGCAAAGGGAAAGATATTAAAGGAAGGAAAATGGGTGTCACATCAACTGAACAAAAGACAAATGGAAAACCGAAAAGTCATCAGTAAAATGTTGCTTCAAGGGCACAGAAAAAATATTTTTTTTTTTGCATCAAATTGTGACTGGCTACAAAAAGTGTATTTATTTTGAGAATCCCAAATGCACAAAATCATGGGTTGATCCAGGTCAACCATCAACATAGACTGCAAGGCCAAATCGCTTTGGAAAGAAGACGATGATCTGTGTTTGGTGGGATCAGGAAGGTGTGGTGTATTATGTGTTTCTAAAACCAGATGAAACCATTAATACTGATTGCTACCAATAACAAATAATCAATATGAACCACACTTTGATTCTGAAATGACCAAAATGTGCCAGAACCACACTTTGATTCTGAAATGACCAGAATGTGCCAGAAGCAAAAAGTAATTTTGCTTCATGATGATGCACCATCACATACTTCAAAACCAGTTAAAGACATGTTAAAAGATCTTGCCTGGGAAGTATTAACCCACCTCCTGCATTCACCAGACCTTGCTCCTTCAGATTACCACTTGTTTCAATTAATGGCACACGCACTTTCTGAGCAGCACTTCAGAACATACGAAGAAGTGGAAAATTGGGTCTCTGAATGGTTTGCCTCAAAACAAGAAAAGTTCTATTGGGATGGTATCCACAAATCACCTGAAAGATGGGGAAATGTGTAGCTAGCGATGGACATTACTTTGAATAAAACACTTTTGATGTTTCTCTTGAAATAATGTTTTCTTTGATTACAAAATTTGCCACTACTAACCTGTACACCTAGTATATCAAACCCGTTCCTGTTTATGACTGATATTTATTGGATATGAAATATATTAATATAATTATGAACCATAATTTGGTGCAAAAGTTTTTTTAAAGATCTTATTGAATCCTTCAAGTAACTTATTTTAAAACAAAAGCAAGTAGCTTGTGGATGTAGAAAATAGTTATCTGTTAAATGTCAATCACAGGCATATATTCATACACATACACAAACACACACACACACACACACACACACACACACACACAAAGTGTAACTGTTAGAAGGAAGTCCTATTTTCAATGATTCCTGATCTCTGTCTCCAACTCCAAAGCCATTTTGGTCCTGCCTGTCCTGTGTGAAATATACTATTTACCATCCTGTGGCCTAAACACTGATTTGCCATTCTTCACCAGTAGCAGCAGGTATAGAACTGCAGTGGTAATTTTGCCTTAAAAATAGATACAGAGGCAAAGAAGCAATGAACAGACTGTCAAACTACAGTGGGAAGGCAGGGGAGGTTGGCTGGGGCGGGGGGGCTGTAAGAGACCAACCGAAGGACTTGTACGCATGCATATAAGCACAACCAATGGATACAAGACACTGGGGGGGGGGGGAGGGCGGGCAGGTGAAGGCATGTACTGGGGGGGGGGGTAGGGGAAGCTAGGGGGGGGAAAGGAGACATATGTACTACTATTTGTAATACTTCAAACAATAAATATAAATATATATATATATATATATATATATATATATATGGTATCAAATTATTTGTTTTAAATTATATATTCCCTTCCCCTAGATCAGTGGTCGGCAAACTGTGGCTCTGTTGACTAATGAGTTTGCCAGTCACTGACCTAGACTCTCGATTCCAATAATTACAGGCTGTTGTTGTTCCTTGTGATTAAGCCCCTATCCCAGTGGTCGGCAAACTCATTAGTCAACAGACTGGCAAACCACGGCTCTCGGGCCGTGGTTTGCCGACCACTGCTAGATCATAAGTAAATGTAGCTATAGAACATTTCACCATTATAACTGTATCTTTAAATTTGTACTGGAAAATCAATTATACATTTTATGTATTTTTAAAAAAATTTTAATCAATGGCATTCTTTCAAAAACTCTAAAACGACTTTAACAATGATATTAATTTGCCTTAAAGTTATTTTTAAAATATTAGATTTTTCATGAAAACATTTAACTATCATCTGATTTTGTCATTTATTCCAAATTGTCTCTTTTCATTTTTGTGTAACAAACATTTACACAGGTATATTTTTACATAAAGAACTGTGAATCCATATTATCTAAAATTTGTATTATACTAATTCCTCTAATTTTTACTACCAATATACAAAGTGCATTCTCGTCAGTGCAAAATTCTACTCTTTAAAATAAATCTACGTATAATGCATATTCTTCTACATCACATTGTGCCAATAGTTTTAGCATTTTTTTCATTATATATTTTATATCAAATGAGGTCATTCAATTCTCCCACTGCCAACCAGGTAGTAGAGGCGGCCCAGGATTATATCTGTGCAGGCTGAGATTTCTTAAGCACTCCAATCATCTAGCATCTGGAGAATCAATGCAGACAACATGGTCAAGGGTCTGGATGCTAGGGCTATCAGTGAGGGAAGATTTCTATAAAATTTATATTATCTTCTGTCATAATATTAATTATCCAAGTATGCAACCATTTCTATAAAAACAAAAATAAAATTTTAAAAATTAAGTATTATTTTTAAACTCAGAAATGAGATAAGGATATTATCACTTATCATCACTTCTACTCAACATTGTACATGTGGTCTTAGCCAACACAATAATATGAGAAAATAAATTAGAGGCATAAAGATTAGAGAGAAATTGCAGCATAAGTAAATAAAATAGTAAACAACATAAACTGATGAAAAAAACAGATCCGGAGACAGAGAAACATGGATCAGACCATCATACCTCAGAGGGAAGGTAGGGGAGGGTGGGGGTAAGGGAGAGAGATCAACCAAAGGTCTTGTATGCATGCATACAAACCTAACCAATGGACACAGACAACAGGGGGGTGATAGCATGAGAGGGGGGATGGGGGAGTAATGGGGGAATAAGGACACATATGTAACACCTTAATCAATAAAGAAATTTTTAAAAAGTAGTGAGCATTAATAAGTTTTTTTAAAAAAATAAATCTTTATTGTTCAGATTATTACAGGTGTTCCTCTTTTTTTTCCCCCATAGCTCCTCTCCACCTGATTCCCCACCCCACCCTATGCCCTTACCCCCCGCCACTGTCTTCATCCATAGGAGTAAGATTTTTGTCCAATCTCTTCCCGCACCCCTCACACTTGCTTCCCCTGAGAATCGTCAGTCCACTCCCTATCTATGTCCCTGATTCTATTATATTTACCAGTCCATTCTGTTCTTCAGATTTTTTATTCACTTGATTTTTAGATTCACTTGTTGGTAGGTATGTATTTGATGTCATTTTGTTGTTCATAATTTTTATCTTTACCTTTTTCTTCTGCTTCTTCTTCTTAAAGAATACCCTTCAGCATTTCATGTAATCCTGGTTTGGTGGCCATGAACTCCTTTAGCTTTTTCTTGTCTGTGAAGCTCTTTATCTGACCTTCAACTCTGAATGATAGCTTTGCTGGGTAGAGTAATCTTGGTTGTAGGTTCTTGCTGTTCATCACTTTGAATATTTCTTGCCACTCCCTTCTGGCCTGCATAGTTTCTGCCGAGAAATCAGCTGACAGTCGTATGGGTACTCCCTTGTAGGTAATTAACTGTTTTTCTCTTGCTGCTTTTAATATTCTCTCTTTGTCTTTTGCCCTTGGCATTTTAATTATGATGTGTCTTGGTGTGGTCCTCTTTGGATTCCTCTTGTATGGGGTTCTGTGCGCTTCCTGAACTTGTAAGTCTATTTCTTTCACCAGGGAGGGAAAGTTTTCTGTCATTATTTCTTCTAATAGGTTTTCAATATTTTGCTCTCTCCCTTCTTCTGGCACCCCAAAAATTCGGATGTTGGTTCGCTTACAGTTGTCCCAGAGGCTCCTTACACTATCATTAATAAGTTTTTTATGAAAGATATTTTTTCATGTCACTGAAAACTCCTTGTGCTACATAGTGCTTAGTTCTCATTTTAAAATCTTAAGTGTAAATACACACACCCAGACTGTACTGACATGTGGAAATCAGGTAATTATGACTTCCTATGGAAGTACAGAAGCACTTGCACTTTTGTAGGTAAACTTACTGAATAAAAATATTTTTGCATATTCTCCATTGATAATTATTGAATGATATAAAAAGACCTTGCTTCATTTCCCTAATACTTTTTATCAAAATTGCATTATTAGAAGGCAAGAGTATTGCATCTTTGTTCATGTTCCAGCTGTTACCAAATACTCAGTTTAAATGTTAGTAAATTAATATGATTTAAAACAAAAGGAATACATTATATTAACATTAAGCAAAAATGCTAATAAGGGTGTATCTGTAACATTCACATAAGTGCCCTACAGTGCTGTGCACATAAAATAAATTGGGGCTTTGCTCTAAATTAAATTATTATATCTTAATTATAAAATAATACATTTTATGATTTATGTTGTGTATTGATAATGTCACACAGGAAACATAAAAATGATAGTACCATTTAAAAACATATTTTCTATAAATTTAGTAGCTTGGCGTTTTCTTAACCTGTTCTTATGAGATTATTTTCAATTACAATAAACAGTGTTTGATTTTTAAATTTAAAAAGTCATACTTTTTTAAGAGATTTATTTTTACTTTATTATAGGTAAAGTAAAATACACTGAGTGGCCAGATTATTACAATCTCTGAACGCATAATAATCTGGCCACTCATTGTGTATCCTATACAATAAAAGGCTAATATTCAAATTGCCCCTCAACCAGGAGTTCGACCAGCAGGCAGGCCGGCCAACCGCCCATGTCCCCTCCCCCTGGCCAGGCTGGCCGGACCCCACCCATGCATGAATTCATGCACCGGGCCTCTAAAAAATTTATATATATATATATATATATATATATATATATATACACACACACACACACACACACACACACACACACACACACATATATATATATACACACACACACACATATATTTATGTACACACACACACACACATACATATATATACACACACATACACTGAGTGGCCAGATTATTATGCGTTCAGATATCATAATAATCTGGTCACTCAGTGTATATTTCAAAAAATATAATTAAGCTTTTAATGAACTCTAAATCATGTTTACATGATTATCTTCATCCAATAAATTTTCAGATCCACTTATTATTCCATGCTATGTGTAGAACTCTGAAAGTTGTTTTCAACTGTTCTTCTGAATCTTTTAAAACATCTCTGCTTCTTTACATTGCTATTGGGTACATTAGCTGAAGTTAAAAAAAATAGAGAAACTTATCTTTCCTACTTTTAAAATATGGCAAAAATAATTCAGGGGAAAACATTCAGCTGTTGATCACTTAAACTTCTGACAATCTAATACATATTTAGGGTTAGCATAACAATATTAGCTAAGGGCAATGCAATAGAGGAGTGTTCATTTATAAGTCATTTATTTAAATTTAAATGATATCACCAGTAAGTTATCCCTCAGTGTTAACAGGAAACTATTTCTGGATGCAGGCACAAAATGAGACCCGAGTACTTTTCCTTGCTAGTAGTCTCATTAAAACCAACACAGATAATAGTGTCCTGGATTGAAACTATGACAGTTAAATTTCAAGCAGCAATAAATAGAATATATTCCATTACTTGTTATTTCATATTAGGAGCATTTAAGATTTAATTTATTAAAATATGTATTGTATCCCAGCCAAAAATCACCTGCAGTGACAGGCTTTCTGGAGTAATCATAGTGAGGGCCACAAGGTGCCTGCCCACAGGGAGTTCTCAGTCCTGTGAGGTAACATTTACTTGCCCACATGGAAATTCTACATGTGCTTTTAAAACAGTCACATGTTGTTTTTTAGGATGCATGAATTCAATTGGAACAAGACAATATCTGACTATTTTTAATCCAATAACTTGTTAAATTAGAACTACTTAAGACTCATGACCTAAAATAATAATATTTGATATAAAGAAAGGAGAAAATCTGAGGTATGAGGTCTTTTCTGGTCCTGCTGAAATGGAATTTGCAGAGAGAGGTAATGTTATAGGAGAAACTAAACCTGAACATCAAAGAAAAACTGAAAACAAAACAAATCAAACAACATTTTTATTAACTAAATAATTTCAGAGAATGGTCTTTTATCTTGACAAGAATATGGAAATATCTACCCCATCATTTGTTTTAATCTAATTCTATGTGTGATATTGAATGATTTGTGGTCTTTGTGATTGGCTTCTTTTTCTGAAACATGCAGATAGCAATTTATTAATTCAGTAAATATTTATTATCACTTCAATTGTGTCAAGCAGAATTTTTTTCTAGATTGGGAAAGGAAAGAGATGAAAAGCATAATCAATGTTTTCAAATATCTTAGTTATGTGGATAGTAACATTTCTCTTCTGACCTACTTCTCATGAATGAATTGCACACAAATATATATATTATTTTATGAAAGACATACAAATAAGCAAAACTATGTAATTAGACAGCAACACCCAAGAAACCAGATAATGTTCGAGGTTAGAAATAAGTTAAGAAAATTTTTCTAAGTTAACCTCCAAATCTAAGAATATAGATTACTAGTTTTAATTGTACTTCATAAGGGGTTTCTGTTTAAAAAAATAACATTACTAACAGCTGTGAAGAATATTACTAGGATATTTTAACTAAGATTACTGAAATGTTATTAGAATTATGATTAAAGCATGACCCCTCATGCATCCAAATAAGAGTGCTCACTTCCATCTGTAAAAGCAACAGGTGCCCTAGCATTCTAGGATCATTCAGAGAAATTATCACTGTGAAATTTTATCGCTTTGATTGTGTATTAAACTACTATTTATTGGAAATGTTTGCATCATTTATTCTGGGATCTCTGTTACTTCAAGAAATAGCTGAGCAATAGACACCACGACTGGCTCACTGACTTTGGTGATAAGACAAAGACACTCACTTCTAGCCCTCCATACCTTCTCAGAGTCAAATATATGAAAACTGAGAATTATAATTTCAAAACACTGGAAATGAATTAAAGAGGATTATGAATCACTTGATATATGTGTTAGGGTCTTTTAAAACTCTTTCTTTTCCATAAATACATTGAGAATTTTATTTAATTCCTTTCCTCCTCTAACTCTGTTTATTTAATGATGGTCAATTATGCCTTCATTATTAAACATGCTCCTTCTTTTTCATTAAATAGAGTGTACTTTAGAATTGCTCCTCTAATCCTGCTGTCTCAATGTCCTTCATTAGCTTAGACCTTGAACTTCTGCTTTTTCTATACTCACTGTTGTAAAAAACTTATCATTTCCCTTCAATCTCCTGTCATTATGATCTCTAAGATCTTTAGATTCATCTGTCTATGGATGACAGCAACATTTATTTATTTGCCTTATATATATATACTAGAGGTCTGGTGCACAAAATTCGTGCACAGGGTTTGTGTCCCTCAGCCCAGCCTGCACCCTCTCCAATCTGGGACCCCTCGAGGGATGTCTGGCTGCCCAATCCCAGGATCGGGCCTACACGGGCAGCCGGACATCCCTCTCACAATCCAGGACTGCTGGCTCCCAATTGCTCACCTGCCTGCCTTCCTGATTGCCCCTAACCTCTTCTGCCTGCCAGCCTGATCATCCCCTAACCACTCCCCTGCCAGCCTGATTGATGCCTAACTTCTCTCCTGACAGCCTGATTGCCCCTAACTGCTCTCCCCTGCAGGCCTGGGTTTCCCCCCCCCCATGCTGCCCAACCGCCCTCCCTTGCTGGCCTGATCCCTCCCAATTGCCCTCCCCTGCTGGCCATCTTGTGGCAGCCATCTTGTGTCCACATGAAGGTAGCTATCTTTCAACACATGGGGGCAGCCATCATGTGTGATGGAGTGATGGTCAATTTGCATATTATTCGTTTATTAAATAGGATATATATATAATAGAGAAATATGCTAATTAACTGGGAAGCTGTAATGGGTAGACCAGACAAGAGGACATTGTGCATGCAGCCTCGGGGGCGAGGCGGCAGGGGCCTCCATGAGCCTGCGCTGGGGGAGGGCCTGATCAGCAGTGGCTACAGCTGCTTCAAGGGCTGGAGAGGGAGGCTGGACCAGACCTGTGACTCGAGGGTGGGCGGCACCACGCGATTTCAAGTCCAGCACTGGGTTCCTAGTCAATAATAAATTAAAATGTCTAAAATAACATTTATTTGCTCTCATGATGCAAATTTCTACTTATCCAATAGCTTTTTTTTTTTTTTTTTTTTTTGGTTACTACTATAATTTTCTTGGTCCTCAAATGTGTAAAACATGGAGTTAATTTTCTTTCTTTTATCGTAAGTGCTTACTATTCCTTGTAATTTTCTCGGCCACTCTTCCCAGGTCACAATGAAAATTCTTCTAAGACTTCAGGGGACTCTATTCCAAAATGGCTCAAGACAACTCTCCAACAAGATCACAGCAGTGAAGCATAGGTGAAACAGCACCAAATTCACATAAGATCAATAGAAAATCCTCATCAAAGCATTCATCCGAAAACCTTATCCACACTATGCTCGCTTTTGAAATCAACACAGAAGAATCTGAAATCCAGATTTAGTTTCAAATCAAAGAGCTTGGCACCAATTCCAGAAAAGACCTGAACCTGTGGAGGACTTAGAAACAAACCAAGACAAAGATCATACTGAAGAGAACCTTCAAAGTACAGAATATTGATGGTTGTATCAGCTACACTTCCTCCCAGTTACACAGCCTCATCATAACATTTGTGAACAATCCATATCTTAGGATTGATTTCAGAGAGCAACTTGAAAAGGAAATTGGGGTTCCAGAGTCAATAATTCAAATTTTGTTTCAAAAGTGAAGATCTGGATTCTATGTCCAGGGAAAAAGAGAACCTGATGAGCCTTTAGAACAAACACAAGCCATGAATAAGGTCTCTGAGATGAGAGAGTTCAAAGTAAAGAAATTAGACACAATGGCACCAATCTCAGCAGCTCCCTTATTTCTCTTAAACCAGAACAGGATGGATCAAGAGACAAATCAGGGAAAATCAGGGTATTTGATGTCATTAGTCTGGGTTACAAATCTCTCTCACTCTTTCTGGGAACATATCCTTCTAAACACACCAAGAGCTTGTCCAAAAACTGAGTCTTCTGGCCATGGTAAATAGGATTTCAAAAGGCAAACAGATACAATTCACCACACAGTCCTACCGATGGAGCCTATCTCCACAGTTCAGCAGAAGGCAAGGGCCATAAAAATAAACATATTAATATCATTAAAAAAAAAAAGGGAAAATTCTTCATTGACATCTGCCTTCTCTTCTTGGCTTCCTTTTTTTTTTGTTTGTTTGTTTGTTTTTGGTATCTTCTTGATGACCTTGCACTTTCCTAACAGAATAAAGTCCCTAGAAATTTTTCACATATTAGCAAATTTTATAGCAAATTTACTTAGGGCTCTATCATTTCTGGGGTGGGGGGAGAGAACAACAATTGTTTTTTTATAGGAAATTTACTTTGGTCTGTCATTCCTCAGGGTGGGGGGAAACAATCGTTTTACCATGTGATATTTAAGGTACTCCACAGTGCCACTTTAATTGTATTAACTCTCTCAAATCATCTATTTGAGTCAAGCCACCTTCAGTACTGTGCTAATTCTCATTTCTTGGTTAGTTCCCCTATCAGAAATGATCCCATGTCCATTTAAAGCTGTATTCCATCATTTCCTCAACATACAGTAAAGACTCACTCTGATTTTTGCTTCTCCATGGCCTTTATATCTGTTTTTAATTCCTTCAGCATTTGTAAATAGAGCTGGGCAACTTTATACATTTCTTCAACTTACAGCTTTGAAATTAAACTCCAAATGTTCTCTTGTGCCACACAGGACTTAAATGTACACAGAGTCTAATTTTCTTTAGGATTATAACTGCTTTTCCTATATCTGTTGAGAATTTTTTTCTTCAAAATTTACCAGAAATCTAGGTCACAAAATGTCCTGAAAAATTTAGTGTAAGAATCTTCCATTTACATTTTGATTCTGTGAAAATCATATTCTCCTTAAATTCACATTACTATATTTTATTTCCTCTCCTCTTTGGTTTTATTTTGTTTTTAATTAATTGATGGTTATAATTAAAACAAGAAAAAGGGATCTGATATAAAACTCAACTCCAAATCTAATTTTTACTTATTGGTATTTTTAATGGAAATATTCTGAGGACCGTATGTGCCTTGTCAATAATGTTTGTGGAATTATGCTAAAATGAAATTAGTTCTAATAGTCCTTGTAAATTTCCAGTGTCAGTCAGAATTTTCATGTAAACTGTTAGATTAAAAATTCGGATAATTTGTGGATTTCTTTCCTCTATTTTTTTCTTATATCATATGTCTTTTTTAATATAGCAAGCACATGATTCTTCCCTCTGTAAAAAATGCTGTTTCCTTGCCAACACTGAGTCTATTAAATAAGCATCTGCTTAGTTGCCACTTACTGGTGTTGGAAGAGAGGTACTTATTATTCTTTCCATTTACCATGCCTACTAATTTTCATACAGCCACTGTTTCCTAGTATATTTCCAAATCCCTTGAGCTAGTGTCACCAGTGAAAGGGAATTATATAAATTTATAAATTTTAATTATAGTCATTTGTTCTTGAGATTTCTTTTAGAAACAAGAGAAAAATGAAGAAATACATACATACAGATATACATATATAAATTATGATATATATTAAAGTATATTGATAACAGTCAAAATATATCAGTTCATAACCTGGTTTTGGTCTCTTACAATGTATAATTTACCTTACTGGTGTCTCACTTTGTTCATCTATAAAAGAGGTATAACAACAGGACTAAACATATAGTGTTGTTAGAGCAATAGAAAATATAATCCATGTAAAGTCTTTAGGACAGTGATGGGCACATATAAGTATTGTCAGTGTTGTGTTTCCATTGTTTTAATTGTTAATAATTTTCTAAGGGATTGAACTAAAGATCATCATTTTCCCAACTCTTCCCTAATTCATTCATGGGATATCTTTTAAGTTTTCAGGTTGGGAAATGAGCAATTGCAGGTATCCTTATTCCACCACCAAAGCAGAATAAAGCTTCCTCAGTCATTAGGTAAACCCATCTCTCAAACCTACTTCCCTATTTCTTTGCTACATTATCCATAGCCTTATTCCCATTGCACAGCCTCTCAGACCCATATAATAGAATGTAACTAAACTGATGCCCTCACAGCATGAATTCATACACAGATGTTCCAACTGTATTGATGGTAGCAACCATATGCTGCTATTCTACATGGGAGTTCAAGGCCACGTGGCTTTGCACAGTGGGAGTAACTGGGTTCAGGGGAAGCTTGACTGACTGAGATGGTGCACCTTCTCAGGTGAGGCTACAAATAAGCTGTAGAGAAAAAGAAATTACTGCGCCTGATGGTGATGAAGTTAGAAGGAGAATGCACAAGAGACAATTAGAAATAAACAATTGCAAAAGAGAGAGGTAAGGACACCCAGGGCACAGTAAAGAAAACACTTTGTGTCAAAATTAAACCTGCATCTTTGGAATGTTTTATATAATGGTGCCCACTGATTTGCCTAAAAATTAGAGGATGTTATTGAGGAAATTAGAGGATGGTAGTTAGGACCATTTAGGTCAATGCTTTGGCACTGGACAGTTTTCTGATCCCTGACCCAAATACAGAAATTTGCAAAAGTCAAAAATTAAAGAAGTATATGCCGGAAAAGAGATTGTAACGGTGGCATTATCAAGGCAGTGCTATGAATAGAGAGCTAACTATTGATATCCAGTGACTTCCTTGAAGGTGGCTGAATTAATAAGGGTAATCCTTACCAGAACCCAGGAGTGCCATTAATTATGCAATACTATTATTTATTTTATCAGAGGTATCACTAAGAAATTGGACTTCTGAGTTTAGATTTAGCATATTTAGTTGGTATGTGCTTTTAAAAGGAGTGACCAGATTTATAATGTATATAGAAAATTAACTGAATTCTCTGAAGCTACGGGTAGTCACCGCACCTGTGTATTATTCCGGGCTGAGAATTAGTTAAGGGTATGTATAAAGCAAAATATACCCTTGAATCCGAAAGAAATTTGCTGGTTAAAAATTATGAGGGCTTTTAAAATTTGCCCTCATAATTTATTTGACTGAAAGGAAGCAAATACAGTTTATAAAAGTCCATCCATAAATCTTTGAAGTCCATGATATGCAAGCGTGAATATGCAAAGGAGTGAATTTACTTTGCTTTAGTTTGGGTTAAGGTAACGATGGCATCCTGCATTAAATAGAATATATTACCATATGGCTAAACTGCCATTGGCAATGGATGTTCCAAGAATGCTAAAAAAACAAGCCCGCTGCCAGTTTGTGTACAACCAGAAAGCTAAATAGAGTTTTTAAAAAATTTAAATGTTTGAAAACAGATCAAAAGAACATTATTAGTTTGTGACAGATGAAAATTATATGAAATTCACATTTTTTACCACAAGTAATGTTTTCTTTTAGCACAGTCACACTTTCATTTATGTACGTCTTATCTACTGCTGCTTTCCTACTATAATGACAGAGTTGACTCGTTGTGACAGATACCATATGGCCAGTCCAGAAAAAGTTGACCAAACCACATTATAAGGCAAAATAGGATAATAGCACATTCTCCTTCCTTAGGAGGCTTAGTGATTTGAGAGCTGACTATGATGGAAACTGAGGGTGTGAGATTTTAAATTAAAGCAGCTCACTGGCTGGACTAATAGGAAACCCACAGACTTAAGTCTGAGGGGTTCCTGGCACCATTTAGGGTCTTCTCTTCCTATCTTGATTTACAACAGAGCAACCAGAAAATTCTATGACTCACCCTGAGCCCTCTAGAGCCTATTTTGATTTTATCTTTAACTTAATGAAAATGAAGAGTTAAAAGGTAAATCTATGTATTTTCTAACAGAATATTTGCATTTACTTATGGATAGGAAAATAAGTGTGTGTCAAGCCCTCTGATGAGCGGAGGTCATCCATCACACGTCTGTTGTAGTGATAGTCCATTAGTCTCGGGGTAAAGATGCAGGGCAAGCCTCCGTCCTCCTCCTGGGGCCTCCGTCACTTACCCTTGACCTGTGGAAAGTTGCTTTGAAGAAAGGGTGGAAGTTCATGGAAAAAGATGATTTGTGTGCCACAGCTGCCCAATTAGTGAGGCATGGTGTTGAGCTTAAGGACTAATTATAAGAAACAGATGGACTTCTTAAAAATCCCTTCTTAAAAAGGAATGATGGAGTAACTGTTCACAAAAGTCACCAGAAAGTGAATATATGTATTTAGAGTCTTCTGATTTGAATGTTTTTAATCTCTAAAAATTCTAAAAACTGAGTTTTGTTCTAGTTTTGTATGTTGTTCATTCATAAAGATCTGAAATGAATGAGGAGGAAGCTACTTGATTGCACAGCATGCACTCTTGAGGAGTGATGGTCTGATAATAGGGCTTATTACTAAGTACAGCTAGTGGCAGTCATTGTGGGCCAATATGGATCCTCTTGCAATCTGTTCAATGGCAAGTACTCACAAGATTATATTCTTAAAAATCAAAGAAGCTCTTAGGAAATGATAATACTATCTGACCTACCATGCATTCACTAACTGTTCAGTCATTTCGGTTGCTTTGATGCTATTGAACAAAAATGCTTCACTTTTTTTTTTTTACTCTACCTTTTGGTTAGTTACATGTATTTGAAGATTTTTCAGAATTTGGAGTCTTTTCTAATGTTTCATGACAAGCAGTAGAGGATAAATTATTCTGCTTTCTACTAGCCAGCTTTTTACTTGATTTTTGTCATATTGACAGCAAAGGGCTTACTCTGAAGCAAATAGAAAATGAACACTGTCTTATTAAATACATATCTAAAGTTTAAAAGGAAAGGTCACAACAAGTCTTTTAAATGGGCATTGTCCACTGTTCACTATCAGTATTACTATATTTACTTCCATAAAAATTCCAGTGAAGCCAATACATAAATGTATAATACATTTTTAGCCAAGATATATAAAGATGGAGAAAAATTAAAAGGTGTGTGCTTAAAAATTAAAATGCCTGAGATGAAAACATTTAGAATATCAAAAATAGCAAGTACTTGTTTATCATCTATTTTGCAGCTAATACTTCATCCAATGAAGGGTAAACTCATTTTCTGAAGTGAAAGTAAAAGTAAACATACATGATAACTACACTGTAGTAAACAATGCTGAGTGTATATATGAAAGTTGCTAGGAAAGTAGATCCTATAAGTCTTCATGACAAGGAAAAAAATTGTAACTTTATGAAGTGATGGATGTTAACTAAACTTCCTCTGGTAATCATTTTGCAAAATATACATATGTCCAGCCAAAACCGGTTTGGCTCAATGGATAGAGCATCGGCCTGCGGATTGAAGGGTCCCAGGTTCGATCCCAGTGGGGGGCGTGCAGGAGGCAGCTGATCGATGTTTCTCTCTCATTGATGTTTCTCTCTATCTCTCTCCCTTCTTCTCTGTAAAAAATCAATAAAACATATTTTAAAAAATATATACATATGTCCAGTAATTATGTTGTTCACCTTAAATTTATACAGTGTTTTATTCCAATTATCCTATCTAATAAAAGAGTAATATGCAAATTAATCATCACTCTTCTACACCACAAGCCATGCCCACAAGCCAATCAGGAGCAAGTATGCAAATTAACCCAACCAAGATGGTGGTTAATTTGCATATCCAGGGGTAGAGCGAAGACTGAAGACAGTGTAGAAGGAAGCCAAGCCTTGCAGAAGGGAGCGGAGCTGCAGAGAAGCAAGCAAGTGGGGCTGCCGAGAAGGGAGGCAAGCAGGCGGGGCAGGGGAGAAGGGAGGGAAGCAGACCACCGCAGGAAGCCCTATTGCAGGAATCTTCCTGCAACGGGCCTCTAGTATCTCAATAAAAAAGGAGGATAAAAAAGTAAACTATTCCTCACCATGTGAAAATCAGTAAAGGAAGTTTCTTATTTTATTTAAAACATATAAACATAACCTTTTATTACACTTTTAATATGGTATTTGATATTCATGTACATGTTTGCAAGGCTATCAAGAAAGCAAATGTAGTGAACTCCCTGGAGCCTACCATCAAACCCAAAAAAGGACATTACCAAGTAACTGAAGTTTAGAGAACTCTTATCCAGCACACAGATGGCAATGACATTCAGGCAGAAAATTTGGGGAATGGAGAAAAAGGATTGGAATAGGTGTGGAGAGCACATAGTGAAAGAGGAAATAGAAGTAGTAGCATAGTGGTAGTTGCTATCTCAACTGAAAAACAAGACATGAATCCAAGTCTGACCCACTTGCTGATATAGATGCATTGCTGAAGTGAGCACCTGGAGGTTACTAATATTGTTTATTAATTTAAAATTTTGTTATTATGTATGTATTATAAACAAGCATTATATGTGTATTTTTATAATCCATAAGATATATATACAGACAAAAATCATAACCCACTGTAGTCTTAGTTGTAATATTACTGAGGAAACAACAATTACATTTGGTTTGCTTTGATTTCTATGCTTCCAAGTCATGCCTATTCACATTAAGCCACTAAATTAGAAAACAAGGTCGAATTGACTTTTGTTTTTAATGTATAATCCTTAGATGATTGCCAATAATTTTTAAAGCTCTAGTTAATATTTCAGTTCTTTTCATTATTCCATTCACAAAAGAAATGGGAGGTGAGATTAGATGTCATATTACTTTTAAAATTAACTTCAATAAAAACACAGAGCAAGAATGAGAGAAATTTACAGAAAAAATAATGCTTATTATTGGCTATTTAACCTTATGTTTGTGTTCAAATTTCTAATACACAAATAAAAAGTGTTATTTAGTAGATCTCTTTCTCTAAGGTTTTCTTAATAATCTGACATCAGGCAATAATGCAAAAGATAAGATGTATTTTATTAAACTGGATCACAATTGATAGAACCTGTTTTGAAACTATGAGTGTATATACAACATAGTTTTCTGTTGAACCAAAATACCATTTTAACATTGCTGAGAGTGTCTAAATTGTTTCCTTGCATGACTGCTTATTACTCTACTTTCTTTACTTTTTTAAATCTTTACCCAAGGATCTTTTTCCATTGATTTGTAGAGAGAGTGGAAGGGAGGGGAGAGACACAGAGAGACAAACACTGATGTGAAAGAGACACATTGATTGGTTGCCTCTTGCACCACGTGCCCTATCAAGACCAGGAATCTAGACTGCAGCTGAGGTACTTGCCCTTGACTGGAATTAAACCCTGGATCCTTTGGTCCAAAGGCCAAGGCTCTACTCATTGAGCCAAACCAAACTGGCTAGCGCACTTTCTTAACTTTGAATAAAGACACCAAGTCCAGTGTACCTGTTAATGTGAGGAAAAACACTTATTTCCTCATTCTTGCCATTTAGTTTCTGATGGCAATGTCTACTAAATTTGCCCTCCTTTCTAGGATCTTTGCCTCTATATCAGCTTTATAAGTTCAAAACTATAGCTCTTTTCTGTTTGTTTGCTCCTCCCCCAACTTTGAGAACAAAAGGAGAAAGCAACCAGCTTAGTGGCATTTATCAATAAGAACTATTATTTGCCTGAGGGCAAACACAATTGCATTTACTACTATCAGACTTGAACATATACTTGTTTTTTAAAATATATATGAACAGTTGAAGCTTCCCATTAGAATAAATTTTAACTAATGAATTATAAATTTTTATACAATGCATTTAAACATTTGCAATCATTTTTTACTAAGTAGTTATGTCTCAAAATGCAGTCAATTATAATATAATCATACCAAATTATCAAGAATGTATATAAAATAGCTCAGTTATATCAAAGACTAATTTTTATTTCCATACAAAAAAAGCAAGGTATGTATATGTATCACCGTTTCTCTCATTTTAAAATGTCTATGTACACTTGTGAAAAATGGCACTTGTAAAACCAAATCTTCAGTCTCCAATGAGCAACAAATACCTATATAAATATTGAAAACACCAGTATGAAAAGAAAGCGTTTAAACTTATAAAAATTACTGATAATTTACATATCAGAGGTTATGTTGTAAAATAAAATAAGAAGCAAAAGCTGTAACCAGAGTGGCTACAGAATGAAAATACAAATCCTGAAAGTAAGGTTAGCAGGTTTCATTCTGGGTAAGACTGATGACATTAATCATAATTTGATTAATGCTGACTTTGCAGTGTTTTTACTTCGAATAAATTTTATAGTATGTTAGAAATTGTGCAAAGTTGATTTTCAAAGAGTAATCTGTTCTTTAAAATCACATTCTCAGTAACTTTTACTTAGTTTTTTCTCCCCTCTTTATATAACATTTTATATAACTAATAAAAAAAGTGCTTGTATAAAAAGTCACACAAAGTTGCTAGAGAGCATACATACAATTTACAAAATTGTTCTGCGTTTTTGTTACATTCAGCTTTCTAAGGATGCACTTAAATCAATGGTAAAATGCAGACACTTGTGCTTTACCTTTTTTACTCTTATTTGCTGTAATATATTAGTGCTACTGTAGACAGCAGACATATTTATAAAAAATTTCATGTCAATTTTGTTAAAAGATTCTCAGAGAAATAGTACAAGCTCTTTTGCAGGATTAAATTAATGGTTTGAATTTGAAGTTGTATATTTTTTATTTTTACATTCATTTTCATGAAAAAGTGATAAATGTTTATGTTAGTCCAATAAACAAAGTGCTGTCCTTCCTATATGAAGAACATACTACTGACTTGCTGAAAGAGGGGTGATGGATATGGACTGAGATTGACATTTTGGCAAACAGAACTCACTGACATGTATGGGCACATGGATTTCATAGGGATGGACCATAAGGTAGTTAGATTACCCTACACATTGAGTCAGACTTTTACCAAACAAGCATATGACCATCAAATTGGAGCCTAATGTCACAGCAAAATCTCTCATGATCAATGTAACATTTAAAGATGCAATAAAGCAACTTAGTTATCAAGAGAGACTCAAGAGCCCTGGCCAGGTGGCACAGTTGGTTGGAGCATCTTCTTGTGCACCAAAAGGTTGGGGTTCGATTCTCTGTCAGGGCACATACCTAGGCTGTGGGTTCAATCCCTGGTCGGGGTACATATGGGAGGCAACTAATCAATGTTTCTGTCTCTCTTCCTCACTCTCTAAAATCAATAAAAAAAATCAAGTGGGGATTTAAAAAAAGGACTCAAGAGTAACTGAATCTAGTTGATATTAGCTCTGAAAATCATGTTCCTGATTCATTTCTTTACACTGAATTTTTTCAATATGCCACTTAAATTTCTTTATTAGCCCAGTTTTATTCCAATAGCATACACATAGTAAGTACTACTTTACTATCTACCATGTGAAGTCATAATAGTATATAAAATTGCATATTGTTTGGTTAATACTCAGTTGAAGGATTCCTAAAAGCTTAACATTTCAGCATGGCTTACAACGACTGTGCTACCTCCCCAAATCCCCTGCCACTCCTCTACATTCTGCACATCTCATTATGTTTTCCTCATGCTGTGTTCTTTCTATTTCCACAAATTTCAATTTCATTCTTTACTGGTGAGCTTCTAATCTCTACTGGAGCTACACTTTATTATCAACTCCCCCAAAACTCCTTTCCTGGTTCTCAATCACAATAGTTGCACTTCTCAGTGTCATTGATCAGAGCCTATTATTTCCGTCTGTGTGTGCTCCCTTCCCACTGTCCCCCAGCTGACTGAGCATCTTAAAGGCTGGCGATGTGCCATTAACATCTATCCCAATGACTAGTATAATTTTAACTTAATAGACATTTGAATGAATCATTAAATGGATGAACCCTATTCATCTGTCAACAACAGTACTATGAGTGCAGCAGCTATCTCATTGAGTTCCAGAATTCTTTGGACGATCTCTAAACCTAGTTTTATTCAACAAAGCATAGAAAATATTGTGGCATACTTAGATTTCAATAGTACATTAAGTTCATGAGATAAAGCCACTTTAAAATAATTTACTTTCAATAGTGTTTCATAAACATAAGATATTTTTTATGTTATTCTCTATTTGGATTTAGTTGGAGAGAAGGGATTGAATTTATGTCAAGGATTTTTACAGTAACAGCATTACTGCTTCAGAACACTGGAAAAGAAGTTCTGAATATCAGTGTAAAATTTTCCTTTGTATTGTTTAAGCATTTAGCTTAATACACTGTTTGTTTTTTTATGAAAATATAAACATCAAGAATAAGAGATAATATGTACCCCAAGTGCTGCTCCAAATAAGGGCAAATAAAATAAACATTAACAACAAAAAAAATAGACAAAAACAAGAAGCCTTCTATAAAGTACTTGGGAAGCCATGCATCAACCTGAGCCACATGCTGAAAGGAGTTTTTAGGGGTGAAATAGGCTAATTTAGGAAATTTGAGGAATTAAGGGGTTCATGGAAAAAGAACAGGGCTACAGAGCTGCAAAGGGTACATTTCCATAGAAGAAGGGAGCTGGAAACAGCAGAAGGTCTATATTTGTAAAATACTAGAGGCCTGATGCATGAAATTCATGCAAGAGTAGGCCTTCCTTCCCCCAGCTGCTGGCACCAGCTTCCCTCTGGCACCCAGAACCCGGGTTTCCCTACAACCCAGGCTTCATCTGGAAGGTCCTCTGGAAGGACCTCTGGTCTAATTAGCATATTATACTTTTATTATTATAGAAAGGGAAGGAATCCCCTCATTCAGAGGGGGGAAGATGAAAGCCCAAAGGGGATAGGAAAACAACTTAGGGAGGGAGGAAGGGAGGAGAGCCTCACATGTCCCATGTAGGTTCAACCTTTGAGCTCTGGAGTTGCTATAGTGACCAAATCAGAAGGGGATAGTGACCAATCAGAGGTGATATCAAGGCACAAAGATCTGCAGCCTTTATAAACCATAGGAAAAAGGGACTCAGTGGGACTCTATCCCCCTCCCCACATGGGAGTCCGTGCTTTTTTCTCTCAATAAATTTCCACCTTTTACTATGCCACCTTTTGTCCATGGTTTAATTCTTTGACTCCAGCAGAGAAGAGACTGGGAATCATCCTACCCAGGGAAACACCACGCATTCCAGTTCAAATTTCCCATATCAATGTCAATGAAATGGCATATTTAAAGTGTGGGAGAAATGTTTTTAAAAAGCTATGATACTTTATTATAAAAATATGTTTAGACAATATAAGTGTAATTTCATTTCTACTCAAGCTACTTTAACTTGGCTATCTTTGTGAGAACATGGAAAAATATGGTTTGAACTTTTGTTCTATCCTATATTAATTGTACTAAAGTCTTTTTTTGTATGTGCTTTTATTTTTTTTTTTGTACTAAGGTCTTTATGCTACCTCTTTCTCATTTGTACTATATGAAAAGTAATCCTATATAATAAAGGCTAATATGCAAATCGACCAGTGAAATGACTGGTCGCTATGATGCACACTGACCACCAGGGGGCAGACACTCAACGCAGGAGCTGCCCCCTGGTGGTCTGTGCACTCCCACAGGGGGTGTGCTGCTCAGCCATAAGCTGGGCTCATGGCTGATGAGTACAGTGGCAGTGGCGGGAGCCTCTCCCACCTCCATGGCAGGGAGTGGGCCTAAGCCATCAGTCAGACATCCCCTGAGGGCTCCCGGACTGCCAGAGGGTGCAAGCCTGGCTTAGGAACCACCACCCCCCCCCCAAGTGCATGAATTTGCTCACCGGGCCTCTAGTAATATGTAAAAAATAATGTTCTGAAAATTAAATGAGATGATCTATGTGAACAACTAAGCACAGTGTCTATCATATAGTAAGTGTTTAATCCATTTTAATTATTTTACTTATAAATGTAAAACTTGAGCAATACTTGCATCTATGACCTAAAAACTGAAACAAAAATAACCATTTTAAATTGACTTGTATTAGTTTCAGCACACATTACAATCTAATAGTTCCACTTTTTCTACAGTTTGAAGCAATCCACATTTATTTTATTATTTCCTTTCTAACATTTGTTTAGCATTATGTAGCCCTGACCCTACATCACTTTCTAAAATCACACAGGGCTTATTCTCAGCAAATTCTTCAAAATAAAATGTTTCTTTTAAGTGATTTTTATTGTTGAGTTCAATTACATATTATTGTAGAATATACAATAAGAAAATTAATTACAGAGCTTTCAAGTACTACATGAATAATTAGTATTTCTTAGAAGAAATGTATTTGTTTTTTCAAATTTCTATCATTTGTTTGTATTTACCATTTATAAAGTACTAGTGGCCTGGTGCACAGATTTGTGCACAGTGAAATGAAATTAATTAGAAGAAATATTTTAATATCGCAATTCTCCCTTTCTCTATAATAGAAATGTCAGAGATGAAAGAAAATTAATAAAATATATATCAAAATAATATATAAATTGATTAATAAATAAGCAATAACAAAATGCTATAACAACAAAGACATGATATAAAAACAACAAAAACATGATATAAAACAACAAAAACATGATATAAAAACAATATTGATAAAAACAATAACTGATAAATTAATTAAACTTAGTCTAATATCTCCCTGTATAACAAATTAGGAGTAAAAACACTTTCAGAGTGCCTGACTAATTTCCCTTGTGATGAAGCACTTACAACTTTAAGGTCACATGCTCTCAGAACTTGAGAGAAATCAAAATATAACTGACCATGTCCGAAAACGGGTTCAGGTAGGAATATTCCTACTTTGTTTAGAGTTTGTCCTTATGATTTATTAATAGTCATCACAAATGCTGGCATCACAGATAATTGTCTTCAAATTAATTTAAATGGGAGGCCAGTGTCAGATGGGGACAAATCAATTCTTGGAATCAGAACAACCTCTCCTTCTGCAGGTCCTGTTAATACTTCAGCTTCGATTATGTTAAGTCGCAATCTTGTGATAATAAATCTAGCACCATTACAAAGACCCCATTTACTATTAAGATTTCTCAGTAGCATGATGATTGCACCTACTTTCAATTTTAATTTATGACACAGCAGTCCCAAAGGAGTAATACTATTAAGAAATTCAATGGGAACATTTTCCTTTTCGGCATCATCCATTGAATCGATGGAATCATCACTCAAATAGGTTTGAAAATCTCTGCTTTCTTTCAGTTTAAGAATGTCAACAAAAACAACCAAATACAATGACAGATCGAAACACATGCATGCAATCGGCACCAACAAGAGCTTTATATGTATTGAGCATGCATGAGGCAACATTTATTTTTAAATTGCCAGTGTGTGTCATATGTACCAGCTGGTTGGTTGGTTGGTCGGAAGTATGTACGGTCGGTCACTTAGCCTTTTATATATATATTCACAGTAATTTCTTATAACCTATTATTTTACAGCAAAGTCATTGTAATGAAAAATAAAAGAATAAAAATATTCCACATGAATGCAAGTCAGGCCATAAAAATCTTTAAATTCAGATTTAGCTATTGTCTAAGAGATATTGTTGAAGTATCACTTTTTATAAAACCATCTGTAGGTGTTACAATTAAATAGGTTCATATTAACTTGTAAATGTACAACTATTGTATGCATTCCATTTCAAGTCTTGACAATTATTTCCCTGTTGTTTCTAAGTCAGAAAGTAGATGCCAGGAAGTTGAACTATTGTTATGCTTATAGCTGCAGCTGCACCATCTCAGAAATAGCTATGAAAAAGGGAAAACACTATATAGTGGTTTGGAAAAGGTTTGGAAGTCATCTCAGATTTCTAAAAAATCTCAGTCAAACCACTTGCACCTGGGTTCCCAAGAGGCACATTTTCTTTTATATGACAATAGTGTAATAGTGTTGTGGGGAAATTTCTTTATCATGGGTACATAGAAGCATGTATAGCTATTTGATTTTTTTTTTTGTTATTTCAATGTATTCTTATCCATCGAGACAGTAAAACAATCACATATGCCTTTTGTTTATTTGCTTATTTTTAGTTCAAAATTTAAAATGCATGCATGTGTGTATACGTGTGTAGGTGTTTCATGAAACCCATGGTTGTTAGAGAATCCATACCTTAATGCATATTTCATAACAGACAATGATATAAGAACAACAAAAACATGATATAAAATATCAATGATTAAGCATGTTATAATAAATAAAATAAAATGCCAAGTTTTGCAAAAATATTTAAGGTTATGAGTTAATCAGTCAAATAAAAAATCCTATTTCATATCACTTAATACTTCCAGTGTAATATGTTTTGTATTCTGTTGGTAAGAGCAGTACTGTTATAACATTTCATAACCAATGCCATGGTTGCTGCACTGGTATTTCATTTTTAAGAAACAATATCATTAAACAGTAAGTAAACAACCCATTTAAAATTTTTATTTATTGATTGATTTCAGAGAGAGATAGAAAGGGGGGAGAGAGAGAGAGAGAGAGAGAGAATCATTTATTTGTTATTCCACCCATTTAAGATTCATTGGTTTACTCCTGAATGTGGGGGATCAAACAAACAAACAACCGTGGCATATAGGGAAAACGCTTCAACCAACTGAGCTTCCCAAACAGGGCTCCAAGAAAACAAATAACCCATTGGAGCTCTGTTTGGGAAGCTCAGCTGGTAACAGATACCCCCCTACAGATGATATATATGTGGCAAGAAACCTGTGAAAAAGATTCTCCATGTCACATGTCATCAGGAAAATGCAAATTAAGACAACAATGAGATGCCACTACACGCTTCTATCACCATACGCTAGTGAGGCTGCAGAGCAACAGGAATTCTCACACAGTGCTGGTGGAAATACAAAATGGACAGCCACTTTGGAAGACAGTTTGACAGCATCTTATAAAACTAAACGTACTCCTACCATATGATCCAGAAATTGTGCTACTCAGTATCTACCAAAAGGAGTGAAAATGTACATCTACCCAAAAACTTGCACACAAATGTCTATAGCCACTTCATTAATTAGTGTCAAACCTTGGAAGCAACACAGATGTCCTTCAGTAGTCAAATGTATAAATAAACCTTGATTCACATAGACAATGGAAATTATTCAGTAGTAAAAATAAATAAGCTATCAAGCCATGAGAAAGCATGGATACATATTACAAAAAGCTTCAATACATATTACCAAGTTAAGAAGCCAATCTGAAAAGGCTATATAATGTATGATTCCAACTATATGAGATAATTAAAAAGGCAAAAGTGTAAAGATAGTACAAAAATTTAGTGGTTTTCTGCTGTTGGTGGGGGAGGGGTGAATAGACAGAGCACAGAGGATATTTAGGGCAGTGAAAAATACTCTATATGATATTATAATAATGGATATATGCCATTATGTTTGCTCAAACCCATAGAATGTACAACACCAAGAAGTGAACTGTAATGTAAACTATGGGTTTTGGGTAGTTACGATTCTCAATGTAGATGTATCCTTGTTCAAAGTACCTTTATAAGGGTGATGTTGATCATGGGGTAGACTATGCATGGGAGTGGGCACATTGGAAATCTGTACTTCCCTCTCAATTTTTTTGGAAACCTAGAACTCCAAAAAAAATAGTCTTTTCTATGAAAACAAACAAAATCATAACAAAAACATAAGTTCATAGTTTTTCCTTTATTTACAAACTATGTGTGTAAATAATTTCTTATTCCAATCTTACTTATTCTGGAATCAAGATTTCTATAGCATTTTCTTCAATCTCCAGCTCCATGAAAATTTAATCTCAGAGAAAGTAGAGTTCAAAACTAAAATGTATAACATGGCATTTTTAATGGCACATTACATACCAGTATTTTTTTTTCATTTGTTTACCAATTCTACACACACACAAAGGGGAAAGAATAGATCTAGATATAGAAAAGGTCAAGTAAGTATTCAAAAAGATCTGTACATCTCAAATTCAAAGTTTCTTTCCATTTGGCACACTCATACCCTCTTTAAATGCCTACAATGTAGTTGTTGTTGTTTTTAATAGATTTTTATTGATTTCTGAGAGGAAGGGAGAGGGAGAGAGCGATAGAAACATCAATGACTAGAGAGAATCTTTGATTGGCTGCCTCCTGCCCACCCCCTACTAGGGATCAAGCCAGCAACCAGGGCATGTGCCCTTGACCTGAATGGAATTTGGGACCCTTCAGTCTGCAGACCAGTTGGCTTTTAATGAAAATGGTGTTGTGTTTAAAAAATCAATACCTCTTGTGATTCTCACTTTTAAATATTTTACTACATAGGTCAACAAAGACACTTCTGTATCTTGAAAGGACTCTCTACAGTGATTACCTGGTGTTTTTCTGGGCCACCATGGAGTGAATGACAAAAGGCAGTTTTTTCAACCCCAAGCAGAACAGTTGGGCAATGACAAAGAGAGGACCCTGACTGACACTTTCACCCTCACTTCATTACTCTCTACAACAGGCCAAGATTGAATATCCACTTTCCGTCCCAAAGAAGGGTTATTCTTGATTCAAATTTTTTCTTAACTATAGTCCTTTAATTTATTCCTAAGGATAACAGGAGCTTGAAAAATAAAAAGAGTACAAAATAAAGCACATTTGGAAAACACTGGGATGAACGAAGATAAATAAATGTCTTTGTGGCAGGACTAGTCAATACCTACACATGCTAATAAACATTATGATTCTCCCAAAAGACAAGCTGTAGTTTTCCTCAAGCTTATTTGACTATGAAAATATGACCGAGCTGAATACCCAGTAATACGGTTTGGCAAATCCAGTTTGTGAAACACAGACTTAACTAGTTATCAACTATTTATACTTTAGTGTAAAGGAAAGATAGGAGAGAGGTGTTTGATAAGAGGAAAATTTACTTGGTGTTACTGAGCTTCCAAATATAAATGCTATTTTGGGGGCAATTGTACTTGGGGCTTCTCTGGAGCAAGCCACCATCACAGGTATAGTTGATGGTCAGGGTATTAGAAGGAAATGGATTCTCTGTTTTTGCATTAGTGTGCTAATAGTATTAGCACAATTGTTCATTTTCAGCACAAGATTTTAAGAACAGCTACATAAGTACTTTTGCCAACATAACTTGCAATGCAAGAGCAGAGTAATAGATGTCTTTAGTGCAATAGACAGCACACACTTAATCAGGTAATAGAATAATCTTAGTAATAGTCTTACCAGGGGGGAAAAAAAAGAAACAAATAAACATAAAAAGCAGATCCAGTTGAGCAAATTCTTATTGAGCCAGTTTGTTTTTATTGTCAAAGTCACTTACAAAATCACTCCCTCTTAGTAAGGTAGGAATTTAGGAAGTTAGTAAGCTGCTTGAGGAACCCACTTAATTATCCTGCTAGCACATATATATTTAGTTTCTGTTTCAGCAAAGAGACATAATAATGTTGGAGTTTATTTCATGTTCATATGCTTTCTGTCCCTAATTAGGGGTGAATTTAAGGTAATGCCTTCTTGTCTATTATTTTTCAACTTTTTCATTGCTGCGCTGCTTTTTTATAGTTTGGGCATTTAACACATTTAATCCACTTGACACTCAAATAAGACAGCTGTATTTAATGAACAGAATCTTATTAAATTGAAAGGGTTCAGTGTTTTCTTAAGTATTTTAATGCCCGGATTTACTTAAATCATAGAATGAATCAAAAGATCACTTTTATTTTGTTCCTCAGGAGAATCACTCATTGCCTTTTCCCGTTGACATCTCATTGCCTAAATAATTACTCCAGTATGAAAAATGTGGGAGTGATATCTACAGAAGTAGATATTTTACCTGCAAAAAGCGTGAGTTGTTCAAAGTGTTATTTATATTGTTTAATTTCTGTTAATCCTCTTGTAATACTTAGATGTCAAATTTTTTGTGTGGCATCATTAGTGCATTGTAGAATTATCCAAAAACAAGGAAAATCCAATAACTGTCCATTTCTTTGTGACCCAGTCCTCCAACCAAACAGTACCTAGCAAAGCAAGGCCACTGGCTACAAATAGGGCCAATTATCACTCAGAGAAGAAAAATGCTGTTTGTCTTTTACTTAGCACAAGATATGCATTAATTTTATTTAATGATGATCTAAAACACTGTTCTGAGTCTGTGAAGTTAAAAGTACCCACTCAAAGGCATGGCCCTGGGACCTGGGTGAGTCGCACTCTATTTACCGCAGCCAGGCAGCTGATGCTTTTTCCTCTCCTTCTCTATCAACAGTACTAATGGACTTTGAAAGATTTGCATTTCTTTGGCAGCATTATTCTGCCTCATTTTCTTAATGCTATCCTGTGGGTTTTGTCATGCTCCCCTTTTATCTACTCTTTCAGTCTAAATTAAATTCAAACAAGCATACATCAATCTCTGTGAATATAATAAAATGTGCAAAGCAAACTCTTCCGTGAACATAGTAAATAACACTTCTGAAGGTAATATTTAAGTGCAATTTTAAGCAAAGTCATCCAACTTTGTAATGGAACTAGATAATTAAACAAAATAAACTGCTCAAAATAACATTTAAGAGGTTGGTACAGGAAAAATCTGCAGGACAACTGAACTAAGGGGTTTTTCTCCTCGTTAGTTCAGGTGAAGTGACTAGGCATGATTGTTCCTCCGTTCTTTCATAAAAGGCTCTGTTGTCAGGTTCTTGACTAGTTGTCCCTGCCTTTGAAGTTGCTTAGTAAGCAGGACCATCAGGCATAAAAAACAGTAAGGGCTGCATGTAGAACAGATACTGTGACCTATTTCTATCTAATATCCTTCTCCTCTCACCTGCCACTCAGTACCCTGAGAATTCTGGTAAATAGTGAAAATTAGGCCTCATGGCTGCTGATACTTCTCTGAACTACAGATTTTCAACTCAGGAAACCTAACTGCATATCTGAAGTCCACTTGGTGGATATATGCAACTAGACTAGTTCCCAAACAGGAGGGTGTTTTCCTTTCGTTTGTTCCCCAATGTCATGGTCACACTTAAATCTATTTACCCTTTGTTCCAGATGGGAAAGAGGACCTATGTGGACCAACGTGACAAACTTTGATCCAAACGATGATAAACAGAGAAGAATTTGGTTGATCCCACTGGACCAGCCTTTTTAGATCACTAGCGGGTAACTATGGCTTCTGGAATTCCCACCATCTCCTGCTGCACCAGGAGTTAATTAGGGACACAGTTGCTATCTAACCCAACTTTGTCTGCTTCTTCTATCTATTCCTCACTTGTAAACAAACAAGAGACTGCAGCTCATATTGGTCTTTCTTTACCCTAAATCTTAAAAATTTTACTAAAAAATGAGCCATAAAAATAAATAGAATTTTGCCACCTATTATTCAGAGACTTAATGTTCTGGCCCCTCTTTCTAGAAAGGCCAGTTGTGTTAAAAGAGGACTAGCTGGCGCTACATCATAACCACCAGAATCCAGTCAACTAGAAATAAGAAATATAAGCATTTGAAGATCAGTATGATATTGTTTGCTATAATACACTGTCATTCACCTAATTAGTCCCCTTCCTACTTTAAGATAAAGTAGCCAGTTTTTTGCTTTAATTTTTGCTAGATACAGATAGTTTCAGTGAAAAGAGAAAATAATTCTGAGCTATGACTGAATTATCCACCAAACCAAGAGACCAGTTGGCTCTTTATTGAACTACAGATCAGAAGAGTTAAGTCAACTACAAGTACAAAATTAGGAGCCAGAAAATGTGGTTGCTTCTGAACACCATATTTTTGATTTCTATGAGATCTTTCTTTGCCCCTGGCAACCCACACACCAAACCTTACTCTGGCACTTTCTGATCATTGTGGCTCACCCAGAGCATTTCAAAACTTATCTCAGATCTCCTTTTCTTTCGTTTTGTAGAGCCCTCCTTGGATAAGGAGAACCTTGAAACTCCTCAGAAAGCCATTCAAGTGCAATACTTGCATTTTTTAAAAACTATTTTTCTTCCAATCTCTCATCTGGAGGAACCTTTATCTATTACAAGGATGAGGGGAAAAAATGAATGAATACCCTTCCAAATATTTTCACTACAAAATGTAAGCCAGTAACAGAAAGAAAAATACCACACGATTTCATGTGTATAAGAAATCTAAAATAGTCAAATACATAGAAGCAGAAAATACAATGGTAGTTGGCCACAGGAGGAAATGGAGAGTTTCTATTCTATAGGTATGATTTTTTAGTTCTGCTAAAATTCTAGAGATCTGCTGTACAACATTTTGCCTATGGTATTGTTAACCTAAAACTTTAAGAAGGTAGATCTCATGTTTAGTGTTCTTACAACAATAAAAAATCAAAAATATATAAAATAGAAAAAGAAAAGAACACCCATAATTTTTCTATCTCTGTCATTTTCTTTACGCATTTTAGAAATTACTTTACAAGCTGTATTTTTAAAGAAATGTAATCATAAAAGTGTGTGGATTTTTGTTTGGTGATTTTTTGTTTCTATATACTAGTAGCCATAATAACTGTGATTGGTTCTACTGGATGTGCTCTATCTCCTTCTGAGGCACATAATAGGTAAGGAACTAGACTAGTTCCCAAACAAGAGCTGTTTCTGGACCACCAGGGCTAGAATTCTCACTCCCTATTTATTACCTGTGGGATCAGAGGAAGGTTTCATATTTGCTAATGTTTTGGTGTTTTTATCTTTAAAGGAATAAATGCATCTATTTCTTAAGGTTTATTTTGAGACTTAGAATTATTTACTGAATGACAATTACTTAGAACAATGCTTGACACATAGTGAACCCTCAACATAGGTAAGGTAGCATTATTCTTATCATTGAATATGCATGCAGTATGAGTTTTCAACACTTGCCAATGAAATCTTACCATGAAAAAAAGTTTAATAAATTAATATATTTTATATTAATATTACCTTATATATTAGATTTTTTGCATCCAAATTATTATTTTTTAATTCAGAGTATAAGGGAGTTTTAGTAGGTACCTACTATCTTCTAAAATTCATACAGTATCCCAAAATAGCTATTTTATATTTTATATAATAGAACCTTAGGTTCTATTAGTATTTTATTATAAATATAGAGACCGGATACATGAAATTTGTGCGAGGGGCTTGGCCCTCGCAGCCCAGGCTTCTTCTCGAGGTCATCCAGAAGGACATCTGGTCTAATTAGCATAGTACTATTGTATCATTATAGATAATTTAATATCATTCTTCTATATCACAACAACTCACCTGCCTGGAATTCAGTAATTTTCAAAACATATATTATGATATACAAAGTATGAAGTAAGGAACAAGAAAACTTTTGAAGCATTGCAATTCATGTTGCACAATATTTGAGATAATGCTCAAGCAGTAAATGCACTCAGGTTCTCATTCACAGCTATGGAATATTGTTTTACATGAATTCTTAACAGTCTTTTCTGGGTTGCCAGTAGAATAGAAGACAAATAAAATAAGATTGTTAAAATGTAAGGTAAAAAAACCTAAATTACTTTAACTAAATTAAATTGAAATACAGACTAACAGTTTCAATAAGAACAATAAAATATGCCAGCCTACAGTCAGGCATCAGATGAAAGTATAAAAAATATCCACAAAAGTAGAACATAAGAACTGAAGATACAACACAGTGTAAGGTCACTTAGCATAATGACTAACAGCCTTACATAACTCAATATGCCCTGGGGGAATTGCTGTATTGGATCACAATACAATGATTTAAATTCTGACTGAATTGTCAATGACAGTTTAAATGATTTTCAGTGTGCTCTCTTTATACAGTCAGGAAGATACACATTAAATTTCAAAAATATATGACAAAATGGCTATGATTTTTTAAGTGCATTTGCTTTAAGTGTTAGGAAAAAATAATAAAGTAATTGATTCAAAATGAGTCATACACAGAAGGTTTGCATTTCGTTTTAGAGACAGCCGCAATCTAGTGAAGGTCTTTGCCTTTTTCCCTTCCTGGTCCTCACAGACACACTGACTAAGAGAAGCACAGGGGGAAGGGATAAGACAGTTGTTATAATGAACCAGGAGCCCAGTAACCTGTCCTCTGTCCTACCCTAAAACTGGGTAATGAAAGACAGTCACCTCAGAAACTTATACACATTGTATTTTCCAGGTCTCATTAATGTACGTTTCAGAATCAATGATGTAGTTGATATATTTCTTTATGGCACTAATTTTAAATAAAAATTTTAACACTGTATTTTCTGAATTTGCATGTTTGTTTTTGTTTTGTTTTGTATTTTTCTTTTGCTTGTTTGCTCTGGAGTATCTCAGTTTTATTAAGGAAAGACTATTCTCTTAAGAGCTGCCATCCCACACAATGCATAGCAGCTTAGTCAGGAAGAGAACAGCAAACTATTGGTTCTATATTCTGCTCCATTAAGCAAGGCAAGGCCGTAACATCATAATGAAACACTCAGCTGTATAATTTATTCAGTGAAAAGAATATTATGGTTATATTTATTCATTTCAATCACATCACAATAATAATTATCAGCCCCTTCCAATGTTTATATTATAAAACTGTCTTTCATAAAATATATGTTAATACTTCTCATTCATGTCTCCTCTCTACATATAGTGAGTTGTTTAAAAATTTGAGTGAGACATAAATAAAAAAAGTTCCTCACATTTATAAATTTATTTTGTATTTAATTGAAGCCAGATGCTAAAAGCATATATCCATATGCAAAAACAGTTTAAAACTGTTTATTAATGTTAATATACATTTAACCTGTTTAAGAAACTACAAAACACAGAACCAATTTTACCTGCAGATATTTGATTATTAAGATTGTGAATAGAGTTTTAATTTCTTTTTCCCCTTTAAATGCTATTTCTTAAATTGCCTGAAAATACTGCCTGACAAAAGTGCTCTGGCTAATACTGTAATTTAGAAGAGCACTGAAATGTGCCCTTAGCTAAGAAAGTCACAGGTTCTTGGTTCTCGTGTTACTTGTGCCATAGGGAGTTTATAATGGAAATGACAACAGACCATTAACTATAGCACTGCTTGTGGGCATTGATATAAATATCATTACAGATTAAAGACCTCTGCAAGAATTTAGTCAAGTAGGATTAGCAAATAAACTATTAGAGCTGGATATTAAATTGTGATAGACCAAATAAAGTAAATCTGCTATATCCTCATTTCATTTGTTTCCAGAGTGGCAACAATTATTGCTGGTTTCAAAAATGATTCATAAGTGAATCCTGTGAAGAAAGTACAGCCAAGAGGTGTGAAAGTAAACCTAAGGTTAAGGTTGACATTAAGGAGATGGGAGAGGACATTTTAGGCTCAGTGCGTTTTAACTGTGGCTCGCAATCAAGAGAAATGGAAATTTCAGAGCCATTAATCGCTGTGCATATCCACAATCCTTGGCAATATAAATTGGATATTCTAATCTTCTCTACTTCATGGCCTTGTCAGATCTCATGGAAAATCTCCTAGGTTTTGATATCTCCTGTGATAGTTTTAACGAGCTCAAAATTACAAGGATTCTAATACATATTTACAATACCTACTTAATATATAAGAATATGGTTATGTAAGTATATTAGTGTGTGTGTGTGAGAGAGAGAGAGAGAGAGAGAGAATGTGTATTTATGAATATGTGTGTTTGTTCCCTCCTAGGAACTCTATGTTTTATCTTTGTTTGGCTTCCTTCATTTGTTGATTATGTTTTTTAAATGTCATGACCCATGTAAGCAATGACATTTTCATCTTAATATTGATAGGTAAAAATTTAAATTGTGTCCATGCATACTGTCATTTTTATATGCCTTCACTGCATTAGAGATTTTACTGGCTTCCATTTATATTCATACTTTGATTTCCTGTGCTAAATTTCCACCTACTTCTAAATTATGCTATGATACCGGTAATACTGAACACATAGAATTACTCTACAGATAATTGTAAATTAATTATGCTAATTTACACAGTTACTATTAATTCCTCTGTCATTTGTTTTATTAAGATATTCAAAGTTTATACACACAACAGTTGAAAGAGGATCAGGAAGAAGGAATGGCACTGTGTACTAAAGCTTCTGCAGGAAAATCAGCTGCTTCTGACACCCATTTTCAGAGATGATACTGGAAGTAATGGAATATTCTTGCCCAGCAACACCATCCTGGGATATGAACTGATGGGTGAAATAAAATATATACCCTCAGTACACTACTTGGTTTTACTTTTATTTTTTTATTTATCTCAAAAAGATATGAAAGTAAAGATTCTGAGATCAGTGTCTATCACCAAAATCAAAGAGCAGTGACAAAGAGCTGTAATAGGAAAACTCAAAAGAAAAAAAGTAAAGATAGATATCATGGTTGTTGTTTTTTTAATGTTGATTTATGATGGTAAGTGCTGGAAGGACAATGTGAACCAATCAACAAACAAATCCAAACAAAAATTAGAGCAAGGATTGTGGTGCTTTATGTCAGACTATAACTGGGGAGGGGACAATAAACCAATGATGGCAGCAAGATTGATAACAATGGGTCACATGAAGGCTCCACCTTCAATGAGTAATGCCAAGAATTTAGGCAGCAAGAACATGAGAAGTTCCCCATAGTTGTGAATAGCATGTGTCTTGATTTTAAGTTGCAACAGAAGTTTTGAGGAAATTAAATCCCTTTCCTTATGACTAAAGTAACATATTTTGCCTAATATAAATATCTGAGTTTGTCAGATACTCATTTATCTGTTAATTTGTGGAAGAAGCACATATAGTCCCATGATGGTCATGATAAAAAAAATTAAGCATTTATGTTTTTATTAAGTAAAACCAAACAAACAAAACCTGATAGCCCTCTTATGATCCAGGCATTGTTCTAAGCAATTTACCAATTTTTAAAACACATTTAATCTTGTAACAATAATATGAGGTCGATACTATTAATATCCTCAGCTTATATGTGAAGAACCTGAAGCCCAGCCCTCCAACAATAGACAGCGGAATGGAAAGAACACATGCAATCTGATTCTGTGTACCTGTGAAATCACTTTTTGATGGCAACATAAAAGCACATTTATGAGATGGCCTCTATATCCCTGGAATGCTTAGGAGTGGAGTTAGGCATTTTGTAGAGCAGAGGTGGGCCAGACCTAGGGGAATTTCTGTGGAATACAAGTAATTACCCTTTAACTTTAGCATAGCATGAAGTATTTACTAATGTAAGAAATACAATCTACTGTATGCTTTCAAAGCGCATCTTATATGCAATAATAGAGTTACTCATATGGTAATAATAACAATCATTGCACTTACTAGAAAATGAAGGTGCTACCATAGTCCCTAAGATTTCATAAAGTAAGTCTTGAGGCAACATACTGTACTCTTTTATTATACTGCACTGATTTATAAACTCAACCATATCTTTCTGTCATGGATGTAAGTATGGGAATATAATAAAGATGTATGAATAGGATAATTGCTTGAAGTATGTCTGTATGTGTGTGGGTCAGGTTCTATTTGTCTAATTGTTTTGCTATGCATTTAATTTTTATAATTTAATTTTTAATAATACCATGGAATTATTATAAATCTATGCTCAAATGCTTAATTTCTATTTTTACAGTCTTGAATTTATGTTGTGATATAGAGTCAAGCTTATTGAAACATCTTGAAAAAATTAATCTAGCAAAACCACCTTTTAAAGAAAATCATTTTAATTAAAATTATGAAGAAAATAATTACAGTGAAGATTTTATTGGCATGCCTGGCAGTGTGGCTCAGTGGTTGAGCATCAACCTATGAACCAGGAGGTCTGGCTTGATTCCAAGTCAGGGCACACACCCAGGTTGTAGGGTTGATCCCCAGTAGGGGACATCCCAGAGGCAGCCAGTCAATGATTCTTCTTCATCATTGATGTTTTTATCTCTCTCCCTCTCCCTTCCTCTCTCTCTAAAAACATATATATATATTTTTTAATTTAAAAGAATATTATTGGAAGGAGGAAGGCACTGCCAAGTATTTGGAGACTGAATTAGTGTATTATTCAGAATCAGCTGGGCCTCACAACAGTAACAAATTAGTCACAAAATATCATTAGTTTAATCCTATAAAATTTATTGCTCTTTCAAGTAAGATAAATATCCAGTGGCCTTCTTTCATCGTAGCACTATCTCATCTGTAAATTCTGGTCTCTGACATTGGTGGGGCCTGGGATAGAGTGGTGAAGAAAGCACATCATTGCTCAGTGTTCTCAGCTAGTAAGTGAAACACTGTCTGTTCTATAAGTTCACTGGCTAAAACTAGTTATATCAACTTAGTTTGAGACAAATTAAGAAATCAACTTAATTTCAAGGGTTATGGCAAATACTGGTAATCACATGGAAATATTTGAAAAATTAAAGAATTATTTTTCCCCCTCTGCTACAATATAATATTAAATGGAATAAGAATTTAATATCCAAGAACTAGTAGAAACATAAAAATACATTTATTAAATTTTAATAGTACCTTATAATAATGCTACTTGCTTATATATTTAATAAATAAAGTTAATGAAGTCTAATGTGCTAATAAATGTTTCAACCATACTTTGGCAAAAATATAGGTGAATAAAAAGCAGAGGCCTTGGAACTAAAAAAACCCCAAAAAACAAAAAAAAAAAAAACAGGCAGATTTCAAAGGAGCACAGACAAGGCAGGGTGGGAGGTTAAAATATTAGACTATAAAGAGATTAGTTTACTCAAGCAATGGTTAGAATTATTGTTCGAGTCATCTGTTCAACTACCATCTTATAATTCTCCTTTAACGTAGGAATTATTATTGATAGAGAAATGTGATGAGCTGAAATTAGACCAGCTATAAATAATAAAATTTACACAGCAAGAGGGCAAACATGTTCTGTTATAATAAACAAGACCATTCTACTCTTCTGGTAGTAAATCTATTTTCATAAAGAGCAAGACTAATTAGGAGAAAATAATGCCCCCCCCCCTTTTTAACTTTTGAAGTAGGCCAATCTCAATCAATAAACTGATACATCAGGTCCTATATGACTGAGAAGCCACCATTGCAATATTACTGGAAGCACTGATTCTTACCCTATAGTAGATAAACACTAGCTTTGGGAAGGATTCAGTATAATGACATAGCTGGGCATATATCTTAAACCTACCAGTTAGATAGGTATACATGAGCATACCACTTAAACACACTAAACTCATCTTTAAAATGAGGATAAAATATAGCCATTGTGTTTATTGTTGAAATTATAAAAGATAATGAATATAAATTCCCAAGGACAGTGCTTTTGAACAGATGGCATTAAAAAATAGTGGTTTTCTAAACAGTAGGCATTAGAAAAATAAATATCAAAGATAAACTGTGTAGGAGTGTGCATTCCAGTAACAAAGCCCTCCCAGATATTGCCCCCTCTATTCCTACAAGCACACAGGCAAGTGTGACTGACTTGAAAAATACACCTTTCTCAGGGCAAACACATGATAGGATCACATATGAGGGAATTACCTCTGCAGAGCTCAAGGGAAAAAAATGAAAGAATAGTTTTCTCTTTCTAGCCTAGAAAAATAGCTATCCCTCACACTGAATCAGAGAATCAAGTTTGTTGATTATGTATTAAGTGACCATAGAGGGAATTAGCTAATCTTGGGACTGAATCATTAAAGTTAAACAATGAAAACATTCATTTCAGCTAAGAAAAAGAAAAAACAAAACACCTTAGATGTAATACATCTTTTATAATGTTTGTAAAATGCCAAGAAGGAAAGGAAATAAACTGTAAGATATCAACAGTCCTAGTAGCATTCATAATTTTATTTGAAAAGCAGTTATTATATTGATATGAATTTGTCATAAATGAAAATAACTGGCTTATTTTCATTCATTTTTCAAATTTGCTTATTAAATACACATTTTGGATATCAATGTAAAAATAAATTGTAGGAATATATAACCAACGGGAATTGTTAGTTATAATATTGTATCCTTTTAAGGTTTAAAATCATGCCCATTTAATTCCTAATTCATAAAATGATAAATACTTATATTTAAGTAATATTTAATTAAAATAATTTGGTATACTGATTAAAAGTTGCATAAAAATCTCATGACTTAATTTTTGTGTTAATAGCATATCTATTTACATTGAAGATCTTTTAACAATATGAAAACAAAATAAAATGCTAAAGCTGAAATCTCTGTTCTCTTCCAAGTTTATTTATGCACAACTATTTTGGGGTTGATAAGGTTCAGAAGCTTTGCCTCCAAATACTTAGATGTGGATAAACGAATCCTATATAATAAAAGCCTAATATGCTAAGTGTCCAACTGTTCATTCTACCAGTCACTATGATGTACACTGGCCACCAGGGGACAGATGCTCTGACTGGTAGGTTAACTTGCTGCTGAGGACTGGCCGATCAGGACTGGGCAAGATGGGCCAGACATGCCCTGGAGTCCTCCGTGATCCCTCCCCAGCCCTGATTGTGCACTGGTGGGGTCTCTCGGCCTGGCCTGCACCCTCTTGCAATCTGGGACCCTTGGAGGGATGTCAGAGAGCCAGTTTCGGCCCAATCCCCACAGGCCAGCCCAAGGGACCCCGCCAGTGCATGGCTTTTAGTAATAGCATAAGCAAGGAAGGTACTCATGAGATATCTCTAGAAATGGTATGGTATTGTGTAGGAAAATTTAGGGCACTGTTCATTTATAAAGGAGTCACTTTAGAACTTCCTGAGAACTTAGTTTCTGTGTTTTTTTTAATTGACCATTTTTTTAAAAGATCAATTTAGAGTAAGGGGATGAGTAAAGAGATTATTCTATATAAGGTGCTAGAAACTCCTAGAGTGATTTGAAACATTCCAGTGCCGCAGCTCTACTTCATTATTCTGAACTCCCCTGATCAGAATCATCATTGGAAAATGTAAATGAATGCTCAATTTTCTGTATCTTTCCTCCAAGCCTAAATTCAATTTTTAGAAATCATCTTTGCTTAGCCTAAGATTTCATGGGGTTGATATTAGATAATCAAATTTATTCTCCTCCGAAAACTAGCTTATCCTTCTTAAACTGGGAAGCCTAAGTCTTTGACATTATTTGACAAACACTGTTAGATGAAATGCAATGGTCAGTTTTATATGTCAGCCTGGCTAGGCTGTAGTAATCCATTGCTTAATCAAACATTAACCTAGGTGTTAAGGTGAAGGTATTTTGTAGATGCGGTTCACATCCACATCTCCTAATTACCCTTGTTGATGTGGATGCACCTCACCCAATCAATTGAAGGCTTCAAGAGCAAAAACTAAGGTTTTCAGGAAAGAAGAAATGTGGTCTCAACACCACACCATCAACTTTTGAATGAATTTCCAATTTGCCAGCCTTCCCTACAAATTTAAAAATTGCCAGCCTCTATAATCACAGGTCAGTTCCTTAAATATTTCTCAGATGGATAGACAGACAAACACAGACAGAGAGATTTAGTTATAGCTATAGCTAGAGACAAAAATATAGATACAGAGATGTCACAATGTCCTTATTATAAAAAAAGGAACAGAAATAAACAGAGTATCTAATATAATCTTTTAAAAAATGATTTTATTTACTTTTAGTTATTCTAAACTGGGGAAAAATCCACTTTGTTGATAGCGGAGAAAATTAAATGTTAAGAATGTTATCAGTGGCCTATGCTGCCCAATGCATTTACACATCATTTGACTTTCATTTAATAAGATATTTTATTTTTCAATACACAAGACTTCAGAAACAAGCTATCAGTAGAAAAAGAAAAATATTTTTGTTCAATCAAAGTTATTCAGATTCTTAGATTATGTTGCAATCTGATTTTGCATAGAGTGAAAATTTAGGTGAGACTTTGCTAACAAACATTCACAAAGATCAACTTACTCTTTCCTGTTTGATCAAACCCTTTCCTAAAACAGTTGGAGAAGAGAAACATTTTTAATAAAAACAATGTAAGCTGAAATCTACAAAACCTTTCATTCAAGCTGCTGAAGTTGTGTTATTTCATCATAAACTCACTACAGAAAAATGATTCAAGAAATAGTTATTTACTTAAAGGTACAAAATGACTTAAAAAGTAATAACAAACTAAAGTTCCAGCTGCAACAATGCAAAAGTTCTGTCCAAAATCATGATGAGCATTCCTAGTAAGCATCCTGTAAGACAACACATCAAATCCCTCTAGCATGCCTCTCACATTCTGAAATCCATTCCTTTCTCCTAAATCTGGATTAACTGCTGCCCAAATCTACTGAAACCACATCCATCCTTGAAGAACCAGGTAAAATGCCACTGCCTATAATCCAACAAATGTTCTTCCTTCCTTCAAGCACACTGGGTACTTCTTGTCATTATTACTTAGAACATTGTGCATTTTATGCCTTAGGTAGTTATTTTTGTGTCTTACATCTTCAGTTAAGGATCATATTCTCAAAGACAAGATCTGCCTGCGTGTTACTACAATGTTCACAACCGCCCCCATATGCCCACACAGAAAACCATGTGCACTTAATGATGTTTCTTCAAAAAACATAATCTAACTATATTTTAAAAGATGGACTTTATGTTTGTTGACAAACATAACAAATGTATGTAGCGACCAAGGAAGATGAAGTGGGTTTTGGAAAAGTTTTTTTTTTTAAATAAAAATTATATCTTCTAGGGTAAGTAGTAGTAACAAAAATAAAAATCCTTCGATTCCTATTCCATTGTTCAGTGTATATGTGTGTGTGCCTGTATGTGTGCATGTGGCTTGAGTTCTTAAAACTGAGAAAGTATGGACACTATCATCTAGTATATTCAAGGAATTTATTTCTGCTATATATAAAATGGATACTGGCAGATATAGAATATTCTAGACATTCACTAATGTTCCCACTGAGAGAGGGAACAGAACCTAGAGGAATAAATTAAGGAAGAGAACCTAGGGGAATAAATGAAGTGAGCTTCCCCAAACATCCCTTCACTTGAAGTCTAAGGACACAGGCACTGGTACATCAAATCAAAATGAACATACTGATTCATCAGCTACTCCAACAAGGAAGTCAAATACAACAGGCTATACTCCTTAGAGATTCTAAACTTGAAATTACCCCAGGTTTTTAATTTTCATAGACAACCATAACAGTCAAAAAACAAAAGGCAATGCTAAGCCTGCTTTTTTAAGGATGGCTACTATGTTCCATAAACAGTAGAAATAGTCACCTACCAAAGCAAGAAAGTCATACCAAACACAGCAGGGGGGCATCTAGGAGAGAAGAAGACACTTTCTGTTCAAATTACATTGAGCTATAGCCAACTTACCTTTCTCCTCAAGCTACCTGGTAAATGAAGCAGATAAGGAAACCACTGAAAATCTAGCATTTTTCCTCCTTCTTTGTCTAGATCTGAAAGATATAAAGAGAAGTTATTACAAATATGAATACCAGGAAATCAAAATAAAATAAGCATCTTGAAAAAATCTCAAACTATATGCAAATACTATACAGGTATATTGAAAGAAAAAAATCACTGAAAGAAACCATAAGCAGTGTCATATAAGGAACAACTTTTAGAAAATGTCGTATTCAAGTTCTCAATAGAATCCAATGAAATCTATGCAAGATGAATTATGTTCTGATTAGGAAACTGAAAAGACAGTGTATGACTATATAACTGCTTAAATAAAAACTACAAAGGACGTGATCAGATTGGGCGTTAATATGAAATTAATAAAATAAATAATGGTTATAAAAATTATCTCAGAAGTTGGGCAGGGGAAGTAATACTGATTAAGGTGACCCAGCCCAAAAGGAGGGAACAAAGATGCTCAGTTATACAATAGTAGATTAAAATAATTTTTAAAAATCTTCCTGTGCTAAAGACTGTAATTTTCATGTAGGAAAAGTTCACAGAGCATCAGGCAACATTAATTAAAATATAGTAGAACTTAGAAATAATTTTGTTTATATGTTGCACTTTTAAATGACTTAAAATAATCTATAAATCGCTTTTAGTAAAAAAAATAATTAGTATCTACAAAAGGCAAATTATCTGCCTACTTCAAACTCTGAAAACAAGAATGCCAAAAGATAAGGAAGACTGTGAAACAAGGTTTTCAGATATAGCCAACATGATATTTATGTAGAGGAGGTAAAATTAAAAAATAAATTTAAAAAGTTGTTCTTAGATAAACAATATCTTGTAAAATGTGCCACCTACATGTGTTTTTTACAAAAAATAAGTATTCAATGACATACTCCAAATAACTGAGAGATTAATTAAATCTAAAATCGCAGATTGGAACTTTGTATACTAAAAGAACCAGTACTGCTCAATGTAGCCAATAAAATATAATTACTTCCATGTAATAATAAAACTTCATCCAACTATCCAAACTCATTATTATAGAATCTCTTCATTTTTAATAATGATATTAACATTGATGATATCAAGTTATAATTAGGTTTATATTAACAGAATGTCAGCAGAGAATAAAAAAGCACAAAACTGTTGTACCTCTAGCAAGAAAAATATAAATAGGCCTAATGTATAATACTAAACCATGTTACAGATTATAAAGTCAAATTGTTGAAAGATATTTATATTGTAAAAATAACAAAAATGAAATGAGGGAAAAATAAATTTCTAAAATGTTACAGATACTCAATAAATAAATACATTCACACAGATGTACAAACACACATGTGTACTTCAAAATATTAACAACCATTTACCTCGAATGGTTGGATTACTAGTGTTTAATTAGTTTATATTTTTGCATATTCAAATTTTCAAAATTAATACATATTCCTTTAATAATCAGAAGAGTTTTAATAAGAAACATATTTTTACAGTAATACAGAAACAAACCACTTTAATACATATTTTTTCAGTGTCTTTAATGGATAGAAATTAGATTACTCTGAGCCTAATATATACATACCAGAGGCCCAGTGCACGAAATTTGTGCAAGGGAGGGGGGTATTCCTCAGCCCAGCCTGCACCTTCTCCAATATGGGACCCCATGAGGGATGTCCGACCGCCTGTTTAGGCCCAATGCCATCAGGATCAGGCCTAAAGGGGCAGTTGGACATCCCTCTCAAAATCCAGTACTGCTGTCTCCCAACTGCTCACCTGCCTCTGCCTGATTGCCCCGACTGCTTCTGCCTGCCAGCCTGATCACCCCCTAACCATTCCCCTGCCAGCCTGGTCGATGCATAACTGCTCCCCGGTCAGCCCGATTGCCCTAACTGCTCTCCCCTGCAGTCCTGGTCACCCCTATAAATGTCTCTGTAAGAGGTTTGTCTGAGGTGGGCCCAAGTGGTTACTGGTCTGGTGGAACCCAGTACCAAATATTGATGTGTATTTGAATTAGTGAATATGCTAGTATGCTTTGTATGTGTTCATTTGTTTGCTTGGTTTAGCTGAAAAATCAGGAAATAAAGTAAAAGAGTCCAATAAAAATGTCCAAAGAAATGGAGAATGGAAGACACTATTGCTAGCTCCTGAAAGAAAGGGGTGCACATAGGATACTACTATGCTACTTTAAGGCTTGTTAGAGTCACAATAACAATGATACCTGTAGAACCAAAGGACAAAATACACCATGGATTGAAAACAAAGACTCCAACTTTGCTAATTCTTCCACGGCTACTAGGGTGGCTTTAGCACCCAAAAGCTTTGGGACATCAGGCAGAGAAAGGCGGTAACAAGTGCAAAAACAGGAAAGGCAGAAGCAGTATGCAGGAAGAACATTTCCATGAATGAGAACAATGTGGGATGTAGAAATAGCTTCAGGCAGCTTCTTGCAAACAAATTAGAGCAGAAGAGGAAAGCCACTAGAAAAACTTTTTGATAACTATCAGAAAGATTCATGAGATACCTACTGAGATTCTTAATGGTATTCCAGTATCTTCCCAAAACACTTAGAATAACTGCCTAGCAATGGCTGTGGCCAATGCCTTTCTATCTAATATGCCATCTGCCTAGCACATCATCCTCCTCTGTTCTCTAGTCAACCTACACTTTCTCCAATAAAATTTTGCTTGATCATGGAAAATTGTCTATTCTTACTGTACTCATGTCTTTGTATCATTTACTTGTCATCCTGGTCTAATGTTACCTCCTGAGGGAAAATTTCCCTAAAGACGTTCATAAAAATAACCACTTCTAGCCTGCACTACTCACCAAAAGCACTCTTTATCAAAGTGTCCTACTTTAATTCACAGACTTTCTTGATATGTGCAAATTGATCATTTATGTATTTGTGTGTTTTAGGATCTCAATATCCCACCATGATAAAGACAGTGAATTAGTCTTATTCACAGATATGTAATAGCATCTTAAACAAGGGACTTACAGTATTTCAAAAAAAATAAAGATAGATAGATACAGAGATAGACACAGATTAAGAAATATCAAATAAGTTATGAGAATGAGGGAGGGAGGGAGGAAGAAAAAGTGGTATGTGTAGGGTATTTACTAGTTATTACAAGAGAAGATAGTTGTCTAAGCTAGGGAAATTCATTGTTTATTGATAACATTGCCTACTGACAAGACACAGATGAATTATGTGTCAGAGATTCATGACTTAAAGGAGAATTAATAGTTATACAAGGATTATTTGAATAGATTTATGGCTAAAATATCTTTCAGAAGTCATAATGTTACTGTCCTTCCAAAATACAATATAGGAGTCTTTCCAGATTTAGATATGTTATATTAGGAAAAAATACAATAATTTATACAATGGGAGAATGCTATACTTTTATTAGTAAACGTTCACAATAATGTAAGTTAGTTGGGTAACAAACACGATTATCACTTTTTAAGGTTTTTAAGTAACATACTTAGAGTTAATGAAATAAATCTTGTCCAAATGTAGTACTTTGAAGGTTGTTGGCCAGCACTGTTCTCAGTCATGGTGATTAAAAAAAAAAAAAAAGCCACCGCATACCATTTTAAAACTTTCTCTCAGTAATCCTTCAATTAAAGTCAAGCTTTTCCACTTTGTAATTATAATATCTACTAGTACATACACCGTGTGTGTGTGTGTGTGTGTGTGTGTGTGTGTGTGTGTATACTGGGCCACTGCTATCAGCACATGAGAGTGACGGCAGCAGGAGAGGGACTGCCAGCAGACATGGGGTCAGGGGCCATGTGGGAGGGGCTGGGTGGGGGCGCTGAGGATGGGCCAAGACCCACCCCTGTGCCTACAGAAGCCTTGCAGCACAAAAAGTGATCAAACGGTGGAACGACCAGTTGCTATGACATGCACTGACCCCCAGGGGCAGATGCTCAATGCAGGAACTGCCCCTTGGTGGTCCATGGGCTCCCTCAGGGGAGCGCCACTCAGCCAGAAGCTGGGCTCACAGGCTGGTGAGCACAGTGATGGTGGCAGGAGTCTCTCCCACTGCCTCTGAGGCAGTGCTAAGGATGTCCGACTGTCGGCTTACGCCTGCTCCCCGTCAGTCTCCCCAAGAGGGCTCCCAGACTGCCTGTATAATGTCCATAAATAGCAAACTGCAGTTACAGGGACATATAATATCTGTGCACAATAAATGTGCTAAATTCACTAGCTATAAGTGTAACTATACTAGAGGCTCACCACACGAAATTGCATGAGACCCAGACCTGGAACACCATGGGACCCAGCATCAAGTCCCTGCCCACCTGTGCGCACCTAGCTGCACATGCAGCCCCTCCTACCTTGAAGACAGTTGTAGATGGAGATAAGAATAGTTTCCTACCCTAACCATTCCTTCTCAGGAGCACTCCAATTGACCTTCGTTGGAAGATGAGAATTGAACAGAGGAACACTTATTGTTCCCATGAAGAAATCATATGACGTTCAGCAGGTGCCTTTTGGCGTTTGGTTGTTACGGCGTGACAGCATCACAGCCATGGGGTTTTTATAATAGAGACTTTCAAGTATTTTATACTAGATGGAATCATTCACCGCTGGGGTCCCTCAGCCTGGCCTGCGCCTTTTTGCAATCCAGGATCCCTCAGGGGATGTCGGACTGCAGGTTTTGGCCCAATCCCCACAGGCCTGGCCTGCTGGGATTGCGCTGAAACCAGCAGTCCAGCATCCCCCAAGGGATGTAGTAGTGCACGAAACAGCAGGAGGCCAGGGAGGAGCCCAAACCCCGGCCAGATGCTGTGCAGGCTCATCCCTCCTCCACTGCACCTGCTGCAGATCGGTAGCATTGCTGTGGAGGTGGGAGAGGCTCATGCTGCCACAGCTGCACTTGCTTAGCTGAGTGGTGCTTCTGCTGTGGGAGTGCACTGACCACTAGGGAAGCTACTGCATTGAGTGTCTTCCCCCTAGTGGCCAGTGCGCATCATAGCAACTGGTCGACCAGTCGTTTGGTCGTTCGGTCACTTACTAGGTGTGCTGGTTAATAATGTGGATTTTTTTCAATAGATGGAGTAACACATGTTGATATATGTGCAATTTGACATGTATGCTACTTTGTTTATTCACAACAAACTTCAAAACTTCATATGCCAAATTTGTTGAAGGTGTTATCATAGATATTTTTATGCTTACAATGTTGATTTTCATGCCAAAAAAAGGGCATTTGTGGGAAGTTTTAATTCATTATTTTGAAGAAAAGTTCTGCTGAAAGGTACTGTATACTTCAGGAAGCTTATGGTAAACATGCTCCATCTCAAGATACTTGTGAACGCTGGTCAAAACACTTTAAAAGTGATGATTTCGATGTGAAAGACAAAGGACGTCCAAGTCAACTGAAAAAGTTTGAAGACCAACAATTACAAACATTATTAAATGAAGATGCATGTCAAACTCAAAAACAACTTGCAGAAAGATTAAACGTTGCTCAGCAAACAATTTTGGATCCTTTACAAGCAAAGGGAAATATTTAAAGGAAGAAAAATGGATGCCACATCAACTGAACAAAAGATAAATGGAAAACTGAAAAGTCATCAGTAAAATGTCGCTTTAACAGCACGAAAGAAAGTCTTTTATGCATTGAATTGTGACTGGGGATGAAAAGTGGATTTATTTTGAGAATCCCAAATGCACAAATCATGGGTTGATCCAGGTCAACCATGGACATTGACTGCCAGGCCAAATCTCTTCAGAAACAAGACAATGCTCTGAGTTTGGTTGGATCAGGAAGGTGTGGTGTATTATGAGCTTCTAAAACCAGGTGAAACCACTAATACCGATAGCTACCGACAACAAATAATCAATTTGAACCACACTTTGATAGTGAAATGACCAGAATGGGCCAGAAGACACAGCAAAGTAAATTTGCTTCCTGATAATGCACCATCACATACTTCAAAACCAGTTAAAGACACATTAAAAGATCTTGCCTGGGAAGTATTAACCCACCCGTGGTATTCACCAGACCTTGCTCCTTCAGATTACCACTTGCTCTGATCTATGGCACATGCAATATTTGAACAGCACTGCAAAAACGTATGAAGAAGTGGAAAATTGGGTCTCTGAATGGTTTGCCACAAAACAAGAAAAGTCCTGTTGGGAGGGTATCCACCAATTACCTGAAAGATGGGGAAATGTGTAGCTAGCGATAGACATTATTTCGAATAAAGGACTTTTGATGTTTCTCTTGAAATTGTGTTTTCTTTGATTACAAAATCCCCATTATTAACCGGTACACCTGGAAGGCTTTTATATATACAGATTTCATTAAGATTGTGTCATCCTTAGGCCAACTTTTATTTATTTTTTTCTTCTTCAAAAACAGTAAGTGCTTGATTTAAACTTGTCATCTTTTGGCCAATCAATGGATTCGAGTACTTTTTAATTGTTTTAAAGTTTATAAATAGGAGCTCTAGCCACGTGCCTAATATGCTGCCTACCTTATGTCTGCTACCCAGGCTAGCAGTTACCCTGGGAAAACTCAATCTGAGCATTCAGATGTTATTCCATCTGTAATTGTTCTAAGAATAACTAGGTAGATATTGCCTGTTCATGCAACATATTTATGTAGGCCCATGTTAAAATTAAGTTAAATGTTTTCTAAGAAAAAAAAAATGTTCAGAAGATAATATCTGAGAAAAATCCATAGAAAATAAAGGAAATAGGAAATATCTGAAGGATTTCACAAAAGAATATACATTTTGGCCAAACAGCCAAATAGTCTAAGACTTCTTATAAAAGTGAGTTCTTCCTGAATATTGTGACTCCTTATATTCTATAGCAAAAAATAATAATAATAAAAATCACTAAGGGACACTTGAAATGGCCACTTGATATCAAATGAAATTTCCATTCTTATAAATATGAAACTATAGAAATACAAAGAAATTCTGTGAGAGAAGATATTTAGTTTTGAGTAATTATACACATTAACCTCTGATTCTTGGTTTGAAACCTTTGGGTACTTTTCCTTTTCATAAGTAAATTCAGATACAATAATAAAATAAGAAAGTTTTAGTCAACTTTTAATTTGATTGGCTCAAATTATACTTTTTCCCAAAAGCTATTAAAAAAGACACATTTCAAAACTATTTTGTAGTTTTGTTTTTTGTTTTTTACTTGGAAAGAATAGATGCATTGTAATTTATAGAAGGAAATTTTCTTTCTCTATGAACAATCACATCCTATTGTTCGTAACATTTATAATCATGAGAGTATGTACGAAAATCTTGAAAAATACTGCTTTGATTGTGTTATTTAAAGCTGCCAATTTGCTGAGGCTTGTTAAAATCAAGGCTAAATCATTCCAGTGAGCCAAGTCTTAAGTTTTAGTTGTACTGTCACTGGCCTAAGAATAAATTAAAATGTAAAACTTGAACTTGGAAGACATTTAAATTATTAAACTAAAGTGTCAATACAAGATAAACCTCATCTTAGCAGTACAGAAATGAGCCTTTCCTAGAAAGTCTCTTTCAAGAATCAACAAATGTTAGTGAGTAATATTAAGTGATGTGCTCAACAGCCCAACTATTAGTATGCTTCACCTGGTTATCTTAAAAGAGAAGGTTTGGCCACTTTGGACAGAAACAGCCTAATCTATGAAAATGCAAACTGAATGTCTCTTTGTAAGATATTTTTCTTTAAAAAACTACATAATCCATTAGTATCAAAACTAATTTGTTCTAAATTAAAACATATCATTTCTTTTGCATATGGTACAATTTCTTTTTTTTTAAATAAATCTTTATTGTTCAGATTATTACAGTTCCTCTTTTTTCCCCCCATAGCTCCCTTCCACCCTGTTCCCACCCCACCCTCTGCCCTTACCCCCCCATTGTCCTCATCCATAGGTGTACGATTTTTGTCCAGTCTCTTCCCAAACCCCCCATTCCCCTCCCCCCTGAGAACTGTCAGTCCACTCCCTTTCTATGCCCTTGATTCTATTATATTCACCAGTTTATTCTTTTCATCGGATTTTTTATTCACTTGATTTTTAGATTCACTTGTTGACAGATATGTATTTGTTGTTCATAATTTTTATCTTTACCTTTTTCTTCTTCCTCTTCTTAAAGAGTACCTTTCAGTATTTCATATAATACTGGTTTGGTGGTGATGAACTCCTTTAGCTTTTTCTTATCTGTGAAGCTCTTTATCTGACCTTCAATTCTGAATGATAGCTTTGCTGGGTAGAGTAATCTTTGTTATAGGTTCTCGATATTCAACACTTTGAATATTTCTTGCCACTCCCATCTGGCCTGCATAGTTTCTGGTGAGAAACCAGGTGACAGTCATATGGGTGCTCCCTTGTAGGTAACTAACTGTTTCTCTCTTGCTGCTTTTAAGATTCTCTCTTTGTCTTTTGCTCTTGGCATTTTAATTATGATGTGTCTTGGTGTGGTCCTCTTTGAATTCCTTTTGTTTGGGGTTCTGTGTGCTTTCTGGACTTGTAAGTTTATTTCTTCACCTGGTGGGGGATGTTTTCTGTCATTATTTCTTCAAATAAGTTTTCAATATCTTGTTCTCTCTCTTCTTCTGGCACCCCAATAATTCGGATGTTGGTATGCTTGAAGTTGTCCCAGAGGCTCCTTACACTTCAGTGGTCAGCAAACCGTGGCTCGTGAACCGCGGTTTACCGCTCTGTTGACTAATGAGTTTGCCAACCACTGCACTATCTTCATATTTTTGGGTTATTTTTTCTTTTTGTTTTTCCAATTGGGTGTTTTTTGCTTCTTTGTATTTCAAATATTTGACTTGATTCTTGCGATCCTCTAGTCTGCTGTTGGATCTCTGTATATTATTTCAGTCAGTGTATGCTTAATTTCTAGTTGGTCCTTTTTCATATCCTCGAGGGTCTCACTAAATTTATTGGCAGTTTCTAGAAAATTCTTGAAAAACCTTATAACCGTAGTTTTGAACTCTATATAATAGTAGTTTGCTTTCCTTCATTTCTGTCATTTGTGACCTGTTTCTTTGTCTCCACATTTTGGCTGCTTCCCTGTGTTGATAGAGTGGCTTTGTGTGCTAGGTGTCCTATAGGACTCGGTGGCTCAGCCTCCCCAGTTACCTGAGGTGGACACTCTTGGTGCACCCTTTTGTGGGCTGTGTGCACAGTCTTATTGTAGTTAAGTCTTGATTATTGTTGGTATCACGGGAAGGAATTGGCCTCCAGGCCAATTGGCTATGAGAATCAGCTGTGTCTACGATGGGAGAACTTCTGTGCTGGAGACACCCTTATGGTGCAAGACTTGCTTCAGTGGGGCTTTGGTGCTCGCTGAGTCTGCCCCCTGAGTGTGTCCTTTATGGATATGAAGAGTTGTAATCTGGATGGTCCCACTGTGACCACTGGGTACACTGGCTCTTGGATCTCCAAGGAGGTGCTAATTTAGCCTCTGCCTGAGGCCACTCAGCAGGAGCTACGGAGAGATCTGCAGATTCCTCTTCTTTGTTTGGGTTTTTGAGGTGCCCAGATGAGGCCCAGCTATGTAGCAATTCAAGCTGCTGTGGGGCCTTTAGTCTTCTTTTGGATGTTCTAGATCTCTCTGACCCAGCTCCAGTTTGTTAGGTAATTTTAGATTGCAAAGGGGCAGGCCATTCATTTGCAAAAGCCTCTGCTTACAGGTTGGGTGGGGCTGGGTCTCAGGGAATTAACAGGGTGGAGTAAACAGCTATGGCTGATCTTCAGCCCTGCCTTAAGAGGCCCTTGGTTCTGTGTCCCATGGTAATTGCTACAAGCACCTCTGAGAGAAAGCTGCCCTCATGTTCCACCTGATGCCAGACAGTCCATTTTCTCCCCATATGAGTCTGGGTCCCCAGATTCTCGCCCAGAACTGGAGTTCAGAGCAGTTGGGAACTTGTGTCTCCCTCCAGATTGAAAAAGACAACCGTGTCCTCAGTTGCCAGCCCTTTCTGACGCCTCTGTACCTCTGCACTTTACTTCCACACCTCCTCTGAGCCTCAGTGTGCTTTTCTCTTTCCTTCTATTTGTAGAACAGTGGTTGGCAAACTGCGGCTTGCGAGCCGCATGCGGCTTGTGACCTGCGGTATGCCGCTCTGTTGACTAATGAGTTTGCCAACCACTGGGATAGGGGCTTAATCAGAAGGAACAACAACAGACTGTAATTATTGGAATCAAGAGTCTAGGTCAGTGGTCGGCAAGTTCATTAGTCAACAGAGTGGCAAACAGCAGCTCATGCATGTGGCTCGCGAGCCGCAGTTTGCCCACCACTGTTGTAGAATTTCCACTCAGCCAGCCTTCCTGTGGTTCTGGATGATGTCTGTTTTGTCTTTTAGTTGTAATTTTGAAGTGGTTGTGCGATGCAGCAATGTCAGGTGTTTATGCTGCCATCTTGGTTTCTCCCATATCGTACAATTTCAATATAAAAGTATTAATACCATAAAAGCTGGATAAACCATCCAGGCTTAAGCAATCTCTATGTAATGATATCCCTTGATAAAAAAGAATCATTATTGATAATTAGTTATTTTCATGCTTTTTACAGTTTTATAGTATAGGGACAGAACTAAAGATAACTCTTATTTGTGACTTTTCTTTCATTTCATTTAAAAACAAACATAATATTGAACCAAGATGATCTCAATGACTCAAATGCACTGAATCCTTAAAAATGTTTAAAAGATATCTGTTTTTTTCTTACATTTAGATTTTGAAATTTTATTCTATATGTGCTTTGACTTTTTCCCCCTTTAATTTATCTTTATTGTTGAAAGTATTAGATGTCCCCTTTGTTTCCCCTTTGGTTGACCCCTTCCACTCTGCTCCAGACCCCCCTGATTAGGCCTTCACCACAATATTGTCTGTGTCCATGGGCTATGCATATAAGTTATTTGGTTAATCTCTTCCCACCCCTTTCCCTCTGAGGTTCTTCAGTCTGTTGCATGCTTCAATGTCTTTGGATCTATTTTGTTTATCAGTTAATTTTGTTCATTAAATTCCACATATGATTGAGATCATGTGATATTTGTCTTTCTCTGACTGGCTTATTCAGCTAAGCATAGTTAAGATTTTCATATATAAAGGGTGAACAATCAAGCTGAAAAAAGGGAATTTACCTGAAAGTAAGCAAAACATTTATAATAATAATTATAATGAATATATCTAGAGTCATTCATAATGAGAAAGAATTAACAAGAAATTTTTCTAGAAAAATAAAAAATAAATATGATTCTCAAAAATGAATTAAAAGTGTAACAGATAAAGTTACACAGAAACATGGAAGAAAAATAAGAAAATATACAATAGAAGATAAATATTATAAACTAAGTTAATGTGTTTTCAGATTTAAGAGCTAAACAATATAAATGAGAACATTTCCATTTTGACATGTGGCTTGTGAAATTTTACAATAGCAGAGAATATTAGTAGCTACAAAAAAATTGAGAGGGATGAAAATCAGCTTATCCTATAAAAGTATGAAAATCAGACTATCCTCATATTTTTCATCAGTCACATTAGATGTTAGAGAAATAGAGGAATAATTTCACTACTCATATGAATATAGATTCTACCTATATATGGAAACTAGAAAATTATGCAACAGAAAGCATTTTAACCATTCAAAAATTAAGAAATTAATTTCCATTTATATTTCTATGTTGTAATAAGAGAACAGAAAAAGAGAAGACTTCCTTAAGCCATAAAGCCAAGTATCCTTAACAAACTTGATTATTATATGAATATGAGAGATGAACTACTGGAATGACTAAGAGACTCGACTCCAGTGCTTTATTGCCTGCAGTACCAATTACTAGTTCTGTGATCTTTGTCAAGTAGGTTTACCTCTCTGTACCTCAGTTTTATCATTTTTAAAATGGGCAAGAACTATCCAGCTAGCATGGTTCAGTGGTTGAGCATCGACCTATGAACCAGGAGGTCATGTTTGATTCCTGGTCAGGGCACATGCCTGGGTTGCAGGCACAATCCCCAGTGTGGGACATGAAGGAGGCAGCTAATCAATAATTCTCTCTCATCATGGATGTTTCTATCTCTTACTCTTCCTTCCTATCTGAAATCAATAAAAATATATTTTTAAAAAACTAAAAATAAATAAAATGGGTAATAATTAAACCAACCTGATAGGGTTGTTGTGATGATTAAATGAGTTAATATTTGTGAATTACCAACAACTGTGCTCTAGATATAAGTATTATACTACCCATAACCATTATTGCCACTGGTACTATCTCAGTAAGAAGCTGAACATATTATTTCAGGTTATACATTGATCATCAAAAGTTGAAGTAAGTGCAGTCAGAATGTTAAGTGTATAAAGGAATATACAAGAAAATGGATAAGAGGAGGAAGAAACTGGAAGATTGGAAAAAACTCATAAGTTTTATTTAAACAATGAAACAAAAAATTTCATATATGCAATCTTTCTATGACATGCAGAATATGTGAATGAAAATATGGGGATTTGGCTAATGGTGTACTTGACTGATTACAAACTGTAGGTTTAGAAAAAGTTGTGTCAAGTACGTACTATAAAGGACAGGTCTAGGCAATTTCTCAGTTCCTTACTGGTAAGATATGTCCAATGGACAGAGAAGGTGGATGAGCTTCTTTCCTGGTTATAGCAAGCTCTGGCTTCATCCTACTCTATCTGCTAACCCAAGAGAAGAAAGCTGCTGAGTCTAGTAGAATTCACTTGATGGTGAGGAGTTGGAGTTGCCTCTGGCTTATACACTAGGCTGTAAGTTTTCTACTCTAGGAGCAGCTACAGAGTCAGTAAGCCCAAAGCTCATGGACCTAGCTCTCTTCAGGCTCCATAGAGATAATGGCAAAGAATGAGAACTTTCCCCACAGTTAGAAGTTTAAGGCAGACAATCAAAAATTGTTAATCATAACATACTGAATGTTCTCTATTAATTTTTATTGCTTTGGCATTTCATAGAAAAGTGATATTTTCAGGAATAAATAAAAGTTTTCTTAGCATTGAAAATATAATAAAGACAAATTTTATTAGCATTGAAAATATAAAAGTCATGATATAGAAGAAATAAAAATATTGAGCAGGTAAAAAGAAAAAAAATAGAAAAACAAGTAAGAATGAAATTTTCTTCTTACATAATGTGCTCATGACACATAATACTGAATTTTGCTATATCAGGAAATACCAGGATATATATATATATATATATATATATATATATATATATATGTAATTTAATTTTTAAATTAACCAATGCAAAATTTAACAATGAAATGTAAGTTAAAAATATTAAATGGAGGATCAAGAGAGTTAGAATGCATTAATCTCTTATTCTTCATAGAAAATAAGAAGAAACTATCTAAACTTGATTAATCAAACTTGGTCATATAAGCACATTATATGATAAGAACAACTAGCAGAAACATTAAAAATAAAATATAATCTGATTATTTTTGGAGAGAGGAAAAGGGAGTGGGGGCGGAGAGAGAGGGAAGGAAGAGAGACAATGAGGCAGTCCTTATTTCAACCAACTGGAATGAACACTTCTGTAAGAATCTGCATTGTTTTGGTGTTTACTCAGGTACAACAAGCTAACTATACAGCAGGGACTAGTGCCCAAAATTACTTGACCATCTTCACCTTATGAAAAGCCAGGCAAAGAGAAAAGGAATGAATAATGAAGACAGAACATTAAGCACCTAAATTACTATTGTTTAGAGAATTTTATAGTTACCTTAGTAATCCATACATAGATATGCACAAAACAATCGCTGTTAGCTAACACATTGAATTAATATTCAGTTGACTCATCAAGAAATCTCCCACATTTAAGAAATATATTTTTAATTTGCACTATTTATACATTTTTTTCTGTTCAAAAGAATAAACCATGAGAAATCAAATACTCAAGGTGGTCTTGAGATAAAATTGCTAGTTAATGAACTGTGTGGAATAGTTTCTTCAGCCACAAGTATAAAATGCTTCAGACATGCTAGCTGTTTCAAATGAAGCACACAATGGTGAAATGAATATAGAGAAAAGACACTTTTGAATGAGATCTGGGGGACTCTGTTAATGCTCTAAATGACATTATGGAGTTTCTTGATGAGACCATTTCAACATTTCCTAATTTCGACCACAATTTAACATTACAGAAGACCTAGTTTCATTGAAATTTGTTGTGAGATTAGTAATGAGTTAATCCCACCTGCACTAGATAGAGGATTAAAGAATTAATTTAACCTAAAATAGCTGCAAATCGTATGTTGACTATCAACATTTTAGCTGCCCAAGAAATCTTGTGAACTATTTTAACCTCCCCCTACCCAGGTAGGTGGGGAATTAAATTTAAAGTCAAAGAACAAAATGAACTCTCTCTCAACACACCAAGGATATATGTGTATATACTAGTATATATTTTATGTAAGTAATATCTACAATTTTATTACTATTTTAATTTATTCCCACACCATTTGTACTAGTGGTTGTAATTTTAATACTGCACTAAAATTTGTCATAACTTAAATAATTCCAGATAAAACCAAATATTAGTAACTCAATATTATAGTATATTATTTAATATTTTGAAAAATGTATTTCTAATAGCAACTGCTGAAATTCATGCATGGGACCTTTGAATTTTCATTCTGATAAATTTTGAAAATCACAGAAATGGAACATGAAGTATATCTAGATGAAGTTGTCATTCATTGCATATTCACCATCCCATAAAGTTCTCTTATATACGTGTTTTAGTCTGAATATTCTACTCATCTATAATAATAAAAGTATAATATGCTAATTAGACTGGACGTCCTTCCAGATGACCTTCAGGATGAAGTTGGGGCTGAGAGGAAGCCTGGGTAACCGGTGCCTGCCAGCAGCTGGAGGGAAGCCCGGGTCCTGTGTGTCAGAGGGAAGCTCGTGCCAGCAGCCAGGGAACTGAAGGCCTACTCTTGCATGAATTTCATGCATTGGGCTTTTAATTATTTTATAAAAGTAGATCATGGCACCTATATAATTCTGTTACTGTGAATTTAACAGTGACAAATCCCTAATCATTTGAGATTAAACAGTTGCATTTGCAACTCCATGTTGATAAAACTCATTTTTAAGTATTTAAGAACATCCTGCAATATTAATGAACTGTTATTGATACCAATTAGTTATATTTGGTATATGTTTTGTTATATTTATTATCAATTTTTTAGTTAGAAGCCTGGCATAAAACTCAATGAATAATAACCTTACCCTTAGTATTTTATGTACTGTCATGGGATCTTGTTGACAATTTAACAAGTGATCTATTTTTAAGTGATCCAATGGATTAATAGAGAAAAAATAATTTACTATTATAATAATATCCAATTATTTCTTTTTGCTTATTTTTCCTTTTAAAAAACATTTATAATATAAAAATTTAAGTTCCCTATATTTTATTTCAGTTATTAGGCATTTTATATTTTATGTTACCATGTGAAATTAATTCCATTTTATTTTAAACTAGAGGCCTGGTGCACGGGATTCATGCACTGGTAGGGGGCGTGGCCTGCGGGGATCGGCCCACTGTGGGAGTGCCACTCATCCCCATCAGATGAGCAGCTGTGGACCCACCCTCTGAGCGGCTCCTTCCTGGTCCAGCATCTTCTGTGGCGCCAGAGCACTCACCTCTCCAGGGAACCTGGTCGGGGCCAGGCCTAGGGAAAATAGCAATGAGAGGTGTCAGAGTAGGCCTCAGTCCCACAATGGCCATGAACCCGCCTCCCAGCCTCTGGGGTCAGCTCTCTGGTGGCAGTGCTACACAGACTGCGGGTGTCTGGATGAAGAGGTAGAGAGCGAGGAGGAGGAGCCTGGGGTGAGGAGGCCACAATCACAGCCCGGGTTCTTGCCCATAAGCCTGGGGTTCGCAGCAGGAGCAGCCACTCATCCTGGTCAGCTGAGTAGCGCTCCCACTGTGGTAGCGCACTGACCACCAGGGCGCAGCTCCTGCATTGAGCGTCTGCCCCCTGGTGGTCAGTGCACATCATAGCAACCAGTCAACCGGTCGTTCTAGTCATTCCACCATTCGGTCACTAGGCTTTTATTATATAGGATGAGCTACTTAAAAAAAAAAGACTCCAACAATGTTTAAGTGAATCTCTTGAGCTATATATTTTAATGTTTTAAGTAATTAAAAGTTTTTGTCTATTATGGTTTACATTCAATATTGTTTTGTATTAGTTTCAGGTGTACAGCATAGTGGTTTGATTATCATATACTCTACAAAGTGATTCACCCTCATATTTCATGTACCCACCTGGCACTGTGCATAGTCATTAGAATATCATTGACTATCTGAGCTATGCTATACTTTACATCCCTGTGAGGATTTTGTGACTACCAATTTGTAACACTTAATCCCTTCACCCAACCACCCTCCCTTCTGGCAAACATAAGTCTGATATCTGTGTCTCTGAGTCTTTTTCTATTTTTTGTTTATTTTGTTCTTTTGATTCCACATGTAAGTACAATCATATAGTATTTGTCTTTCTCTGACTTATTTTACTTCCCATAATACCTTGAAAGATATTTTTAAAGAATATTATCACTTCTTACAAACACTAATGATAATTTTCCTCTTCCTTTCAAGTAATGATTTCTCCTGTTAGTTTTTCTTGATTATTGTCTAAATAATCCAGGAAAAAAATGGAATGGTAAGAGTGACTGTAACATTATTTGTTGTTGTTGTTGTTAATCCTCACCTGAGAATATTTTTCCGTTGATTTTTAGAGAGAGTAGAAAGGAGGGTGAGAGATAGAGAGAGAAACATCCATGTGAGAGAGACATATAGATTGCTCGCCTCCCACATGAGCCCCAACCAGGGTCAGGGATCCAGCCTGAAACCAAGGTATCTGTTCTTCACCAGAATTGAACCTGGGACCCTTCAGTCCGAGGGCCAACACTCTATCCACTAAGCCAGTGGTCGGCAAACTGCAGCTCGTGAGCCACATGCAGCTCGTGAGCCGTGGTTTGCTGCTCTGTTGACTAATGAGTTTGCCGACCACTGCACTAAGCCAACATTTTAAAAATATTTGGGTGTAAAAACAGAAAGAATATGTTACACTAATAAGTAGTAGAAAGAAATGGGACTGTTACTTTTCTAATTTATACTTGTCAAAAATATTTCCCCTGCCTGGTATGCTGACATTCTGCTTCCAAGACAATGTTATATTTCCCCCTTTGGATTCTTACAAACATATGAGAAGTTTCTCATCCTCTATTGTGGGTAATATACATGATTTAATTTATCGTTCTTTACCACATGTTGCCAGAAGTTCCAATAAAACCTAGAGTACACTGTATAAGGCTGCTCAGATTTGAATCCTTGCTTCATTCCTTACTAATTTTGTGACCTAGGAAAGTCATTAGATTTCCCTGCCACACATTTCCTCATCTGCAAAATAATCTATATATATAAAAGGCTAAGCAACCATCATATCCCAAACAACTGAACGGACAACTGAACAGGCTATGTGGGGCCACCAGGCTGGCAGGGGGGTTAGTGAGGGATGACCAAACAACTGAGCAGCAGGCTGCATGGGGCTACCAGGCCTGTAGGGTGAGCAGTTGGGCGTGACCGGACTGGCAGGGGGGGCAGTTAGGGGCGACCAGGCCAGTGGGGGGGCAGTTGGGGGTGGCCAGGCCAGCAGGGTGGGGCAGTTAGGGGTGATCAGGCAGGCAGACAGGTGAGCAGTTAGGAGCCAGTGGGATGTGGGATTGGGGAGGGTGCAGTCTGGGCTGAGGGGACCTTCGCTTCCCCCCCCCCCTGCTCCTGTGAATGAATTTCATGCACTGGGACTCTAGTATGAGAATAAAATGAGTTAGTATATATAAAATATTAAAAGATCTTAAAGATTTACATGGCTATTATATATATTCTATAATTACACAATCACAAACACAGAATAACAGAATGTTGTATATAAACTAATGTATAAGGAAATCATCATTTTTATCATATAAAACTGAAAATGCATCTATAAAATAAATTTTTACTCTTACTTAATTAGTAGTGTCTTAAAATACTATAAAAGATTATAAGCCAAAAATCCTTATCAATAGCCTATATTTTAGTGTGACTTCTGTTTATGTTATCAAAGGCCAGTATAGGTCAAGAAATACTGCAAATGGTTCTGATTTACTTCTAACATCTCAAGAATGGGGGAAAAAAATAAAAATTTTTCAGCAAGTGAGAATTTTGAGAATACGTTTGAAATATGTGCCCTTTAAATTTCAATAAAACAGACACTATAGGGAAAAGTTGGAAAAATCATTAGGTAATATTTGAGAAGTACCATTCTAGAAGTATCTCATTCTAAGGGAAAAATCTGTAAATATGTGGAATATCCCCCAAATACAATCAGGATGACTAGAGTACACTTACTGGGAAAAAGCATTTATTAAACTTAGAAAAAGTTATAACCTAATCACTGTTTGTTACCCCTCATGAAACCTTCTGATTAGAATTCAGTTCCATGTACATTTGTACCAGGCTGGTATGCCAAGAATAATGACCATTAGTGTTCCAGTATCTCAAAAACCAATGGCATAGTAAAAGTAATAAATTGCCTGTTGGCTTAAGTCTAAATCTCCCATGTGTTTGCCATTAAGAAGATCATTCCACGAGTCTGCCTGATTAAAACAAATATATAATTGATTTGAATATCAGAGGAACCAAGTAAAATATCTTATTTTAAAAAAGATATTTGGGATAAACCAAATTATTAAATCAACATTATGAGGACATGCTATTATAATTAGGTTTACATAAGCCATACACTATATTACAATACATCTTGCTAGTCCTGATAACAATAAATAAAGTCTCACAATAAGGAAGATGTTTTTGTAAGAGTCTCAGAAGTCAGTTTCTGAGAATTGAGGACTTTAATATTGAGGATTTTGGTGAGTTATGGACAGCATGGAAGATGTTATCTAAGAGATATTATTATGTAAGCAGAATTTTGAAAGAGTAGGAATAGAACATTTAAAAAATAGCATTCTGTCTTCCTCACTTTCCCATAAAAAGGCACTATGTACAAAGATAGTGCGATCCATGATTAAAAAGAAAAAAAGTTATTGGTTAAAAACAACTGAAGTCATAATGGACATTAAATCCCAGAAATCGTGGGTATAGTAGGTAAAACAGTTGAAATTTTGGAAGGTTTGAACAACATAGTTTATGAACTGTTCTAGTAGAAATATCTATAACACTGCTCTGATCCCACAAAGACACAGGATGCACATCTTTTTTCATTATTTTTTTTAATAAGAAGAGACATTATATAAATATGTATATGGCACACATCATGATGTCTTGATATAGATACACAGAGCTAATGATTACTATACACAAGGTAATGAACACAACCATCTCCTTATGTAGTTACCAGGTTTCCTCCATGAGACTAGGGTGTTAGAAACCTTATCCAAATCCCGAGACCAGCGAGCTGGAAAAGTTGGGGTGCCAGATGTGTGATCCAGTTCCTTTGCGCCTAACAGAGAACCTGGAAGCTGGAGTTTCATGCCCACATGCTCTGCACTAAGCTCGCTCCATCTCTGGAGTAAGGGAGGAGGAGGGGCGCTGCAGGACATACCCACCAGCTTTTTCAAATGCTAGGCTAAGGATTCCTGCTCCTTCGCTCCCAGCTTCCCAGACACAAGCTAGTTAGAAGAGGCCTACCCCGGGAAGCTTTTGCAAAAGTTGGGTCCCGCATGTGTCATTGAACTCCTCCCCGGAGAAACTGGGAGCTGGACTTTATTGCAAGAGCACACCCCGAAAAGTCGCAGAACAGCCTTCTAGATTCACGAAAACTGCCTCTGTGTTTACTGTAAACCCTAGAAATGCCAGGCCCCACCCAGGCACAGGAGAACCAGAAGCCACACCTTCACGCAGCTGCTGGAAGTCAGGGCACTCCAAGGGCAGTCCAGGTCCTGGGGCAAAAGCTGCAGTTTTAAATATTTTCCCTCAAAGGGGGCGGAGCAGAGGAGGCCCACCGGAAGTGCCCAATCGCCCCTCCCCCTTCAGCAGGCTCCTCCATCTACCACTGAAAGGCTGTGGCTGGGGACATCATCAACTTACTCAAGTCTCACCGGAAAGGTGCGAAGCCCCCAGAGGACGCAGTCAGCAGCCAAAGGTGGGCGAGTAAAAGTGCAGTGTACCCCTTGGGGAGAAGCGTCCTGCTGGGCCTCATTGCAAGGTGCCTTCGCCTCCAGCTCAGCTGCCAGTCTAGCTGCTGCACCTGCTCTTCCTCGGATGTCAACAGGCCTCTTGTTCTCTGGGTTGCAGGGACTGCTAAAAGCCAGGGCCTGGCAGCAACAAGAAACAGGAGAGGTAGGGGGTCAGTCCTTCAGGTAGCAACAGTAAAAGTGGGTGCATTAAATGTGTAGTCCATTCTCTCCTCTCCTCAGGGAACAGCTGGGGATTGGGGGTTCCTTCTAGATTATATGGCGCTGTGCCAGGGGTGGGGTTTTTAATGGAAGTGTATATTAGCTTTTCCTACCCTCTGCAATGTGTTTTTTCAGTTGTTTGGTGCGAACCTCTTATTCTGTTGTTGCTCCCCACATCCTTTTCAAAGACACATGCAGCATTTACAAAAAGGTATTGCTTTTAGGTTGCAAAGACAGTCTCATCAAATTATAAAATATTAACTCTACATAGAGAAACATTCCTTGACTGCAATATAACATTAATAATTCAATAATAAACATGTTACACCTGAAACCTATATAAATTTATTAACCAATGGCACCCCAATAAATTCAATGAAAAATCAGAAAAAATCCATATGTTCTCAAACTTATAGATTTGGAACATAAAATGGATTTATGAATAGTAAAAAGTAAAATATTTTATAAACTTCTATATATTAATTATGACTGTCAGCACGATTGTGAAGTTTATTGAAGCTAAATATGAAGTTGGAGGGAAATAATATTCTTAAGTTTGCTTTAGAAAGTAGGAAATATTAAACATTAATGAGAATTTTGCTAAACGTGCTGGGAAAATGTCATCAACCAAAGAAATTATAGAAAAGAAATTGATAAAAATAAAAAGAACAGAAATTAAAGATTAATCAACTCCCCACTGACATGATCAACAAAACAAGAAGTTATTTTTAAAAATGAATAAAAAGATCTTAGTGTAAGAAAATAAAAGAGTACTGAACTGATTTATAACTAAATATAAAAGCAATGAAAGAAATCACAAAAGATTTCTTAATCTCTCTTAACAAGGTTGGGCTATTGTAAAATTTGAAATCTTGAAATTCAAAATATTAAAAAAGAAAATTTAAGTTATAGTTAAGAAACTGGAAAATATTTGGCACATATGGAAATGATAAGGAAAATACTTACACAAAGGTAATACAATCCTCAGAAAAATAAGGGCATAAACTGTTTACAAAAAGGGACTACAGTTAAATTAAAAAAAAACACGTAACTATCATATGATCCACCAATCCCATTTCTGGATATATATGTGAAGGAAATAAAATCTGTATCTCAAAACCATCTACAAACCCATATTTACTGCTGCAGTTTTTAAGATAGCCAAGATATGAAAACAACTTAAGTATCCCTTGATTCATGAATGGATAAAGAAAATGTAGTGTGTACACATGCAGTGGAATATAATTCAGCAGTAAAAAATGTTGGAAATGCTATCATTTGCAATATTATGGATGAACCTAGAGGGCATTATGCTAAGTGAAATAGGAGAAGGACAGAGAAAGACAAATACTGTCTGATCTAACATGTATATTCTAAAAAAGTTGAACTTATAGATAGAAATAACAGAGTAGAATGGTAGATGTCAAGGGGTAGGAGGCAAGGGAAATGGGGAGATATTGGTTAAGGGGTATATATTTTCAGTTATAAGATCAATAAGTTCTAGAGATCTAATGTACATCATGGTGACTATAGTTCATCTATCTTGTATACGTGAAATTTGCTGAGAGTAAATCTTAAGTGTTCTTGTCACACACACAAATGGTAACTATGTGAGGTGATGATGTGTTAATTAACTTAATTGTGATAATCATCCTATATAATAAAAGGCTAATGTGCAAATTGTCCCCTTGGGAGTTCAAGTGACTGAGAGTTTGACCATCTGGGAGTTCGACTGCTTGCTATGACATGCAGTGACCACCACAGGGTGGCCCGGAATGAAGGAAGGCCCCAGCCGGCAGCCAGCAGCCGGGGGAAGGAAGGCCCCGATCAGCCCTGATCACCGGCCAGGCCTAGGGACCCTACCCGTGCACAAATTCTGTGCACCGGGCCTCTAGTTTCATTATATATGTATATTTGTATGTTTATATATTTATAAAATCATAATGTTGTATACCTTAAAACATATACAATTTTATTTATAAATTACTGGTGGCTTGGTGCACAAATTTGTGCACATTGAAAGGAAATTAATTAGAAGAAATAGTTTAATATTGCTATTCGCCCTTTCTCTATAATAGAAGTGTCAACCAAATTCACAATCAGATGGAAATACACATGTGTGATTGGTGCCAGCGAGAGCTTTATATGTATTGCACATGCACGAGTCAACTTAGCCTTTAATATATATAGAGAACTAGAGGCCCTGTGCACAAAATTTGTGCATGGAGGGGGTTGTTCCTCAGCCCAGCCTGCACCCTCTCCCATCTGGGACCTCTCAAGGGATGTCTGACTGTCTGTTTAGGTCCGATCCCGGTAGGATCGGGTTAAACGGGCAGTCAGACATCCCTCTCACAATCCAGGACTGCTGGCTCCCAACTGCTCGCCTGCCTGCCTTCGTGATTGCCCCTAACCGCTTCTGCCTGCCAGCCTGATCACCACCTAACCACTCCCCTGCCAGCCTGATTGATGCCTAACTGCTCCCCTGCCAGCCTGTTTGTCCCTAACTGCCTTCCCCTGCAGGCCTGGGTTCCCCCCAACTGCCCTCCCTAGTTGACTATCTTGTGGTAGCCATCTTGTGTCCACATGGGGGCAGCCATCTTTGACCACATGGGGGCAGTCATCTTGTGTGTTGGAGTGATGGTCAATTTGCATATTACTCTTTTGGTAGATAGGATAAACTTGCTTAATTAGACCTGCTTTCCGATTTAGCTAAACTTTTTCCAGCCCAGTGAAGCACCCCAACTTGGTAATTGTCAGCAACACAGCAGTAAATATCAACACAAAGTGGATTATTGTACATCATGCGGGGAGAAAAAGGGTAATATATTTAACTGCTGCAGTGTTTGACTATATTCTGCACAGTGAGAAAACCTGAAGTCATTTTCAAGGTCCACCATTACTTCTTTTCAGTTGGATCAAGTTTCTAAGCTTTCTAAATCTTGGTTTCCCGGCTAATGAAAAAAAATAGGATTCCACCAAGTCTCCTATCTACCTTTTCCAGGACTCTGTGAGGATCAAATGAGATGAGGCATGGGAAAATACTTCATAGACATTTGGTTAAAGTGTGAAATGTTTCCACCTGGCTATAAAGCAAGCCGTGTTCCTGGGCTGAAGAAACTGCAAGGAGGCTAGTTGCTAGGAAGAGAAAGCTGGGCATTGCTCTGTGATGTCATTACCCAGTGCCCACAGAAACTGTATCCAGGCTGGGCTGGGCTGTGAGCCACATTTTGCGCTATGGCGTCTTGGCAGCGTCGGCTATTTGATGGGATGTCGCTCCAGGGTGGTGGCAGGGCCTGTGTCCGACTTTGGGGAAACCAAGTGTTGCTTTGTGAGTGCCAGTTCCGCGGTGCTATTTCTCTGTGCGTCATGGCAGCTCCCATATTGAGAGTCTGCCCCCTGGTGGTCAGTGCGCATCATAGTGACTGGCTGGACTCTTAGGATATTAGCCTTTTATATATATAGATAGATACCTCATAAAAGCTGGATATAAAAAAGCCTTTTAGGTAATTCTGATGCATACACTCAGGTTTGAGAATTACTGCCATACATTTTAATTAGCATTTCATACTTTTCACTTTTGAAATTTGTATAAACTACTATGTGATTTACATGTAAAAATGCATACTATTTAAAAACAAACTATTTGCTTAAATGAAATTAAAATCATTATATAAGATAATTTTTACATATGCAGTTGAACAAAATATATATGATGATAGAAATTTAAAAAATGATGGTAACTACACTTTTAATGATAATACTTGTACACTTGGGACATAATTTTAAATTGAAACAAACATTATAAAAATCAATTTAACAAATTGTATTACGGTTATATGAGCATTTAGTAAGATTTGTACCATTAATTCTCCCAGTAATCTATTGAAAAAAATACTCTTACAATGATTTATTTACTAAGTAGTTTAAAAAGATATTGCTTATCTCTCTCTCTCTCTCTCTCTCTATATATATATATATATATATATATAATATATATAATATATATATATTATATATATATAATATATATATATTTAATAGAGAAATATGCTAATTAACCAGGACGCTGTAACGGGTCGACTGGACAGGAGGAGGTTGTGCGCAGCATCAGGGGCAGGGATGCAGGGGCCTCTGTGCTGGAGGAGGGCCTGATCAGCAGTGGCTGTGGCTGCTTCAAGGGCTGGAGAGGGAGGCAGGGCCGGACCGGCAGTGGCTGCAGCTGCTGTAGGGCCCTGGGAATGAGGCAGGGCCAGATTGGCGACACGAGGGTGGGTAGCACCATGCGATTTTGAATTGCGCACTGGGCTCCTAGTGATAATAACAAAATAGAAACAGTCTAGATATCCCCAAATGGAAGACTAGTTAAATTATGGTATATGGATGCTATAGTGGACATTTGTGAGGGACTACCTGTTATTCCCTATTTTTTTCTTTTTTAACAGGGCCTGGATTTCCCCCATTTTATAGCTTCTGTATAGTTTTTGGATGTAGGCCCTGATTGCCCTGATTTAAAAAATATATCTAAATGGACAGAAACCATTCATAAGCTAATCAGTCCACATCATTTGCCCTGAATATAGTAATTGGTTCAGGGTAAATGTGCCAGATACTATGTTCAGCTACCTGTCAATGAGAAGCCCAAACACAGTGACATAGCTAGATACCAGTTTGTTTGTACCATGCAGCACCACCAGCGCCAGGCAGGCTGGGGTTGTTTCAGTGGCTCCAGCATCCTCACCACAACAAGTTCCTTCTTTCTTTTCTCAGCCATCTTTAGTAGAAACTATGTTTCATACTTCACTTCATAATCCCACACCAAGCACCAGACCCATCTTCATTCAGGGAAAAAGGTAAAGGGCAAAGGGCAAAATCTTCATTCCAGTGAATTTTTCACACTGAAGAATCTTCCTTTGGAACCACCTAACAACTGCTGTTTGTAGCTTACAGGAAGCTGGGAAATACTGTTTTTGATTATCCCAGGTACTGATAGCAAACAAAAGGAGGAGAGGAGGGAAGGTACTTGTTTCTGACAGAAGTAGGAATCAAAAATGAGTAAGTCCTAAGAGAGCGATGTCCTTGGTTTTTTCCCATAATTCAGGTGGAAAGGTTTGCTTGAAGTTTTTAATAATACTTTAAATGTCATTTTTGTATAAATCAAATAATGCTTAATTAGTATGTACCATCAGTCATCCATCATATTCTTAATTGTTTTCACTGATAGGGAATACGATTATAAAATTTAATATTTATAAAAATAATTTGTGATCTTTGCAAATAAGCTATATAAAATTATCACTTAAATGATAATCCATGCAAATTATTTTTCATTCCATAAACTGTTTACTTTCAATATATGTGTATAACTTATTTTAGGAAGGTAAATGTGCCTTAAGTATAACTAAGTTATCACCCCCTCTCTTAGGATGATGTGCCATGATGGAAAGGGTAAGGATTTGTAATAGGAGATTTGGTTTTGTGTCCAGGCCCCATATCTACTAATTCTGGGCTTCTATTAACTATCTAACAATCAGTTTCTTTATTTATAAAAGGGAAGTAATTCTGAGTATACTCAGAGGACTCTTATTAAAGAGTTAAAGGGAAAAATATTTGAAAAGCATTTTAAAAACCATCGCGTTCTGCTCTCATTTTAAAACATTACTCTTATTATATTTTTAAAAATTTCCCCTTTATTCACTTATAAAGCACTATGAGACTTACTTAACCTAATTAATGTAATGTTATGTAACCTCACTTCCACCCAGTGCTCTACTGTAAGGAAATTTTATTTCACTTATACTTTAAAAATACTCTGGTGCCATTTCCTAGGCAGAATCAGAGGGAAATACTAGCCCTATGCATGGGTCTAACAGGCTGGGCTCTCACCAAGCATATGGGCAGGCAGTGCTTCAGTGGAGAGATCAAAGCACAGTGGATGGCCTTTCTATGGATGACTTCCCCAGATGCCTAAGGTTCTTGAAACAGCTGTTTCAGTCCAGGCACAGCAGGTCTCCCAAAGAGTCGGTTTTTTGAATTGTAGATTCTTTGCAATGTCCCCAATGGGTTTTCCCACGTGCAAACTGCCTCTAGATTAGACATGACAATTAGGACTAGTCCATAGATTTAGAGAAATAAATTAATCTGGAACTAAAAGAAAACATGTTGTGCACTAGTAAAACATATGCTATAAATTAAGTCAGAAAATTCTAAATGATGGAGCTAAAAGGGACCTTTGAGACCGCATAACCCGTTGGTCCTCATTTTACAGATGAGGAATCTGATGATGATGTATTTTGTTAAGCTTCTCATAGTTACAGTTTCTAAAATGGCTAAAAAATGTGGTGGTTGAGAAGGAAAGAGAATTTTGCAGACTCATTTAGAGCATGGCTATATTTTGAATCTATAAGTATACAGTAAAGTATAATACCTTTATTCAAACCTCAGCCATCATTTAAATCTTTATAGTACTCCAAAATTTAAAAATATTACATTTTTTCCTTTTACTAGTATGAGTAGTTTGACTCAAATATGGTTTTTATTAATATTTTAAGTGTAGACTCTCACTTGAGCTCTGGCCAAATTTTGTTTTCAGTGCAAGCCCACTATATTAAAGTGAAAAGTACTCTATTAAAATATTAATTTACTCATTATTTGTCATTCATTCATTTATGTAATTACCCATTGTATCTTTACAATGTGTACATTACCGCTCTGGTATTGTACTAGAGAGTGAAGATATAAAAACTGAGAAATGGCTCTTGATGTCTTAGTTGTAAAGAAAAGTAGCTCCGGAACTACCTTGTCTTAGTTTGAATTTGGTCTTCATTACTGTTTATTTAAGGGCTATTCAGCAGGTTACTTAACTTCTGTGACTCTCAGTTTCCTCATCTGTGAAATTCTCATAATAACATTATCTACTTTGTGGGAGTTTATGAGGACTTAATGAGGTAATCCATGCACAGTTTTAGCTTACAACCTGGCAATTGCTAATCACTGAATAAATGGTCATTATATATGGCATTAGAAAACTCCTTATCTCGTGAGAGATACAGAAAATTACACCACTACTCAAGAAATGACAAAATAAAATCTGTGAAGGTTATGTACTTTCATATGTCCCTGTAAATATAACTCTGTTCTTACAGGACTACAAAGATATGGCACCAATCTATGGTTGAAGGGTAAGGCTTCTGTTCCCTGAGAAGTTAATGTTTGAATTGCAATTTTTTTTTTTGTTACTTGATGGTGATTTAGGAGAGTCATAATATATTGAGTAAATATTCCCAGTAGAAGTATATGTATTTAGATTTGGAATGATTACTTTAGCAATCAAGATAGCTTGAATTTATCCTGAAGGCAGTTATAAAAGTAGACTATTGGTGCACTGAAGCTGAGAAATTATGTATAGAATAGTGTAAAAGAGAACGCTTGAAAAATATTTAGAAGGTGGAATTAGTTATACCTAGATGTTGATTGCCTATGGAAAGGAAGGAATTAGGTAAAACTCTCCTAGTTCCTCACTTTAAAATAAGTGGCTTTGGAGTGATGGCGTTTCCTGCAATAAGAAATCAGGAAGAACTGTCCTGGCTGGGTTATCAGTTGGTTGGAACATAGTCCTAATATACCAAGGTTTGGGGTTTGATCCCTGATTGGGGCACATACATGTATCAACTGATGAATGCATAAATAAGTGGAACAACAAATTGCTGCTTCTCTCTCTTTGGCTCCTCTCTCTCTAATCAATTAAAAAGAGAGAGAGAAATCAGGAAGAAGACCAGGCTTGATGAAATGAGGAGGCCATGAATCTAATCTGCCTTTATTTTATAGGTGACAAATTTTCCAAATGATCTGTAGTTCACAAGATAAGAAGATGCTAAAGCTGGACATGGATAGAAAGATATATTCACTGTAAAGTGGCTAGTAGTTGTGTGTGGATGAAATTATTCAATGAGAAGACAAAAAAATGCTGTGGTCAATTCCAAGATTAAGTTTTGGACTGGGAGGTTTGAAGAGGTGAATCAGTTAGTGAAGCTGCATTCTGTCAGGTGCATTTGAGACAATGTAAATTAAAGGAAGGTACCTGAGATTATATAACTTTAAAAAAATAAATACCACAACCTCAACTGTTTATATGCTAAAGTATTTAGGTCTCAAAGAGCCTCTGAGACTGTTATCACTATTTCAAAAATGAGAAGGCTTGGGCTCTACTTACATAATATTTTCAGAATCATCCAGCTCTTACAGAGTGGTGCTGAGGTAACACGAACTTGACATCAAAGCCTTTATGTTTTATTATTTTATAGCAGGAAAACAAAACAGTGATATCACATAAACAAAAACAAACAAAAAAAAAACAAAAAGAGAAAGTGCCTTTTCTTATTGCTTTATTCTGAATAGGTTCTTATATCTTCTAATTTAATACTTCTCTATTCAGCAATTCTGCTGTTATTAGACATTGAATTCATCTTTATGGTCTTTTTCATTTCTATGAATTTTATTTGGTTTGTATATAAATCATTTTTAAAGTTTTATTGTTTCTTCTGCAAATTTCACACATACATACTCTTTCTTAAACAGTCTGTTGGAATGGTGATCTACCATGGACCCTTAAAATTCTTGCTATGTATCCCAAAAACAGAAGTCTCTGAATGTCCTTAATTGATCCGTTTCTTAGGTTGTATTTGTAGTGAGCAATCCTGAGGGATGAGGGAACAGCTCTCTCCAGACAGAAAACAGGATCCTTTTGTTCACTGTAAAAGTGGTGAGTTTAGCAAGCTCTCCATTAATACAGCCCATTGTATATGCAGGCGTCCAGCACAAGCACTGCACCATCCCCTTGGAGCTTGTGGGGCATGGGGGAGCATAGTGAATGTGACGCCGACAGCATTTTTGCTCCTCCTTTTGCCTGTGACCCAGAAGTTTACATGGTGTCTTCTTCCACTGTGGTAATAGCCTAGCTTTTTATTTCATCTATGTAGGTCCGACCTCTACTAAGGCAAATAGTATACATAATATGACTCTGGATAATCTTGACACAAAGTGCATGCTAAATACATAGTATATGCTCTTGTTAAAAAAAGAATTTGATAGATACTATCTTGAGGCAAATACATAACAAAGCCTTATAATTGAAATTTATTAATTATTTTATTGTAAATAATTCTGTCTCAGTTTATTTCAATTATTTTCCCCAAGCTCTGGAACTGCTTTGCAAAATTTACATCTTCTGCAGTGAATATTATTGGATTTTTTTAAAACTACTTTTGTCTGAAAATTTAGTTTGTCTTAGAACTGGTATAAGATAGAGTTAACTGAAATTAGAGTTAATGAAATTATTATGAATACTGTACATAGAAAGATTACATTCAAATATTTTGCTATCTCATAGAAAAGTAAATGAAAGCTTGTACTTATATGTGCACTAGAGGCCCAGTGTACGGATTCGTGCACATTAAAAGGAAATTAATTAGCAGGTGGCCACAGGGCGTGACTGGGTGAGACAGGCCGGACATGCCCTGGGGCCAACCTCCCGTGGTCCCTCCTGGGCCAGCCGCACCTGAGGCAGCACCGGGGCTCAATGGGCATCTGCAGAGTGAGCGGGGTCCCTCTGGCAGGTGGGGTCCCTTGGCCTGGCCTGCGAGGGTTGGGCTGAAACTGGCAGTCTGAAATTCCCGGAGGTGTCACAAAGCGCAAGTGGGCATTCTGCAAAGTCACTGTTGCTCCGCAGCTCCTGCTTTGAGCCTCTGCCCCCTGGTGGTCAGTGGGTGCCATACCTACCAGCCAGTCAGCTGATCTCTTAGCCTTTTATGTATATAGATAATTTCTAGAGAAGGTGGTTTATTTGGAAATAAAATACATTGAATTTTTACCTATTGAAACAATAAAATAACAATTTCAAAGAGCCCCAAGTATAGTATTTTAACATAATTTTATTCAAAAGTTTACATTTCTATAGTGCATGGACCATGATAATAAAGATACATAAACAAATCTAAACAAAGCCTTAGTTGCAATGCATGCAATTTAAAATGTAATATTTACTATTAATTTTAAATTGTTTTAAATCTAAGAAAAATATTCATTAGATACATAAAAATTGGAAAAGAAAAAATTCATCAGTTAGTCACTTTGCTTTTTTTTTTTTTTGATTTGAGGTTTTAATATGAAGAATTATAGCACATGTTAAATTTATTTTTACACTTCCAAAAATAATCTTGTTGTTAATTACAAAATTAAATTGCATAGCAATAAAATATTTGGGAAGTTTATGATAGAGAAAAAAATCAAAGTATCCCATTATTCCACTTTTCAGAGATAGTCACTACTAATATTTTGGTTCATATTCTTCTCTCTCATCCCAACAGATATTACTGAAAATATATTATTGTGACTTTTCAAATACATGAAATAATATTATTAATATTGGAATTCTTGATTTTTTTCCTAAAGTATATCTTGGCTCTATTTCTTTTTTTTTTTCCCCCGACCTCCCCTACCCCCCAGGACATGCCTTCACCTGCCCACCCTGCCCCCCCGCCCCAGTGTCTTATATCCATTGGTTGTGCTTATATGCATGCGTACAAGTCCTTCGGTTGGTCTCTTACAGCCCTCCTCGCCCAACCACCCCTGTCTTCCCAATGTAGTTTGACAGTCTGTTCAGTGCTTCTTTGCCTCTGTATCTTTTTCCCACCATTTCTTTCCTTTAAAAAGTTTTGCCTTTGCAGACTGGAAATAAACATATAATAACAAAACAAGACAAAACAAAAAAATGTTTGAGTCCCAATTTCAATGTCCAACAGTTCCTTATGTGTACATGTCAGCAGTGATATCTGGATGGTGGGCACATGGTGGCAATGCAGGTCTGACCCTCTCTGGTTTGGTCCTAGGTAACCTGCAGCAGTGCACAGCTGCTGACTGCTCCCATGGCAAGGCGTTGTCAGCGTCTTCCATCTCTGGACTGTTTTTTCCTCTTGTCTTCGTGGTTGGAGCACTCCTGTCAATTCCTCTCTGTTGCAGGAATCCATCTGGTCTTGGGGTTGTTTTCTGAAAATATACAAATATGTTCTCGACCACAAGTTAATAAAGGAATCTTTTCACTTTGCTTTTTTATAGACACAGGTCAACTTTATCTCATAAATTCCTTTGTACTGACCATAGATCTCAGCAAGCACATATTAATGAAAATAATTTTATTTTCATGAGTCAGCAACAAGCAGCTTCAAATTATGCCCTGATACTATGTAGGTGTAAATGCCTTTAAAATAAAATGCCAATCTGATTTTTTAAAAAAAATTTCATGCTTTACCGAATGTTCTTTAATGTCTAAAAGCTTCAAAGCTTTGGTTGAATGGTGCCCAAAAAATAAAGCAGAAAGCAGTGAGTTTGATTTGAAATCCACAAAATCAAAAGTTTCCCTGGACACAGATTCTACATTTTACCATCTAACTATGGATTGCAATGGGAAGTTCCTGAAGTATTACTTTTATTCCTTTCATCTAACATATTGAAGGACTTTTGAGGACTTGATTTATGACTATGAGGAAGTGAGTCTGGATGTTAACAAGCAAAGAAGAATTTAAACATCTCATTGCATATGTTCCTTCAAAGACATATCTTTGGTACCTAATGTACTCGTTGAACTGTGTGATTAAGTGGTTATCCTAGATTATATGACAAATGGAGGAGAATTCTTCCCAGTCTAGGTTTTTCATTGATGTGGCTTTAGCAGAATTGTTCTATGATCTATCATTCATACAATGTATCACAAAAACATTTTATAATCTATAGGGTATATTGAAGTTATAATTCATATAACTCCAAAAATTGTGATTAGGCATCTAAAATGCCCATGCTTAGGATGGATATAACATATAAATGCCATGTCACTTTTATAAGAAGCAAAACTATTTTGGAAATATGGAATGGAAAATAGGATTTCATTGAGTGAACCAGGTAGCTAGCTTAGAAATAAACTCAGAACTGAGATTGGAACAGTGAGCCTATACTTTGACCTACTAAACTCATATAAAAACATGTGTTCACTGTTGAAAAACACATTTGTAAATATCTTTTTAAATGATCTATATAAATATCTTGCCAGTCAGATTAAGATATTAGAAACATATTCTAATATCCATTGGCACTTGTTTCCTATTACTTCATCCATTTTTGTACCTTCATTCAGTTAAATTGACTACTTTTCTTGTGAGGTTAAAAAAAATGGTGGGAATGGAGCTGAAAAAAAAGCAGACATTTTCCTGGAATGCAAGATAGAGGAAGAATTAAGGGACCAAACTGTAGCCTTAGGAGATCCCATTAAAAATCAGCCTGATCGCATACTTGCATCTAGGTGGTACCAGTTATCTGTCAGTGACCTAGGTAGATGGAATGAGTATAACTGGGTGAGGGATATACTGTATATTCAAATGTCCAAAAGTTAAATCACAGTACATAGCTGAGTGCTTGTGTCTGATTTTTTTGAATAGTAATTTTTTCAAACTTCCACAAAATTGCAGTGAATAAAGAAAGTCCCTTTCCTCTATTTTGCAACAAAATATTTGCATCAAGTTGCTTGCAATGTGAATTAATGTTATGTATTCAATATAAAAAGCAGTGTGACATTCATTTTTAAATTTCATGCTTCATGTCACTTCACCTCTCTCCTTACTGAATTACATTTGGTCACAGTTTAACCATGCAAGATAATGCAGCTGTGTTATATACCGAAGAGGGGCAAGTAGGTGGAAAGATACAGAGGGTAGTGCAAAAAGATTTAACTTTATAAAAACCTATCTAGCAAAAAAAAAAAAGTTATGGTCCTCAGACCAAGGGTAGTGCAAAAAGATTTAAATTTTGTTTAAACCTATCTAGTAAAACAATATAAAGTTATGGTCCCCAGACAAATATAATTTTAAGGATAATGAGACTGATTTTTGTAATCCTGTACATATTTATGTTTACACTGAAGATTAATTCCTTTTAATTCATTCATAAGTGTTCATTAAAATACTTCATATACTATTTTTACTGTAATCATGTATGACATTTATGCAATAAAAGATTAGGTTTATTACATTTTCATTACTTTGTGCAATGCAAAAAAAATGAAGACTGTTGTATCTACAAGATCCTAAAGAAATAACTCCCCCACTCCCAACCCAATTGGCTTTGGTGGGGGTGGGACATTGATTCTTTTTTAAAAAATCTTTGTTTTTGAAAGTATTACATAGGTCCTCCTTTTCCCCCTTTAACCTCTTCTGGCCTGCTCCCATGCGGCACCCCCCCCCGCCCCCGCCCTCGCCCTCAGCCAGGCCCTTACCACGCCATTGTCTATGTCCATGGGTTACGCATATACAAGTTCATTGGTTGATCTCTTCCCATCCACCTTCCCGTGCCTTCCCTCTGAGATTCAACAATCTGTTCATGCTTTTATGACTCTAGGTCTATTTTTCATCATCAATTTATTTGGTTCATTAGATTCCACATATGAGTGAGATCATTTGATACTTACCTTTCTCTAACTGGCTTATTTTGCTCTGCATAATACTTTCCAGGTCCCTCCATGCCGTTGCAAATTATACAAGTTCTTTCTTTTTTATTGCCGTGTAGTACTCCATTGTGTAAATGTACCATAGTTTTTATCCACTCATCTGCTGCTGGGCACTTAGGCTGTTTCCAAGTCTTAGCTATTGGAAATTGCACTGCCTTGAACACAGGGGTACATATTGCCTTTTGATACACAGTCAAGAGTTTGGAATCAGGTGGTTAGGAAGCCAGAATGAAATAAGTTACAGAAAATGTGAGGGAGGGTTCCAGGTGGTTGAGATGAGCCACTGCAGCTCGATTTTGTGAAGGATGATTTTTTTCTCCTTAAAGGAGGTAGAATGGAGAGCATGTCTGTGTTCCTGACTTGGTGAATTCAAGATGAATAGAGGTGTCAATTCAATTATCTTTGCATCTAAGAATTTAGACCTGTATCTGGATTGCATGAAAGGATGAATTAGTAAATTAATAGCTTTTGTATGTTTTTTCCTACATTTTATATAAAAATTGATGGTATATTCCTAGCTATGAAAGTTTATAAACACTTTAGAACTCTGGAAAAATTATTAACTATTCCAGAATAAAACATTTATTAAGGGTCTTATGGTTTCCAATTCCACACTTGAAAGCTGTCACTCCATCCTATCAAAGAAAAAGTTGAACAGACTTATAAATCAACAAATGTTGGCCCCACAAGAGGAAGAAGGACACAGGACAAACCAATGCCCCCAAGAATGGAGAGTCAGGTGAATACAGTGAGTCCCAGTTTACCAGGGCAGAGACTTATGAGCACAAACACCTGTAACTTGTGCCGTGTAGGAAGACATGAAATGCAGTTTTTGTTCCACTAGCAGGGTCCTGTCAGGGTCTCACTCATTGGTGTCCTGGTTCTCTGTCAAAATCTGTTGATGATGAAGCATGTACCTATTCTCCAGTGATATGAAAAGGGCAGTTGAAAATTTGAATAAAGGGTTCTTATAAACATTACACATTAAGAGAAATCTTTTCCTATATCAGACATTTACCATTATCTATATTAAAGTCCCTTAATGGAAGTGCAAAATATAGTTAATAATTGAAAGAATTATGCAGACTTTTGCAGAGAAAATTAAATCACAGAAGACAAAACAGACTATCAAGTAAAAACAGATACTTCCAGTGGAAGAAATCTATAATGTCATACTATGAATTTTATAGATCACAAAGGTGCACAAGAGGCTTGCGGTGTTTCGTTTGCTCAGAGATGTAAAACTGGCACTTGAGCAAAAAGAACCTTTCAGTAGAGAAGGTTCTGGGTGACAGTGTTCCTCGGTGAGTTGAATTTTGCCCTCCCCCTCCCAATTTATGTGTTGAAATATTAACATTAATGCTGAGGACTAGGGCTTTGACATGGGAGTTTGGGGGAGCAAACACAGATCAGTCCATAATAGGATCCTTCAGAGATAGCTCATTTTTATTTTTTAGAGTTTATTCCAAACCCCTCCTCACTTAGCCTACCAATTATCTAAGGACCTGGTCTCTTCCCACCTCTACATTTGACTTTCTAGCATTCTTACCTTGTAACTCTTCTGGTCTTATGTGAACAGCTTGAAGTTTCCAGGAACAAGACATGCCTTCTCTCTTTCTTCAGACAAGTACACCCTCTTTCTGCCCTGGTGAAAATGTTTTTCTCTCTTCTGCTTTATCCTATTAATTCTTTAGATGTCAGCTCAGATATTTCTTTTGCAGGTGAGAAAAGATGTCCCTGCCCCTCAAGACTGCCTTAGCAGTCTTTCTGTGTGTTCCCTTAAGTACCCCCTACTTATCTATATCAGAGCACTTATGTCTTTGCATTGTATTGAGTTGTCTATTTACTTCTCTATTATGTAAGTTTATTTGAATATGAACTATGTCTTCCTTGTTACTTTATCCCAACTAGTTAGCCTTGTAGCTGGTGTATAATAGGTACAGTAGTCCCTTCTTATCTGCAGTTTTTCTTTTCCACAGTTCCAGTTACACATGGTCAAATACAGTCCAAAAATATTAAATTGAAAATTTCAGAATAAAATATTCATCCGTTTTAATTTGCACACTGTTCTGAGTAGCATGATAAAATCTTGTGCTGTCCTACTTCACCCAACCTGGGACATGAATCATCCCTGTGTGTGTACATATCCACCCTCTATGCACAAGTACAACAAGATACTTTGAGAGAGAGACCACATTCACAAAACTTTTATTACAGTATATTATAATTGCTCTGTTTTTATTAGTTATTCTAGTTAATCTTTTACTGACCCTATTTTAGAAATTAAACTTTCTCACAGGTATATATGTACAGAAAAAAACACACACTACATAGTGCATACAGGGTCCAGTACTATCCACCATTTCAGGCATCCACACGGCATCTTGGATTGTATCACCTGCAGATAAAGAGGGACTGCTGTTCTTCTATATGAATGCATGCTTGATAGAGTGAGGCTGAACCTCCCATGGCAGTTGGGTGCTGTTTGCTGGGCCAATCTAACCTCATTATGAGGAAATTGGTATTAATGATGGATTAAATAATAATATTGTCTAGAAATGCTTAGGTATTCCAAATGAAATTCTAACATATACTTCAAAATATAAATCCTCATATGTGATATATACACATTTAGAGTGTATGGAAGAATCTTTATAAAATTATTTGGTCCTAAAATTTGAACATAATTGCATAAAGGTAAACACAAACTGATATGCATGTAAAAGATTATGGAAACTGAAAAGCACTGTGTAAATCTTATTTGCTTTTGGGAACTTACAGAGATTTCAGAGAATATGATTGCTGAAAGGATAAAGTGTAAATAGGGGCATTGTCAGTGCCAAAATTAAAGACTTTAATGTTTGTTTTAAATGTAGTTTAGGGGGAAAAAAACACACTTGATTAGGATTCTATAACTATCTACTTTAATCTTTATTTTCACTATTCATGTGCTCACTCAACCTTTCTAGACCTCAGATTTTCCATGTGCAAAATGGATAAATCATGGGTTGAACTTGCTTCTTATATCACTATGAAAAATCAGTGCAATGATGTAAATAATAAATCATGAAGAATGAAGCCCTAAGCAAATATTGGTCTAGGAAGCATCTACAGATAGGTCCTTGGGCTACTACAATACTATGGAAGCAGAGAACACAGATGAAAGGTCTAATTTAACCAACCATTAATTGAAGTCACAAGTAGATGATTTCCTTTTTCTGGTAAAGAAACAACATTAATAATTCTTAAAATAAAAATAAGAAAAATGTGAAAACAGTATTCTACACTTATAAGTCAACAGATTTATTTTCATAATTTGTGTCAATATGTTTTATAGGCACAAAAGTAGTATATGTATTTGCTCATTTTATATAATAATGTTTTTATAATTCCACTAAATGGTGGGGAGTACATTTATGAGGCTTATAGAGAAAAGACCCATGTATGAGACTAAACACTTGACCTTTTGTTTTTATATCCTATGACCTTTTCTGTACAATCCATTGCTTCTGCCATGAGAAGATGACAATCCCTGCATGTTGAGATCAGATGATACAATGGACCTGGTGCTCTAGAGCCGGGGTCGGCAAACTTTGGCTCGCAAGCCACATGCGGCTTGCGAGCCGCGGTTGGCCTCTCTGTTGACTAATGAATTTGCCGACCACTGCTCTAGAGCACTAAAAGTAGTATAACTAAGGAATAAAAATCTCATGATTTTTACTGGATACCACCCTTGGAACAGAGACATGTGAAGGTTGATATAACATAGGCAGTCATGAAAATGTATATTTTTGGGAAACATTTGCTTTTGTCTTGCTCTCTCTTTAAGTTCATGGACGTGATTTCCAGCAAAAAATACTGGAGAACAGGTAGCTTTCACAATGCCAACTATTTAACATTCCCATCTAGATGAAGAATGGGGACTGTGGTCAGCAGGCAGGTGGTTGTGGGGGAGGAAGTATCTTCACTTCTAGACCCCAAAGCATAATCTGAATGATGTTTTACTCCTAAAAAGTATCTTATATTCTATGTGGTTATGGGTCTTTAGTTTTTTAATTACAATTTACATTCAATATTATCCTATATGATTTTCAGGTATACAGTATAAGGGTTAGGTAATCATATTTTACGAAGAGATTCTCCAGTATTTCAAGTGCCCACCTGACACCACACATAGTTACTACAGTGTTTTGACTATATTGCCTATGCTGTAATGTATATCCCTATGTTTGTTTGTAACTCTACTGATTTGTACTTCTTAATCCCTTGACCTTTTGCACCAGTACTGTCATCCTCTTCCCCTCTGCAACCATCAGTTTGACCTCTGTAACTATGAGTCTGTTACTATTTTGTTTTTTCATATATTTTGTTCTTTTAATTGTACATATCAGTGAAATCATATGGTATTTGTCTTTCTCTGACTGACTTATTTCATCGGGCATAATACCCTCTAGGTCCATCCATGCTGTCACAAATCATAAGATTTCATTCTTTTTTATGACCAGTAATATACTATTGTATATATGTACTGCCACTTTTTATCCACTCATCTGTTGATGAGCACTTGGGTCACTTCCATACGTGCCTATTGTAAATAACACTACAATTATAATAGGTGTGCATATATTCTTTTGAATTAGTATTTTGGGATTATCTATATATATAAAAGCCTAAATTACCGAACAACAGACTGATTGCTATGATGCATACTGACCACCAGTGGGCAGATGCTCAGCATCTGCCCACTGGTGGTCAGTGGGCTCCCACAGCCAACCTCCTGCAGCTGGCCAACCTCTCAGTGTCCCTCACCCTGGCCAGCTGTCCCCAATTGGCCCCGATCAGGACTGGGCGAGATGGCCCCTATTGGCCTGATTGTTAGCCAGGCTGAGGGACCCTACCTGTGCATGAATATGTGCACTGGGCCTCTAGTTTGATTATAAACCCAGAAGTGGAATCATTGGGTCATAAGGCAATTTCATTTTTTTAAATAATTAAGGAACCTCCAAACTGTTTTCCATAGTGGCTGCACCAATCTGCATTTTCACCAACAGTGCATGAGGGTTCCCTTTTCTCCACACCCACAACAGCTCTTGTTGTTAGTTGATTTATTGATGGTAGCCATTCTAACAGCTGTAACTGATATCTCATTGTGGTTTTAATTGGCATTTCTCTAGTAATCAGTGATGTTAAGCATTTTTTCATATGTCTTTGGGCCATCTGTATGTTCTCTTTGGAGAAATGTCTATTCAGGTCCTCTGCTCACTTTTTTTTTTTTTATTCTTTTAAGTATTACAAATAGTAGTACATATGTCTCCTTTTTTTTCCCCCATTGATCTCCCCCGGACCTCCCCTACCCCCCAGGACATGCCTTCACCTGCCCACCCTCCCCCCCGCCCCAGTGTCTTATATCCATTGGTTGTGCTTATATGCATGCGTACAAGTCCTTTGGTTGGTCTCTTACAGCTCCCCTCGCCCAACCTCCCCTGTCTTCCCAATGTAGTTTGACAGTCTGTTCAATGCTTCTTTGCCTCTGTATCTTTTTCCCACCATTTCTTTCCTTTAAAAAGTTTTGCCTTTGCAGACTGGAAATAAACATATAATAACAAAACAAGACAAAACAAAAAAAAATGTTTGAGTCCCAATTTCAATGTCCAACAGTTCCTTATGTGTACATGTCAGCAGCGATATCTGGATGGTGGGCACATGGTGGCAATGCAGGTCCGACCCTCTCTGGTTTGGTCCTAGGTAACCTGCAGCGGTGCACAGCTGCTGACTGCTCGCGTGGCAAGGCGTTGTCAGCGTCTTCCATCTCTGGACTGTTTTTTCCTCTTGTCTTCGTGGTTGGAGCATTCCTGTCACTTCCTCTCTGTTGCAGGAATCCGTCTGGTCTTGGGGTTGTTTTCTGAAAATATACAAATATATTCTTGATCACAAGTTAATAAAGGAATCTTTTCTATATAATTGATTTGGGATCCTTTTTATTTTTGTTCAAACGAAATCGTCTGAACAAAAATAAAAAGGATCTCTGCTCAGTTTTTAATGGAGTGTTTTTGGTTTTGTTTGGTTTGGTTTGGTGCTCAGTTGTATGAGTTATTTATAAAATTTGGATACTAAACCCTTATTGGGTGCATTATTGAATATCTTTTTCTACTCAGTAAGTGCTCTTTTGTTTCGTTGATGGTTTTCTTTGCTGTGCAAATACTTTTTAGCTTGATGTGGTCCCATTTGTTTATTTTTTTCTTTTGTTTCCCTTACCTGAGGAGATACATCAGAAAAAAAAACATTGCTAGGAGAAATGTCAGAGATTTTACAGCCTATATATTTTCTATGAGTTTTATGGTTTTAACTCTTACATTTAAGTATTTAATTCATCTTTAGTATATTCTGTATATGGTCTATAAAGGTAGCGTAGCTTCATTTTTTACATGTATTTGCTCATTTTCCCAACACCACTTATTGACTAAAATGTCTTTACCACATTGTATATTCTTGCCTTTTTGTCATATATTAATTGACCATATAGGGGCAAGACTTTGTTTTTTATCTGTTACTGTCTTTTAGTTCTGATTAAAGAGTTGCTCAGCTAGTTCTCTTCAAGGGACTATTGCTTGAGGCTCAGAGGTAGAATCAATATTTCTGGAGAAAAAAAATAGCATGTTGCATTCACCTTAGAAAACTAGAGTAGTGTTTTATAAATATGTTTTTATTTATTTTAGAGAGAGAGTGAGGGAGAAGATAGAGAGGTAGAAATATGGATGAGAGAGAAACATCAGTGATCTGCTGACTCCTCTGACATGCCCCTTACTGGGGATCGATCCTGCAACCTGAGCTTGTGCCCTGACCAGGAATGGAACCAGTGTCCTCTTGGTTCATGGGTGGATTCTGAACCACTGAGCTACACCAGCTGGGCATGAATAGTGTTTTCTTATCTATCTGCCATCCACCTGCCTGCTGACCACAGACCCTCTGAATCAGTCTCTGGTTGGCAGTTTAGCCATTGCATTTAAAACTCTCCTAGCTTTTGCCCCCCTCTATTCAGCCTTGACCCTTCCCCAGGCATTCACCATAATATTGCCTATGTCCATTGGCTGTGTGTTTGTGTGTGTGTGTGTATGTGTGTGTGTGTGTGTGTGTGTGTGTGTGTGTGTATTTTCTTTGGTTAATCTGTCCCCCGCCCCCCATCCCATCTGAGGTCTGTCAGTCTGTTCCATGCATCCATGCCTCTGGTCCATTTTGTTCATCAGTTTATGATGTGCACTATAGCTTGAGAACACTGGCCAAGTGATGACAAAATGAGAAACACATTTTATCCTTTTGCAAATAATTTCCATCGGGATTTTTTCAACAAAACTTTAGGGTTTCTTCTATTTTCCCCTGTCCATATTGGTAAATGGTTCTCAGTCTAAGATACTCTTTATATTTACCTCTAGAACCCATCTATGTTTTTAATGAGGTAAAAATTTCCTGGCAAATATAAGCCTTTCTCTTTATCATTACAGCCTCACTTGACAACATGTCAAAAAATCTTGTCTTGAATGAATGTCATAACTTATACACAATCTAATATAGAACTATTTCTATAAAAAATGTTTTCTCCTTTTTCAATGACATATTTTGTCCTGAAAAATAAGATTACAACAGGAGAGATGTATTTCCACCATAGTCAAGTGTGTCTGCAAAATGATGTACTCTTATTTAGATAATAGATTTATATAATTTATATATATACATATATATCTTTATTTATATTAGTATATTTTTCACATTATTATATATTGCAACAGTGGCTTTTACCTGAAATTAAAACTCATAAATATTGACCTCATATAAAAGTCATAAGTATGTTATACTATTATTTTTATCCTCATTGACATAAAAATATTGAGTTTCCATACAACACCGATCAAGAAAGGAAGCCCTTTACATTCATTTGGAATCCCAAAGGCTTTGAGATATTTCCTCTCATCTGAATCATCCCATTGATAAAAGAGAAAAGGATCCATGAGAGTTATAAATTATAGCTTAGAGTGTTATCTATGAATGTCAACCACTGTCTCAACTCTCAGAACCAAGTAGTTAAAAAGGATATGAAAAAAGCCTCCACTCAGTCATATCTGGTATCATTTTTGGATTTTTCCCAGATAAATCTATTTACATGCTTTTGCCAAAACAGAAAATTTATATTAAAATATTTACTTACTTATATTTATAGTATTTTTCCTACTCAAGAAACCTACCAGTAATACACAGATTTGAAAGGGATATCGGTAGAGAATTTGTAAACTTATCTGTAGTAGTTCAGCTCAAAATCTTGCCTTAGCCATTCCTTCTAAAATTTTACTTATGTTCTTCAAATCCATAGTCTCCCAACACCTACTCTGTAGTATTCAGCCTTTCCACATTCATGCTTTCACTTTCCAGTTATTTCCCAGACTCTCACTCTTCCATCCATTCATGATGCAGACACCACACCTCTCTCCAAACTCCTACCTCCTCAGTTGTATAATATCTCCCATTCATTATTTAATAAGGTCTTCTAATTTGATGATGATATTTTTTTCTGCATAGTAATCACATTTATTAAAGGCCCCTTTGGAGGACAATTTATGATGAATGGACACTTAGAACTTGTCTTATTTTGCAAAATTTTTGCTAAAAAATTTGTAGCAGAGACTTTCCACCAGTGGGCACCAGAATTACTACAAGGTGCTCCAAATTTCATACGCCTACCAACATGTTTCTAACATGTATGTAGGATGACTTTCAAAATACCTGTTAATAAAATGCATGCCATTAAAAAGTAATTTCAGTAGCTACTAGGTATATATTCATTTAAACCAATAAAATACAAATATTACATGAAAGGCATCTATAACATTTTCACCTAAAATGGATTCAGGAGACACCTAGATAAGGTACAGATGAAATTCCAAACATTTACTTCATTTTCAAAGGGATCTAACATAGTCTTAAACCCTATCACCTCACCCCACCCCAGCTCTATATAGTTCATTTTTAGTTGAAACTGGAACTCTTTTTCTTTTTTTATTGTTTGAAGTATTACAAATTGTAGTACATATGTCTCCTTTTTTCCCCCCATTGACCTCCCCCCGGCCTCCCCTACCCCTCAGTACATGCCTTCACCTGCCTGCCCGTCCACCTCCCCCAGTGTCTTGTATCCATTGGTTATGCTTATATGCATGCGTACAAGTCCTTCGGTTGATCTCTTACAGCCCTCCCCCCTCCAACCTCCCTTGCCTTCCTGCTGTAGTTTGACCCTCTGTTCAATGCTTCTTTGCCTCTGTATCTATTTTCCCCCATTTCTTTCCTTTAAAGAATTTTGCCTCTGCAGACTAGAAATAAACATATAATAACAACAACAAAAAATGTTTGAGTCCCAATTTCAATGTCCAATAGTTCTGAGTCCCTGTTTCAATGTCAAATAGTTCCTTATGTGTACATGTCAGCAATTATATCTGGATGGTGGGCACATGGTGGCAATGCAGGTCCGACCCTCTCTGGTTTGTTCCTAGGCAACCTGCAGTGATTCACAGCTGCTAACTGCTAGTGTGGCAAGGTGTTGTCAGCATCTTCCATCTCTGGACTGTTTTTCCTCTTGTCTTCGTGGTTGGAGCAGACCTGTCAATTCCTCTCTGTTGCAGGAATCCACATGGTCTTGGAGTTGTTTTCTGAAAACCTACAAACATATTCTCGACCAAAAGTTAATAAAGGAATCTTTTCTATATAATTGATTTGGGATCCTTTTTATTTTTGCCCAAACTATTTTCCTTTGTCTTATTTAGACACCATGTGTGTTTTTCATGGGTGTCTTGCTGTTAGCATTACAAATGCTAATTAATTTTGTAAAGTAAAAAATTTTCTAGATTAATTTACTTATAGGATATTTTTCCTTACATGATATTACCCTATTATCCCCCCTTTTTTTGATTAATGGAGGTTTTTATAAATTTTACAATACAGTCTTGATAACTTTAAATTTTAAATTTTTTGCCCAAAAGTATGACTGCTTTAGGTTCATTGCATGTTCAGGAATTTTACCATGAAATGAACTACCAATAGAAATTTTAATTATTACTTTAGGAACAGCTTTTTGTCCAGTACAATTAAATTTACTTGAATATTCACTTATTTCAATTAGCCTATTTAAATTAATCTGAAAACTTGATTACTATTTTACTGTCAAATTTAATACTCTACCAACAATCTTAGTTTACCCTGTAAATATTAGTGGAAAGGATTATTTGCATTCTTGAGTAGGCCCTGAGCATTCCTGATGCTAGGCTGGATTTAGATATAGGGCAGCTGCTGTGGGCTAATTCTCTTGTCTGTTACCTAGGACCCGATCTGAGCTGGGCCAAGTCTCTGTCTGTCACCTATAACCCAATCTGAGCTGGGCGTGAGAAGCAAAGCAGCCATGGGGGAAGGAGACCTCCCTCAGAAGGGGTGAGGGTTCAGGCCCCTTCAGGGTTGGAGGGGGGGCTGAGGGTCTGCACCCCGCCCTCTGTTGACCCCCAAGTTCTCTCCTGATGGCCCTCTGTGACTGTGCCTGTCTTAGGTTGTTTCTTCCCTGAGGGATCTTACCCGTTTCTGGCTAACCAGTCATCCTCCGGGGCCAAGCAGGGTTATGTGAGGTTCAGTTCTCTCTCCTTGGTAGCCTATGCCCCCATGGCCTCCACACCCAGCACCTGCCTTGGGATCCCCTGGCCTGCTGGCGGGGTCCCAGCGCTGGTCACATATCTTGGGGAACTCGGGTTTCTTCTCCAGTGAGGGCCCAGTTCATACGATTGGGGAGAGACAGATCCATGGTACCAGCCACCATGAGGCTTCAAACTCAGCATGAACAGAAAGCTCAGGCAACAGCTGAGGGCAATTGGATTGTGAGAAGAGGATCAGATCCAGAGGCTGAGAAACGTCGATCAGAACATCATACCTCAGGTAAAGTAGGGGAGGGTGGAGGTAAGGTGGAGAGATCAACCAAGGGACTTGTGTGCATGCATATGAACCTAATCAATGGACACAGACAACAAGGGGGCGGGGCATAAGTGGGAGGTGGGGGGTTATGGCGGAATAAGGACACATATGTAAAAAATAAAAATTTAAAAAAATTTAAAAAATAAAAATAAAATATTAAATCTAATCCATACTAGTGGTCACCATAACCTTAAGAGAAATTGTTTCATGTGACAAAGATTTTTAAATGAAACTCTCTGTAGCCTGAAAATTATTTTGGAAGGAAACAAAGAGAAGTTTCCTTCAAAAGTCATAAGGATTGTAATTGAAAGTCAATATATTTGGCCTCTTGAACTAAAGTAAGTAATTTGTGTTTTTGCCTCCCTGACAAAGTTTATATAAAGTTACAAAAAGAAATTGACAGCCAGTTTGAAATGGAATTGCCATGGCCTAGAGCAAAGAATATCCTTACATGATATTTTTCTACAATGTCATTTTAATTTTAGATATTTTACAACAGCATATTGTACAATTATCCCAAACAAACTTACAAACTAATTCTTTGAATGTTTGGCAGCAATTTAAGAAAAAAAGGACATGAAAGGATTTAATCCCTTTCAGAAGGAATTAAGGCACTGGGAAGGCACTTGAGCATCCTATATTGGCCCCTCTTGCCTTATGTGGAACTCTTTTTTAAAAAGCATCAGCAATCAATAATAGCATAAAAGGACTTTGATGATTTCCTCACATTATCTATAATAATAAAAGTGTAATGTGCTAATTAGATCAGATGACCTTCCAGATGACCTTCCAGACAACCTTCTGGACGAAGCTGGGGCTGTGAGGGCCAAGGCAGCATCCCTAGCTGCCACCTACGTCCTTGCAGAAACAGCACTGGCTGCCACCTTGGTCCTCGGAGCCCCTTGCACGGATTTTGTGCATGAGGCCTCTAGTATATATATAATCCTAAGCGCCATTTGACTGTTCCCTGGTAGCTATGATATGTAATGACCACCAGGGGGCAGATGGTCTGACTAGTAGAGGAGGGAACCGATTCCTCACCGAATCTGCTGTGGGTTAGGTTGCTGCTGGGATACTGTGGGCTCCGAATCTTCGTCACCTGCATCCTGGACCCAGAGATTGGTTTCGGCCCAATCCCTGCAGGCCAGGCTGAGGGACCCTACCAGTGCACAAATCCATGCACCGAACCTCTAGTATATATATGTGTGTGTGTGTGTGTGTGTGTGTATTTTTACAGACCATGTAAAGCAGATCAAGACTGACTATTTTAATATTCTCTCTGTAGCTACAAAAGCCCACAGTTTTTTGTTTCTTTCTTTGTTTGTTTTTTGTTATTGATTCCCACTTTGACTCAATCATAAAACTACGGAGGATACAGAAAATGTATTTTATCCAAAGATCTCAATTATCACTGGGGTAATGAGTAAGATACCATTTTCTTTTGTTTGTTCAGGCTCTTAAATATCACAATTGTCACTGAAAACTGAAAATAACTGGTTTAGTAGTTTAAGTGAAAGATACTTAATAAGGTTTTTCCTCCCAAATCCTGAACTATACAAAGGAATAGTTATGCTAACTTGTGACAAAATGGGCTTCCAATTTCCAGGCCTGCTTAATCCTACTTTCTGATGCTAAAATATCCTCCTTTGAGAACTGAAGAGGAAAATAGGAGCTGTTTGTAAAATGGCATCAGAAATATTCTTGACTTTCTTAGATATCACTGGTAAAATCGGGATCATGTAATGGGAATCATATCATAAATGGCTCTAGAAAATTTGCTACTATAGCTCTAGTTTCCAAATTTGCACATCAACATCCATCTAATTATGATTAAATCAACACTATTTGAAAAGTCCCACCATCCTTAAAAGGTAAAATGTATATAGAGAAAGAAGATATGATCATAGATATTTTCTGTTGTCTTGGTAAACTGTGTTTCTCTCACTGTATATTTTAATATTGAGAGTAAAAGAATGTTACAGTTGTAGTAGGAGAACTTCAATTAATGGCCTCGAATAAGATTTTTTTCTGGAAATATTTCTACTAATTCAATACAGACTTTTTAAAATGGTAAAATGTATGGCACTAAAATAGGATAATTTCTCATGCTCAGATACCAATAACTGGATGATTTCTTGCTAAACTATTACTTGCTATCCTGAATAAAACTACATTACATGTAAATGGAATAGAGTCTCTTGTGTATCATGGTATGTAGCAATTATAATACTTCCTAAGATGTAGTTACTCATATCCCAGAAGTTGTGCTGCCTTTTTAGCCAAGTATCAAATGCCAAGCTTTTTTCATAGCAACATTGTTAAGTGTTTGTAATTAATACTGTTCCAATCCCTTACATCTCATGATATAAATGCATATTTCAGAAAATATCAACTGAACTAAAGATAACTTTTCTTTTTCTCATGTGATTTCTGTGGTTGAGATCCAATTTCCCACTTAGCAAAAACTAAGGAAGACTGTTAAAGTGATAAAGGCTATGTCAGCAAACAACTAAATGAATTTGGTTAATTTTTCTAATAATTAATTGGTTCAGTAAAAATAATCAAATAGCTAACTGCATACCCAAATTCATAAGTCATTTAAAGCAATCAATCCTGTAGCCTTAAATCTAGCTTTGATCCCAGGAAGGAAGAGCAAGGCCAGGAAACAGAGTCCATTAATTACTATTTTTTAGTTGATAATTCCAAATCATTGTTTAACAAGTAGAGCTCATTTCTCTGAAATATCATACACATTGTTTTACACAATTTATTGAATAATTCCAATGCATTTAACAGTTTTTGCCACGTGTTTTAAATATTAAATGTGTAAAAAGCATAGATTTTATAACTGTAGATATAAAATAGTTGTTTTTTGGATATATTATATCAGTATATCAATTATGATTTATTGGGAATTTTAAAAATATATTTGACTTTTCTAATACTATTATAGCATTCCATCAGTGTCATTCATTCATTTTAATAAACTTTTCTGTGATTTTCAAAATGTTACTAAGTAGGACCCTGTAAAGATTACTTTTCAATATTATGTACTTCTTTTACCAGCATTTTTATTTTAGGATTTTTTTCATTGGGATATATTTTCAAAATATTGATCTAAAAGCATTTTACACTTTTTAAAAGTATTTCATAAATTTTGCTAGCTATTGTCCGATTGGTCTCCAGAATAACTAAACAGATTTACAACCCACTAACATGTCTTAACATGTATGTTTCCACATTGCCTGGAAATCCACATTGTCAGTCATTAAAGTTGTTTGATCTTTCATTAATATGCATTATTCTAATTATAAATAAAAGTTTATTTCTCTAGGTATCTCTATTTCTTTAAACTTTCTTTGTTCTTTGCAATAATTTCTCCATAATAATTTATCTTTACCAATATCCATATTTACATAAACTATTAATAATTTGTGGCATATTTCCTAATTATTGTCATATTTGTTTGGTCATATTTAATTAAGCCAAAAGTTTAATAATTTATATTTTATATGATTCTATTAATAATGACTTAGTTGATTTTCTCTCTTTCTTTGATATTTCTAAATTAGCCCTGCCCTAACTGGTTTGGCTCAGTGGATAGAGCGTCGGCCTATGGACTGAAAGGTCCCAGGTTCGATTCCGGTCAAGGGCATGTACCTTGGTTGCGGGCACATCCCCAGTAGGAGGTGTGCAGGAGACAGCTGATCGATGTTTCTCTCTCCTCGATGTTTCTAACCCTCTATCCCTCTCCCTTCCTCTCTGTAAAAAATCAATAAAATATAAAAATACATAAATAAATAAATTAGCCCTGTCTTTGTTGTCATGTTGCTTCTGATTTGTCATTACCAGAATAGCATTACTCTACATCAAATACTATAATACCTTTCAAAGTAAGATTTTAGAATTTTTAATGCCTAATTTAGTACCTGTTCCATGTAACCCCATCTTTAAAATGATGAGATTACTTTTTCCCTTCTAATCTTCTATATGTATTGTGGACCTTATCTTTAGGATTTTTTATATTCGTTATTTTAATTCCAAATTCTATCTCTGTCAGAGTTTCCTAAATTGTTTCAACAAGGATCATTGAGTCAAAATCTCTGACTGGAAATGGATTATTCATACCTCACTAGGTATGAATAATTAGTGCCTCATTTCTGACCCAGGTAAGTAGAAACATAGGAAGAAAGAAAAAAATACACAGTGAGAGATTGGAATATGAAAGAGGGGAAAATAGAAAAAACACGTAAGGATAGAATAATAAGTTGGAGAAAGCTGCCCTTGTCATTCAGAGGTAATGGGCCGCTTAGGGTTATTGCCTTAAAAATAGTATCTGATGTTCACAGCTCTTTATTTTTTATACTCAAATTATAAAATTGTTCCTTAGTCATGGAACTGAGAAGGCAATGAACTAAGACAAATTACTATATAGGTTGTAGTGACCTTGACTAGAGCTTTATTATCTCCCAAATTATATGAACTTAATCAGATAGTATAAACCTATGAAATTACACCTTGCTTATAAAGTAGGTATATAGGATACATAGTGATTGAATAAAATAAATCATGTGATTAGAGGATCATCACATTAAAATAATAATAAAATAATAACTTTAAAATAATGATTTTTTTCAAATCTGTCTTTAATGCATATTTTTCTGTGATTAAGGAGACATAGAGCACAGAAAGACAGAGCTTAGTTCTGTGCTGAAACACATCTGAGTTAGGACTTTCACTTCTTACTTACTCCCTTAAGCATGCTCCTTAACCTTTTTAAACATGTGTGTTCTCATTTTTAAAGTGAGGGTATTTATAGTACAGACCTCAGAGGTTGTAGGGAAGATTTAATATGTTAATATATTGCATACATTAAGCTTTCACTAAATTTTAGCTATTAATATTAAGGTCAAAAGCCTACAAAACTTATGCTTGTGTTTTACCAGAATATTTCCCTGGAATGGAATCATTATCATACCATTTCTCTCTGAACATGAAGTCCTCTGCATGTTATAAGCTCCACAGAAACCAGTTTATCTACAAAGAGTATATGGAATATAAAAGTACCCATTTTTTTTTAATTGAGGCCAAATTTGGGGGAATCCTATATAATAAAAAGATAAATCCTATATAATAAAAGGCTAATATGCTAATAGACTGAGCAGCAGAACAACCGAACAACTGGTTGCTATGATGTGCGTTGACCATGAGGGGGTGTGCATGGAACTTGACAGGCATTGTCAGCAGGTGGCAGAGCGTGGAACATGGCAGGTGTCAACTGTGGCTGGATGGTGGAACAGGTGAGCAGGGGCGCCAGACCAAGGTGGGCTGCTGATCGCTATTATCGGGGTGAGCCTCTGGTGGTTACTGAAAATTCTTTGCTCCTGTGTACTGCAGTCCTACCCAGCACTTGCACCTACTGCTGGCACCAGCCCCGCTCACACCTGCTACCAGCACCAGAGCCACTGCTTGTGCCCGGCACTGGTCCCAATTGCTTGGCGCCATCCGCAGGTGCAGGCGTCCACTACTGGTCCTGATCACCACTGAGAGCTTCTCCACCTGGCCCTGCTCCTGAGGGGTGATCGGGGCTGGTAGCTGCTGCTCGCACCCGCTGACAGGACCAGCCCCACTCTCACCTGCTGCTGATGCCGGCCCCAATCACTCCCTGCCATCAACAGGTATGAGCGGGGCCAGCACTGTCAGTGTGTGGGAGCGGCAGTGGTGGGAGTAGGGCTGCTGGCAGACAGGGCACCAGTAGCCACAGCAGGAGGGGCCGGGCAGGGGCATGGAGGATGGGCTGAGACCCACCCCTGTGCCCACTGCAGCCACGCAGCCCACAGTTCCTTTCAAGGTGCACGAATTTGTGTACTGGGCCCCTAGTATTGAATAAAATCATGATTTCAGTATACATTTAAGAATAAAAGTTCCCAAAGCAGTCAACTCTACAATCAAGAGCTTATACATTTTTACTAGATAGCATTCCTGAAAATGTTTTGGACAGAAATTAAAGAGTCCATCATTCCCCCAATATACATTACTTTACCTGAAATTACATCATTATCATCTCAATTGTTTGACTTGCTGAACTGGAAGTCAGAAAATGTGTTCTAGACTTCATTAGTAGGTTAATTTTGCATAGCTGTTGACACTGAAGTCAATAAATGATTGAATTCTTAAATTAATTCAGTATCTTTTAAAGAGCTTTATTGAGGATGATTGATTCACAATAAACTGCAATTATTAATTGTATTATGTACAATTTCTTAAGTTTTTGTATATATACAAATCATAAAACCATTATGATGATCAATATAACTAATATTCCAACATCCCCTAAAAGAGTATTTTTGTAAAAGCTTTCTCCAACCCCTTTATGCCCATCTCTGCCCATTCAACTGCTGATTACTTTGTCACATTATGGCACTTTTTATGAAGCTTTCTGCAATAGTTTGCTTTTTCTAGAATTTTGTCAAAATGCAGTCATGCAGTGTGTACTTTATTTTCCTGTTTCGTTTAGTGTAATTCATGCTATTATGTGTATTAATATTTTGTTCTCTATTGCTGAATAATGCATTCCATTGTATGGATATAACAATTGTTTATACATTGATCTGATGATGATGAACACTTGAACTGTTTCCTATTTTTGTCTGTGAAAATTAAGGCTATTTTGACCACTTGTGAACAAGTGTTTGGATGGACATTTGTTTTCATTTCTCTTATGTGAATATCTAGGAATAGAATGTCCGGGTCAAGTGGAGTTTTTTTTTTTTTTTAATTTTAAGAAATCCTCAAACTGTTTTTCAAAACATTTACCTTTTTGGTTTGTTGCTTTGTTAATCCTCATCCAAGGCTATTTTCCGTTGATTTTATTTATTTATTTATTTATTTATTTAATCTTTATTGTTGAAAGTATTACATATGTCCTTTCTTCCCCCATTGACCCCTTCTAGCCTGCCCCCACTATTGTCTGTGTCCATGGGTTATGCATACAAGATCTTTGTTTAATCTCTTCCCACACACTCACCTACACCCACCTTCCCTCTGAGATTTGACATTCTGTTCCATTTTTCTATGTCTCTGGATCTATTTTGTTTATCAGTTAATTTCGTTCATTAGATTCCACATATCAGTGAGGTCATGTGATACTTGTCTTTCTCTGACTGGCTTATTTTGCTTAGCATAATACTCTCCAGGTCCTTCCATGGTGTCTCAAAGGGTAAGAGAGCCACTGATTTTTAAAGTGGAAGAAAGAGGGAGAAATATAGAGAGAGAAACATCGATGTGGAGAGACACATCGATTGGTTGCCTCCTGCATACACATTTAATGGGAATGGATACTGACCCTGCAACTGAGGTATTTGCCCTTGACCTGAATCTAACCTGAGACCCTTCATTCTGCAGGCCAATGTCCACTAAGCCAAACCGGCTACGGCCCAAATTATTTACTTAATTGGACATTCCCATAAACAGAATTATGAGAGTCACAGTGCCTCAATATCTGCACCAACATTTGCATGGTAAGACTTTTAAATTTCAGACACTGTAATATGTGTGTAGTAGTATCTCATTGTGTTTTTTAATAGACTTTATCTTTGAGCAGTTTTAAGTTCACAGCAAAACTGAGCAGAAAGTGTAGACAGTTCTTATATGTTCCCTCAACAATCATACATAGCCTTCCTCACTAAGAACATCCCCCTCCCCACCAACAAAGTGTACATTTGTGCCTGGCTATTGTGGCTCAGTGGTTGAGTGTTGACCTATGAACCAGGAGGTCACAGTTCAATTCCTGGTTTGGGAATATACCTAGGTTGTGGGCTTGATCCCCAGTGTGGGGCAATCCCGAGTGTGGGGCATTCCCCAGTGTGGGGTGTGCAGGAGGCAGCCTATCATTGATTCTCTCTCATCATGGATGTTTCTATCTCTCTCTCCCTCTCCTTCTCTGAATCAAAAATATTTTTTTAAAAAGTACTACATTTATAACAATTGATAAATTGACACATCATTATCACCCAAAATCCATAATTTACATTATGATTCAGCCTTGTATAGTACATTCTATGGGTGTGGATAAATGTTTAATGACATGTAGTCATCATTATAGTATCTCAAAATCTTTCCACTGTCTAAAATTTCTCTGTGTTCCATCCATTTATCCCTCTTCTCCACTCCTAATCCCTAGCCATCACTGGTCTTTTTACTGCCTCCATAGATTTGGAGATATATATATATATACATATATTTAACCAGAATGTCATATTGTTAGACTCATACAATATCTAGTGTCTAAAACTGGCTTCTTTCACTTAGTAATATGTAATAAACTATCAGCTCATGAAAAGACACAGGGTTACACTGTGTCTTTTCATGAGTTGATATTTCATTTCTTTTTAGTACTGAATAGTATTTCAATATCTGGATGTACCACAGTTTGTTTATTCATTCACTTACTGAAGGACAGCTGGGTTGCTTTCAAGTTTTGGCAATTAAAGTAAAGCTGCTCATTGTGGTTTTAATTTGCTTTACTCAAATGGTTATGCTAAATACTAATTATGCATTTGCCATATGTACACTTTTTATTGAAGTGTTTGTTTAAATTTTGTCCTTTGTTAACAGATTTATTGAAGCATAATATACTAACATAAAATTCACTTATTTTAACTGTAGTGTCCAATAAAAAATTGTGCAATGATTATCAGGAAAGAGATCCAGCACATGTTTATTAATCCCGAAAGTTCCCTCATATCCCGTGGCAGTCAACTGCAGCTCACACCCCAGTGCTGGGACCTCTTTCCATCCCCAGTCCCACTGGTTTCTTAATGCTTGTATGATTGTGGTTTGTATAGAAATTACATATAAATTGACTCACATCCTATCTAATAAAAGAGTAATATGCAAATTGACCATCACTCCAATACACAAGATGGCTGCCCCCATGTGGTCAAAGATGGTTGCCCCCATGGGAACACCAGATGGCTGCCACAAGATGGCCAGCAGGAGAGGGCAGTTGGGAGGGACCAAGCCTGGAAGGGAGGGCAGTTGGAGGCGATCAAGCCTGCAGGGGAGGGCAGTTGGGGGAGACCAGGCTGGCAGAGGAGGGAAGTTGGGGGCAACTGGGCCTGTAGGGAAGGGCATTTGGAGGGGACCAGGTCTGCAGGGGAGGGCAGTTAAGCATCAATCAGGCTGGCAGGGGAGTGGTTAAAGGGTGATCAGGCTGGCAGGCAGAAGCGGTTAGGGGCAATCAGGAAGGCAGGCAGGTGATCAGTTGGGAGCCAGTAGTCCTGGATTGTGAGAGGAATGTCCTACCGGGATTGAGCCTAAATGGGCAGTTGGACATCCCTCGAGGGTCCCACATTGGAGAGGGTGCAGGCTGGGCTGTGGGACACACACCCCCGTGCACGAATTTTGTGCACCAGGCCTCTAGTATATACATATAAATTGACTCACATATATACATTCCTCTGCTTCATACACTTAGCATACACTTTTTGAGGCTTATGAATATTTTAGGTATTGTCACTTTTTATTTCTAAAAAATATTCCATTATGTACTACTAGTAGCCCTGCACACAAATCCGTGTGCCAGTAGCTTCCCAGCAGCTTGCCTCCACCCTCCTGTAGCTCTCTGTCCACTGCCCCATCCTTCTGTAGCTCCCTCCGCCCCCTGGCCCCTCCTCATAGCTTGCTGCCCTGCCCCCTCCTGTAACTCTCCACTGCCTGCTTGTAGCTCACTGCCCCACCCTCCTGCTGATCAGTGATCTGGTTGTTGCGTGGTCTGTCGTTACGCTTCACAGAGTAACAACCATTTGCATATTACATCTTTATTATATAGGATACTTGTTCATCTATATTGTCCTTTGAATAGGTTATAATTTCATCATTTTGAATAAACAGACTAGTCTTTGTATATGCAATTTCAGGTTATCTTGGGTAAATAAATAGGTGAGAATTGACATCTGGTTAGAATAATTATTATATAGTTATCCTTAAAATATGTCAAAATAATCCAAAATGGCTGTCCCACTTTACAAAGGCACCAGCAATGTATGAAAACGCTTCTTTTCTAGTTAATTGACAGTCTGTGTGACTGTGAACATTCTAAAGGGATGTGTAGTAGTAGTGTACTGTCATTTTCGTTTACATTTCCCTAATGATTTTGATCACCCTTTCATGTTCTTTTTAGCCATCCATATATCTTACTTTGTAAAGTGTCTATTCAAATTGTTTCCTTATTTTATAAACTGAATTGTGATGATGTATAATAGATTTTCTGTTTCTTGATTTATTTTGCTAAATTTCGTTAAGTATTTTGATGTATTTATTCATTAAGGATATCATTATCTAGGTTTGTTTATGTGGCTGTGCTGTCAGCGTAATACTGACTTTGTAAAATGATTTTTAAAGTGTTTTCCCCTATATTTTGCTAAATGAGTTTATGTAAAATTGCTATTTTATTTTACTTTATTTTTTAAATCCTCACCTGAAGATATTTTTCCATTGATTTTAGAGAGAGTGGAAGAGAGAGGGAAAAACAAAAGACAGGGAGAAACATCAATGTGAGAGAAATATCCATTGGTTGCTCCCTCACATGCTCTGACCAGGGCCCAAGCCAGGAAGAGCCTGCAACTGAGGTACTTGTCCTTGACCAGAATTGAACCCTGGATCCTTTTTTCCACAGGCTGGTGCTCTATCCACTGAGACACAGTGGCTAGGGTGAATTGCTATTATTTTTTTTAAATATTTGATAAAATAATTAGTGAAATATCACAGCCTGGGCTTTTTGTGTGTGTGTGTGTGTGGAAGCATTTTAATTACTAATCCATTGTTTTTTACTTGTTATAAGTTTATTCATGTTATTTTACTTCTTCTTGAGTCAATTATAATGATTTTAGTACTATAGATATTTGCCCATTTCATTTAAGTTTTCTATTTTATGTCATAAAGTTGTTCTATGTAATAGTCCCTCGTACCAGTTTAGATTTCTGTGTGTCTGTAATGGTATCCTGTACATTTCTATTCTGTGCTAATTGGTATATTCACTCTTTTTCTTATATAGTTTATTGATAGAATATTGATATTCTATCAATATTGAATAGAATATTGATATTCTCTTGATTTTTTCAGTCACTTAAAATGCATTTAGATTAATTTTGTATCTTGGCACATGGGCTATCCTAGAGAATAGTCTGTATGCTTTATAAAAGAACGTATATCCTGCTGTTGTTGGGTGAAGTATTCTAAAAAACTTTTTAAGACAAGCTGACTGGTAGCATTGTTCAAGACTTCTATATCCTTACTGATTTTCTCTCTAAATCATTGAGGTGAAAAATGAAATCAACAGTTGTTGAATTATGTATTTCCCTTTATGTAGTTTTTGGCCTGTTTATTGGTTAATATTTTTATGCTTCTTACATATACCTGATGCATAGACCTTTTAGTCATTTTGACATTTTCTTGTTTTTCCTGTTAATATGTCTTGTCTAAAACCTATATTTTCTGATATTAATATAGGCACTTCAACTTTCTTAAGCTTATTTTTTGTGTGGTATGTCATTTGGCACCCTTTTACTTTCCATTTTGGGTCTCCTGTTGATAGCATATACCCATGACTTTCTTCTTTATCTATATTTATTTAAATACCATTTATATCAGTATGGAACCATGGGTATTTTCTTTACTTTTTTGAGTTATAATCTAATACTTTTATTTATTTTGTTTTCCATATTATTCCATTTTTGACTATTGAGAGGTCTCCAGGATGATTCTTTGGTTCCTTTTGGTTCCTGTATCCTTTGCACATGCCCCTATACTTTTTTAAAATTGGCATATGTGTGTGCATTTGTATGCGATTCATAACTTCCTTATTTTATGGAACTATAAGCATTTGGCCTGTTTTTGACTTGTCATGAACAATTATCCAATATTAGCTACCAAGCAAATGCCACATTGTTATGCCATTAAATAAACTAAAGCAGTTTTATTGCATAGCAAACATTGCAGCCAGCATGTTAAGTTTCTTTTCCTGAGCAATATTTTCAATAATACTTTCATTTGCAATGATTGTTACAGTAATAAAAATATTTTGTATGTCACAGTATAGTTGGAAGAATTATATCTGTTTTTTGTGTGATATCTGCACTTTGATAGGCACATCCATATTAAATTATTATACATCTATTTTAGATATTACTAGGGAGTATAGAGTTTTAAATCTTCAAAAGAGGGTACAGAACAATTTCTCAATGGCAAAATCTCTTTTTCTAATATGCACATTGTGGGGTAATAGTACCGTTATGTAAATCCAAAAAAAATCAGGAAGGACTTAATAAGAACATTTTTGGTATATAATGATATTTATTAGTTATATGGGAGCCATATAACAAAAAATATACTTTGAGTTAGAAGAGGGGAAAATATAGTTAGTCTATATAGTTAGTCTATGCAGTGCAATAATATGTTTCTTAATAAATTATTTTAGGTTAAACACTTATTATTAGTTACTTACCATCAGCAAGATTATACAACAGAGGTAGTTATATCATATATATACATAAAAAAGGATAATTGTAATGGCATATACCTTGAAAAATACTAACCATGATAGTTTTGTGTTTTTTTCCTAAACACTAATTCCTCAATAATATCACAATCAAAACTATATTTTTAGAGGTAATATTATTAACTGTGATTCAATAATAAACAGGAATTAATCTCTATAGATGAACCTTACTGTAAATGCTGCTGCCATCATTTTAATAGAATACCTCCCCATATTTCTCTGGGAAAAGGGATACCTCCAACAATTAATTAAATATTCTATTTGGTTATAACATTATTGATTAAAAACAATGTGCTATCTCAATATAGACATTACACTAGAATTATCATTATTAGAAAAATAATAATGTAAATTAACAAATGTATTAAAATATATGTAAGTAGCCTTGTTTATAAGTGTTAATCTTGACCTATTGTTCCCAAGCAAAGTTACTTTATATTGTTTAATAGTACTGAAAATTTTGTTAAAAATTTTTTCTGCTAGTCTCATATTAATAATACTTACCTGCCCACACACATGCACACACACACATGCACATACAAAAATAAATATTTATTATTAAGATTTATTGATTTATTATGTATATTAAGGTTTACATTCTGAGTTTTTTTTTAAATAAAGTCTACTTTTAAAATATATTTTTATTGTTTTCAGAGATGAAGGGGGAAAGAGAGAGAGATAGAAACATCAATGATGAGAGAGAATCATTGATCCGCTGCCTCCTGCATGCCCCACACTGTGGATCCAGCCTGCAACAGGGTAAATGCCCTGGCCTGATTCTTAGGTCGATGCTCAACCACTGAGCCATGCTGGCAGGGCACATTCTGAGATTTATTATAAAGTATTGCCTTATGTGATTGTGGGGACTGGGTAAGCAAATACAAAATCAATAGAGCAGGTAATGAGGAAGGAATATCATGAACTGTACAGCATTCCACCAGCAGAGATCATAGATATTGTCCACATGGATTGTATTTGTTTTCTTAGAAAGCCACAGAGATGTTTTTTAAGGACTATCAAATGATTAAGGCAGGCCCAAAAAGAATATCTAAAATAATTTTCTTTTTTTTAAATATATTTGTAGCCCTAACTGGTTTGGCTCAGTGGATAGAGCGTTGGCCTGCGGACTGAAAGGTCCCAGGTTCGATTCCGGTCAAAGGCATGTACCTTGGTTGCGGACACATCCCCAGTAGGAGGTGTGCAGGAGCCAGCTGATCAATAACAATTATATAGATAGATAGATAGGTAGATAGATAGATAGATAGATAGATAGATAGATAGATGATAGATAGATAGATAGATAGATAGATAGATTGATTTCAGAGAGCAAGGGAGAGGGAGAGAGAGATAGAAACACCTATGATGAGAGAAAGTCATTGACCAGCTGCCTCCTGCACTCCCCCTACTGGGGACTGAGCCTGCAACCTGGGCATGTGCCCTTGTGGGAATCGAACTCGGGGCCCTTCAGTCCACAGGCAGAGGCTCTATCCACTGAGCAAAACTGGCTAAGGCTAAAATGATTTTCTTCATGAAAAGTAAACTGATTAGAGACTTTAATTGAATCTGAAAAATGTGGTTTCAGTAAGACCAAATAATGCGTGGTCAAATAAAAAGACACTATTGCCTAAGCCAAATGGACCCATCTGAAAAGCCATCATGACCATTAACTTAATTGGTTGTTCAACCTCCCCATATGTTACATTTTTTAAACTTTATAGAATTGGCCAAAAAGGAAAAAATAAAGTCAACATAAATATTTAAAACATTTTGAGTTTTTCCAAAAAAAGTCATTGGCTTTTTCTTATTTTAAAATTGTTTGAGTATATATATGTTCCCTTTATATCATTCAGTAATTAACTTAGAGTTATAATGAATGGATACATGGAAAGGTGAGATTTTATCAAAGGGATGTTGCTAGGTTTGATAATAAAGACCCCATGTTTAATAGAGGGTAAACAGATAAAACGTTAATGTATGACAAAAGGAAGCTAAATAAGGAATGACACAGAGACATTATCAATGGTGTTATCAGTAGACAAATATTAGTCATTGAAGTCCAAAATTGTAAATAATATAAAAAACATGTAGGATATATACAGCAGGATTTGAAAGCCATTTCCTTAGTAAACTTCAGTGTACTACACATTATTCATAATTGATTTTCTGTGAGAACACTATAAATGTCTAAGAATCTTAGGTTAGATCAGAAAGGTAAAACTTAGGAAGCTTAAGTTAAACATATATCTATGATTTTTTACTACATCTAATTCTATACATGATTTAGACTTTTTTAAATCAGTATTTTTGCTTAAAATAAATTTACATGATTCCTTAATTATGATTAAGAAATTACTTTCACAGATCACTTCTTAAAGGGAATAGGAAAAATGTTATACTTGCTTCGGAACAGATTGTCTGGAACAAATCATGGACAGAGACAGGCAAATACTTTGGTAATTTTCCCCTTAGTACTTGGAAGGCTATTTTCTAGGGAAACTTCCAACCAGGGAGCTGTAGTTCTTTCATTTTCTACTAAGAACCTTATCTGACATCCTTCTGGTTCTCTAGTTAAAAGTAATATTTGCTCTGACTTCCTAACTAGAGGTTAAGCGATATAGGTAAGTAGGGGAAAGGCTCAATTAGAGACCATATTTCCATCATTTCTGGAAGTTTCTTTTTATTACCACCAACCTTGAATTACCTGCATCATGAATACTCAAAGTGCATGTTAAAAATTTCATTTTCAAGGCTATAGCCCAGAAAGGACAGAATCAGAATTTCCGTGGTGGGACCCAGGAAATTGGCATGCTAGAACAATAAGCACTGCTGGATATTCTCCTGTACACTTAATTCTGAGAACTGCCTTTAGGTAAATTATTCCATAACATAGGACTTCAAATGTTTAAACTTTTACAAAATACTTCTTTCTTTAGAATGCATTTTTGAGTACTCTTCAGGAAAATAATAAGAGACAAGAATCACTTAAAAGTACACATCAAGTAGCTTAGCTCATTCGAATGTATCACCCTGGGAAGGCTTCCTACCTCTCCCATCAATTGAACAACTTATTTAAGGAGCTCTGTCAGATACAATCCGCTTTACTTCACTTTGTCCCCCGCTGATACCCTCTTACAGGGGATTGCCAACATGCTGAGTGCCTGAGGGATCTAAACTCAGAATACAAAAGCAAAACCTGAAAGCCTGCTCTCTGGAAGGTAGACTCCTATGGGCTACAATACCAACTGTTTAGGAGTGAGTCAAATAAGAGTGACACCACCTTGCCACTATTTCCCTTTATGATATGTTCTTAATACTGAGCCTCAGGAAAAGATTCCCATGGACAGATTACAAGTGTTCAAAAACTCACTGGAGATCAGAGCAAAACATGCTGTGCAAGCGTTCTGCAGCCAAAATGACAACTCTGGTCGTGACCGAGAGATGAGAGGCTAATTCAAATAGTGTTTTCTCCCACTCCAACCCCACTGAATGATTGCTTCACTTTACTTCTGCTAAAGATCTTTTGAGCAGCATTTAGATATGGTTTCTGTACCCTCGGGGCAAGGTAAAGGTTTCACATGGAGATAAATGTCCCAGGTCTTTTGCTGTTATTTCTGGAGTTTAAGACTTGAACTAGAAACTTTCATTTTTATCTGGCTGTTTGAAGACTGAAGCCAACTAATATTCTGAAAAAATGCTTTATAATACAGCAGGCTGAGGAGTATATTCTCACACTTATCAAAGAATGATATGTAACTGAATTTTAAAATTCACAGTTGCTCACTGTCTGCTTGTAAAGCAAACGTGAGTTGCATTGGAAACTATGTGAATAACCAGACATTCCTTCTCATTCCACTCCTGAGCTCAAGTCTTAGTTAGAATGTATCCCTAGAAGATTCTAGAGTCCTACCAAAGCCATTCAGCCTATAGTACATGAAGTAGTTTGGGCAATTTTATTTCTAATTAGGAAAGATGTGTAGCAAACAAAAACCAACAAGGAGGTTTCAGTTCCTGCCAACTTTCAAATGAGAGTCCTCTAACCAGTTTATATGTAGGGCTTTCAGTGTTTTACTCTACTGAAGTAGCCTTCTGAGAGTTCACATAGCCCCTCAACATCAACCACTACTGTTAAAGAGATGCAATATTCTGAAATTCAGTCCTCTTAAAGACACTGTGAAAGGCACAGCAGGCATAAAACTAAGTTCTCAAGGAATTTACTCTTAAAAGTTTGTGAAGAAAGACAAAGTAATTATGGATATAGTGTAATGCCGTAAATTAAGTATCTTGAAAGCAGTGGGAAAAGTACCACTGAGGTTCAAAGGCAGACTCCCAGTTTCAAGTCTTTGGGAGTGATCACGGCCTCCTCTAGATAACAAGGACATGACTGATTTGGAAAATAGTAAATACATGTGGGTGCTTAAATTTAAAGGGAAGGATTTTAACATATTTTAGCGTGTTGATACCAAGCCATAGTGCATCAGTTTTGAGAACATATTCCATACGTTTGAACTTGATGAAACAACTTAATCTCTTAAATTTTGGAGGCAGCAGGGTCTAGAGTTCAAGAGGATGTAAAGTGGCATCCACCACAATGTGACTACTAGTTACCTTACTTAGTAACTGTATGACCTTGTGCTAATTACCGTTTTTGGATCCTATGTTTCCACATCATTAAAAGGGTGATACAATAGTAGCTAATTCTTATGATTGAATGGTCTGACTCAGTAAAGACATAGTAATTTCTACGAGTGGTTTTAGATGTTTAATATATAAGTAAATGTGTATTCACATATTGTCTTTAGAAAGCTTGGGATTTGCCCTCCTAAATATTTGGCTAGCATAGCCACTAAGAATCGTCATCAGGGAAAACCCTTAATCTCAGATCAAAGAAATATTGGGAAATGTTTCAATAAGGCATAAAGGTCAAAATATATTTTGTCCCCTAGGTCACTAATTAAAATACTATCCTACACATGCAATTATTGTAAAGGAATGTGGTGAACAACAACCAAATGTTTATTCCCTTTTTTTTTAATCTGCATTCTTTAGTTTGTCTTTTGTCTTTCCTTTTTCAGACAGAGACATATGTACAGATAATATTTCAATACTATAAGAAGAGCAGCAGAATGAGGAAAGCAGACACTACAATGTGATGTTAAGAAGATGAAAAACAATGGTGGAAACTCTATTTATTTGGACACTTTATGTCCTTTCGAAAAGACTAGTTGTTACTCAGATTTTGACAGTTCTTGTCATGTGGCTATTAAGATCTGGTGCTAGATTTTTCAAGAGAAATTTGAAATCTGGATTTTTTTTTAATAAAATCTGGTTTTAATGTTGACAAAAAAACAAAACAAATCCATTCACACTGATTTTGCTGAACAAACATGTCTTTAGAATTGCCCATATAACCTTTCTTAATGTTCTATAACCATAAATGTGTGTTCCTCTCTTGTCTGTTTATGTTACCAGCAAAGGCAAATGGCAGTAGACAACCCCTGAGACTTCTTTTACTGCCTAACTCCTGCCACTGTCTGCCCTCAACATCTCAGAAAGAAATTGGAGGACAAGCGCTATTACATGTTTGGCATGACCAATGAGAAATTGAACACTATAATTTAGCTTAAATATTTAAAATCCTATCTCATATTAAAACTCACCTTTTCTGATTTATTTTGTTGCCATTGGTCCAAGGCATCCATGTTATTTTAAATATTTCCAGTAATTTTTAATACACAGAGTTACCGATAGCTGCTCTAGTTAAAATTACTTCAGAACAAGGTTTCAGCCCATACATTCCATCTGAGTCTATAATAAGTGGGCTTATTTTGTCAGGTGACACACTAACATGCTGCTGAAATCACCACAAAATATATTTTCTCTTGGATGACCACCTATAGTCATTCCATTGAACCAAGTTGTTTTGTATTTTAAGTGCTTAACCTCTTATTTAATGTGACAGGTGATTGAGACTGTTAGTTTTCAACAGACTCATAACAGGGAAAGAAAAAAAAAAAAACCACATGGTTTGATCAGAAGAAAATACACAGCAAGGACTATAAATTTGCATAGGCACTTACAATAGTACCTTGAATATGAAATGTTGTAATTTCAGTTATATTATTATCTTTAGAATTGTGTACATACCGGGAGAGTCTCTCAATATATAGAGAGAATAGTTCACAGAGAGTGTATTTTATTATTCACAAATGTTTTATATGAGTTTGGAGCAGAGAAGCAGAGATTAGCAAAACTTTGTTGTAATGGGCCAGAGAGTACTAGTAAATCTTTCAGGCTTGCAAGCCAGATGGTCTCGGTTGCAACTATTCAACTCTGCCATTTTAATAGTAATTGGAAAGCAACCATAGACAAAATGTAAACAAGTGGACTGGCTGTGTCCCAATAAAACTTTATTTATAAAAGTAGGCTTCAGGCTACAATCTGAATTGAGCAAATGGACCGTAATTGCCAACTCCTACTATGGAATATAGTTAATCAATGATTTCCTAATTTATGAACATTGCTATAATGATGAATAGGTATATTAGTATACCCCTAACAGCTGCAGGGATCCTCATATAAGTGAAATAATAATAATAATAATAATAATAATAATAATAATAATAATGCAATATATATAAGTAGTGAAGTAAAATGATTAAATTCTGCTTAAAAAGTATTTTGATGAGTTGCTAGGCAAGTATAGAGAAGCTAGAATTACATAAGATGTTGCTGAAATTTATTTTCTTTAAACTGAATTACTGTTTTGAAAAGGAATTTTTCACTTATCTTTTTTTTTATGCTGATGATTCAAATTAGCAAAAAATAAATAAGCAAATAAAAGTCACAGGTGTATTATATTATATACAATGGGTGTTCATTAAAATCATCTCATTCCTCTTGATCCCTGCCTTAGTTATTAATTTGATCAATTTCTAATAAGATTTCACTGAGATTTGTATTGACATTTCATCATTTTTTTCAATTTTATGATGAAATATTAATCCTTAAGCAAATTTTACTATTTTTAAAATATGTTTTTATTGATTTCAGAGAGGAAGGGAGAGGGAGAGAGAGATAGAAACATCAATGATGAGAGAGAATCATTGACCAGCTGCCTCCTGCAGGCTCCATACTGGGGATCGAGCCTGCAACCCGGGCATGTGCCATTGACTGGAATCAAACCTGGGACCTTTCAGTCCATAGGCTGATGCTCTATCCACTGAGCTAAACCAAGTAGGGACAAATTTTACTATTTTTTCATTTTTACTAGATAAAAGATGCCACCACAGCTTGTTACCTGTCTATATAGTACTCCACTGAACAGATACAACATATGCTGGTAAACACTGATTAGGACCTTGCTACTCAAACTGTAATTCATGGACAAACCACATTTATGTCATTTGGGATCTTATTAGGAAAACAGAATACTGAATCAGAATGCATTAACATACAAAAACCACTTAGGACACACACATAAAATATGGTCTGAGCTACTCAATGGAAATCTGAAATGACTTTATAATCTTGTTTATTTTAATTAGGAATTTATCCCAAGGGTGTCCTAACAGGTAGGGACTTAGAGCTTGTCTAAAACTGCAGAATGAATCCAACCACATGGGGGAAACATTTTTTAGCCAAGGAAATCAAAGTATACAATAGAAAATGTTTACTTTACAAATGACATCTCTTATACATATTGAAGGAATCATATGTTCATGTAGTTATTTTTATTACATAGTATGTTGGCCCAAGTGGAATTTTTATTACTTTTTTATGCTAACAACTAAAATATGACTGTTCCACAAGTATATACTGCCCAATAAGAGGAATGTTTACCATAGAGTAAGAGGACTGAGATGGAGGATGCAAGCTGCATTTACAGAACACTAACGTAGTCACTGTACTCACCTAAGAGTTGGTTTAACAACACTTCCTTTTCAGAGCCTTGATACACTTTAGGGCAGCGGTCGGCAAACTCATTGGTCAACAGAGCTGAATATCAACAGTACAACGACTGAAATTCCTTTGGAGAGCCAAATTTTTTTAACTTAAACTTCTTCTAACGCCACTTCTTCAAAATAGACTCGCCCAGGCCGTGGTATTTTGTGGAAGAGCCACACTCAAGGGGCCGCATGTGGCTCGCGAGCCGCAGTTTGCTGGCCACTGCTTTAGGACATCATTCCCCAGAGAGGACTGCATTGGTCCTAACCCAGATTCGCATTGAGTTATACTTTAACATTAGGAAATTCACATACTTTTACTGTAAACCGGAGGTCCCCAGAGTATGTGGTGTGCACTTCACAATAGATGTGCAGGGTATCTGTAGGAGGGAGATGACAATACTAAAATTTTATTTATAACTAGAGGCCCAGTGCATGAAATTTGTGCACTCGAGGGGGGGGGGGGTAGTTCTTCAGCCCAGTCTGCACCCCCTCGCAGTCCGGGAGCCCTCGGGGGATGTCCAACTAATGGTTTAGGGCCGCTCCCTGCTGACAGATATCCTTAGCACTGCTGTGGAGGCGGGAGAGGCTCCTGCCACTGCCACTGCACTTGCCAGCTGTGAGCCCGGCTTCTGGCTGAGCGGGGGTCCCCCTGTGGGGCAGCCCCTGGTGGTCAGTGCATGTCATAGCAACAGGTCCTTCTGCCATTCAGTTGATTTGCCTACTAGCCTTTTATTATATAGGATTATTATATTTCCTCATACTTAACTTCTCATCTTGTACCAATTAATAATCTAGTGTGCATTGATAACTAAATTAATATTAAGGAAATACGAATGTCTTAGAGAAGCAGATCTTTTTGTGTTTGTGTTTTTACTTAAGGCAGTATATGTTCAAAATACAGAAACCTTTAGAGTAAAAAACCAAGCTCCAATATCTGTATAGAATCTGTATATATATGTATGTGAGTAAAAATAATTTCTTAACAAAATTTATCAATATTTTGTATTTTATTGTTTCACTTAGAAATTTGTATTTCAGCAGAGCATTAATTTTTATGATATATAACATATAGAGAGCCAAAGACATTATATAGTACAGGAAACTGGATTCATAATTTTTATCATAAAATGTGAAAAGGCTATTATTATTTCTATAAGCAAGTGATATTAGTTGCAACCAAGACAACATATAGATCTTAAGTGTGTAAATTATAGACATTTTAGCACACATAGAAGGCATATTTCATCTCACTTTGGCTTCTATTATCCTCACTAGGTACTTATATTCTTTTATTATAGAATAACTCACCATAGTAGTCTTCAATTTATTTTTCTTATGATTCAATTCTAGCTGTCAGTTTTAGGTGTAAATTGGGTAGCTTTTAAAAAAAACTTTTATTCTCAAACCTCCTAACTGCTTTGGATGTTAAGCCTTCTGAATATTTAGCAGGATTTTATATCTTTAATGTTTGAATTTAATGGAAATAAACACAGATGTTTTTAAGTGAAACAAAAAACAATATTTGTGCTTTGAAGAATCTGACAGTCATAAAACATGACTCTCATCCATTTCAGCTGACTTTAATATTGTTGGGCTGTGTTTATAAGCATTAAAGGTAACTTTTTCACACTTACAATATTGAGATAGCCATAAAAGAATGAGGTTTATCAACATTCCTATTTGATGCTTCTACATCATTCCCAGAGACACATTGCTACACTTAATTCTACTTTTAAAACAGTAGGGTATATATCCCATAATCTTATTTTGTAAAGACATCTGTAGTTTCAAAGTAAATGAATACATTTTCAGAAATTAAAAAATATTTTTGCCATAGTTTGAATAGAATTAAAACATATGAATGACCTTTGACTAATTAATGACATTTAAAGTTTAGTCAAAGAACCTACTGAAACTTTAAAGACCAGGACCATACTGTCTGTTGGCATAATTTTGAAACTTTTTATTTTACTACTAGAGGCCTGGTGCATGTATTTGTGCACCGTTGGGGTCCCTCGGCCTGGCCTGCGAATATTGGGCTGAAACTGGCTCTCCGACAACCCTGAGGGGGCCGGATTTTGAAAGAATGCAGGCAAGGCCAAGGGACCCAACTGGTGCATGATCAGGGCATGGGTCAGACTGTGGGAGGGCTATATATGTTTAGGTACCTATATAGCATATGTTCCTAAATATGGTGTTATAGAAATAAAACACTGCAGAATGCAGATTGGTGCAGCCTCATAGAAAACAGTATGGTGTTAACTCAACAAATTAAATATGGAACTCCCATTTGACCCAGTGATCCCACTTCTAGAAATATATCCTAAGAAATCTGAAACACTAATCAGAAAGAATATATGCACCTCTGTGTTCATAGCAGCCCAATTTACAATAGCTAAGATCTGGAAACTGCCCAAGTGCCCATCAGTAGATGAGTGGGTAAAAAAACTGTTGGTACATTTACACCATGGATTACTATACAGCAATAAAAAAGAAGAATTTCTTACCCTTTGAGACAGTATGGAGGGACCTGGAGAGTATTATGCTAAGCAAAATAAGCCAGTCAGAGAAAGACAAGTATCACATGATCTCACTCACATGTGAAATCTAGTGAACAGAATAAACTGACCAACAAAATAGATCCAGAGACATGGAGGCATGGAACAGAATGATGAATCTCAGAAGGAATGCAGCAGTGTGTGGGTAGAGAGTAACCAAAGAACTTACATGTATGGTTGCATAACCCATGGACAAAGAAAATAGTGTGGTGAAGGCCTGGTAGAGAAGGAATAGATGCTTATTGGAGGGGCTTAATTGGGGAGAAAAAAAGGGGACATCTATAATACTTTCAACAATAAAAATAAATAAGTAAATAAATAAATCACTGTAAATTTAATGGATTTTATAAAATAATCCTTAATTATTTATAGGTAAAGTAACAACTTGGAACTTGGAAAACCTGTGTTTGCATTCGCCACTAATTAGCAGCATAACTCTGGATATGTATGCCAATTAACTTTATGGACTTAATTTTCATCATGTATAAAAAGAGACAAAACCAACTTTATGGAATAATAGTAATTTCTGAATTATAAAATAGATTATTTGAAATCCAGAAAACTCTAAAAAATGTGATTTTTACTAAGAATTTCACAAAATAGTGCAGTCTTTAAGAATTAAGTCAATAAATCTTCCCATTGGGCTCAGTGCCAAATTAAATTTATTATGTATGTATATGTGTGTATATATGTGTTTCTACAGCATTAGCATTTCTATTTTTAAATTTTGAACAAGATTTTATCAGTACTTTCTTTTTTATCTCTATGCCACAAATTCTAGTAAGGTTTAACAATGTCTCAAACTACCAGTTATTTCATTACTAGAGGCCCAGTGCATGAGTGGGGGGGTCCCTCAGCCTGCTTCCCCCTTTCACAGTCCAGGAGCCCTCAGGGGCAGGAGGCCACCTGGTGATCAGGGGAAGGCTACACCCCCATCAAACCTCTGCTGCTGCCACTGCCAGCAGCGCAAGCCTTGGGCGGCCCTGGATGGCTGGGCTGCTGGCACCCGAGGCTTGCCTGGGCCTTGGGCTGGCCCTGGGCGGGTGGGGGGCTGAGGGTGGGTCTGACTGCACCGTGTGCCTGCTTCCCCCCTCCTCCTGCTGGGCTGAAAGGACTGTGGGACTCCAACAGCAGGTGCAAGGAGCGGCCAGACCCACCTGAGGGTGGATCCAGCCACACTGCATGCCTGCCACCCACCTGGCGGGTTTGAAAGGACTGGGGGACACCAGCCAGGCTGAGGGGACTGGGTGCCACCATCTTGTAGCTAGGGGCGCTACCATCTTTGTGGCGGGCAATTTGCATATTCCCTCTTTTTTAGATAGGATGTCTTCTATGAGGTAACAAAAATATTGTTCAATATCTAAGCATTCAGAGACTTTTAAAAACATCTAAAGCAATAGTTTTCTCTTATTCTTTTTACTTTCCATTAATTAATGCTTAACATGAACTATGCTTACCTGAAAAATTAGTAGCAAGTAAAAATTAATAAAAACATAAAAATAATATTTGTAAGCCATAATGAAATATCTGCTTCCAATGAATAGTAATTTCAAAGGTATATTCTTAAGTAATATAAACAAAATCTATGCTCTTTATTGAAGATATAAAGAGATATAATTTTTAGTAAAGAGAAAGTATCTCTTAAAATACTGTTCCTAAAGATGTTTCAAATTTGCCACAGAACTATTAACTCTCTTCATAGAACACTTTAAATGTTTGTATAAGCAGAGAATAAAGATAGGAAAATAAAAAGTAATGTGATTTGGATTGAATATTTATTTGCTTAATAATGTAAAACATGAACATGAAATTTTTAAACTAAATTTGAAGAGGTCTGTAAGTCATTTATCATTGAGCCTTATAACAGCAGTAGTTCTTTTTCAAAAAATTTTGTGATATATATGATGCTTCAGTAAATGCTAATTGTGTGTGTGTGGGGGGGGGGGGGGGGAGGTATATTCGTGATTAACACAACAGAATCTCCAAATAGTAGATTTACTTCTTCAGTTGCAAGTTTAAACATTAGGCAAGAGGAATAAAATTGCCATTTTGTTTTATTTTATACTAGTAGCCCTGTGCATGAATCCGTGTGCCAGTAGCTCACCAATAGCTCACTGCCACCCTCCAGTAGCTCTCCTCCCGCTGCCCCGCCCTTCTGTAGCTCCCTCCACCCCCTGCCCCCCTCATGGCTTGCTGCCCTGCTCCTTCCTGTAGCTCTGCCCCATCCTCCTGCTGATCCGTGATCAGGTCGTTATGCAGTCAGTTGTTATGCTTCAAGGAGTAACAACCGTTTGCATATTACATCTTTATTATATAGGTTGGATTAAAAATGGCCCAGCCATACTCAATAGCTAATTATTGCTAGGAAATAACCAGGTAAGTTTATTACAGTTTGAAAAGTTATGACTTTTTTTGGGGAGGGGAATGGGTAATATTTAAATAATTTAAAATCATAAGGTTGCCCTAGCCAGTTTGTCTCAGTGGATAGAACTTGGCCTTTGGACTGAAGGGTTCTGTGTTTGATTCCAGTCAAGAGTACCTGCAGGGGTTGAGGGCTAGGACTCTGGCAGGGGGCGTGCAGGAGGCAGCCAATCAATGATTCTCATCATTGATGTTTCTACCTCTTTCTCACTCTCTCTTCCCCTCTGAAATCAATTAAAATATTATAAGGTCAAACAATGTAAGTAGAAAGTGTTCCAGTTAACTGTAAGCCTAAATTAACAACTTCTCATTTTATACTATTATCAAAATAATCATTTCAATACATTTATTCAAATAACTTGCTATTTTTTTACCAAAACAGAGTATTGCTTGTTGGTTTATTGACTATTTATCTGAAGTATCTAGAAACATCCATTAAAATAGTTGATGCTAAACATGTTGTTATAGACCTTGCACACATTCAGAGATAGAAAATGCATTAAATCCAATAAAGCAGCACTCTGTATGAAGTCTATGGTAAAATGTGAAGATAGATTTATTTGTGATATGGATCATTTGTCATACTTTTTAAATACTATTAGTGAATACTTTAACCAGTATAATTATTAGCTCTTAGGTTTTGTGTTCCCAACAGGTCCTGCTTCACTGCAGTGAATTAGATTGTAGTCATATGAACACAATTACTGGACCATGGCATGGTTTGTTTGGTGAGCTCAGCCATCTTATCTGATTTGAATTACTCCACAGTCACTCTAATCAATTCAGCTGTGATCAGTAGTTAACTATAGCTGGGAAAAAAATCAACTATGAAACAGTCAATTTAGAGACTATCTAAAAATACAGACATACTGTGAGGAAAATAGATAACAAAAAATGAATAAAACAGCTGAAAATAAGTTGGGGTGAATTATACATTAGTTTAACACTAGAAATCCTCTAAATATTTTAGGCATGTAAGAAGCAATTTCTCAACATAATGTGCATCTTTCAATAATTCTCTAATTCTCTTCTTTCCATATATATATATTTTTTGTAGAAACAAGAGAAATAAATTTATACAGAAATTTCCCCTAAAAAAATCTTCTATTTACACCATCTATTCACTCTATTCTTCATTCAAAGAGTCATGAAAAGCATAATCCTCTACTAAATTTGCTGTGGAAAATCCCATTGCATCTCAAAGCAGTAATCTTTCTAGTCAAAAGATAACATTTTTAAAGGTTGAATTGGACCCCTGTGTTTTCCTTAACTAGACACCTGAAAATGAAAGACACAACTGTCAGGATGTCTCCTGACAGGCACTATGGGAAACGTAATCCATTTATACACTAGTGTGATGTTTTGCTGGCAGGAAGCCAGAATATACTAATAAAATGCCTCAATTCTTTATTAAAATTTCTATGTTTCTTCCCTCCAAAAAAATAATAAAAAAGGATGTTTGGTGCAGATTTAGCGTTTTGAAGAGTGAGAAAGTGAGCTATTTTCTTAGAAACTAGGTAAGTGAAGAAGCATAGGACAAGTTAGATAATTCTAACTACATTCAAGTAAAATAAAAAGCATACATCTTGGAACAAGGTAAACATGCTTACATTTTTTAAGATAAATTATTTTAAGTAGGTTCCATGTAATGAAATGAATTTGTTTAAAATCTAACGACACACATAAAACCAAAGAACAGTTAAGTGACCGAATTTCAAATAATTAGCTTCAGAATAAAAAAGTGTAAGGGACATCAAACTAAGTTTGGTATTATCATTACAGCACTTCCTTTCACTTTAAAGGCATGTAATACATTTGAAGACTAATTAAAGGATGATGATTCTTTTTGTAGAGAACACAACCTATTCCTATAAAAGAGATGAGACTCTGAAGACTAAGCCAAACTTTCAAGATTAATTCTAGCATCAATGACTTTAGGATGAAAATCTATTCTAGATGTATGTAGGTCTATGTATACACTTATTTGAACACACATATATTAATATACATATTAATACTCATATTTTAGACACACATATATGTTAAGATTCTTTTGTACTAATGCAGTGAACTGCTGTTATCAATTTTTTTCAAGTGCTATTAAGAAATTTACTTTGGATTCTCAAAAATCAATAAAGAAATGAAAAATGTTTCTTAAATAGCAGAGGCTGACATTATAAGGGTTTTTTATTGAGTACCACCTGACAACTAGATAAAAAGCAACAATGAACTGTTCCTGTGGTAAGTGCTATATCAACTGAAAAATATTTATTGTTCCTATTAAAAATGAATTAACCCAGGCAGCCTTTTAATTGAAATCTTTATCACATTTCCTTCCTATTTAAATGCAAATGTAAAATCCTTTTACAAACTAATAAAAATCAGAAACTAAAAAGTGAACTGAAACTTGTAGTTGGACCTAAAATAAATTCAGGTCCAACATACAAATGAAATAGTAAAAGTTTTAAAGTGGCTTTTATATAATTCAATATAACTTGGCTATTATTTTTTAAAATTTCTAAAATAATTGCTCATTTCAAGTGTTGAATTTTATTTTTATGTCAACTGGTATTTCAAATACATTTTCTACTACTTTCTTAGAATAGTAGAAAATTATATTTTGTCTTTGATAAATTACTGTTTACATCACTCTAATTCATTATGGGGAAAAACTTTTTTTCTACATGGAATATTAATAAATGCTTACACTGTGAATACAACACTGTATGTTTAAGCATTAGCAAACAATGCATACATTAGGTATTGGGACTACTGGATATGACATAAACCAAGGTGTAAAAGGGAAAGAAAATTTGAGAATTGTTTTATGACTCCTGTTGCAAGGAAAGAACCAGGGTGCAGTTGCGTGAAATTGATAAATTGGGGGTTATATTCTGCAATAGCTTCAGTACCCAGCAATGCAAAGTCTTCATCTGATTTTTTAACCTTTATGGACTAGTATTTCTTAGTTATTCTGACTGCTTTTTAAAAATGTCTAATATATAGGACCTTTGAGAGCTGCAACTCTTATATGTTTCTTATGAAGTTTTATGAAAGTGTATGTTTGTTACCTAAGTAACCATGTTCTGTAGGGGGCAATCTGGAACCAGATGTCAGCCCTCTTAACTTCAGTTCATGTCCTGTGGAATCTGATGCAGTATATACTTTTAAAGTACTTAGTTGATTTAGTGTTTAATTGTATACATATGCTGTATTATAACTCTCTTTTGAACTTTTGTCTTCGTTTTAACCTCCAAAGATCTGAATTAAATGCCCTTACCAATGAGGGAGAGAATATTCATGATGCTTGGTATGCAAGTATATGATATTTACTAGAAAAGTATTTCTTAATTACTCTACTTTTTCTACTTCTGATACACACTTCACAATAGTTAATATAAAATCTGCATAGAACCCTTAGAATATACCTTTTTTCCCTAAATCATCCTCCTGTTATTGAGAAATTGGCACTAATAGACCTAAATTATTACTTATACCTGAGGTATTGAATTTAAAAAATAGATACGTGTGGCTGCTGCCCTTCCTGCCCCATGCCCCCAGGCATGGTTTCCTTGCCTCTCTCTTCTCATGAGTTCCTGGGGCCCTTCTTTTGCCTCTGCAACTTGCTTCCTGAGTCCATTTCTTCTGTGGCTCATTTTTTCGACCTGTGTGACTTTCTAAATAAACTTTCTCTTAAAGAAAGAAATAGATATGTGCTTAATATACATTAATTGCAAAATGCTTATAGGACACATTTGTATACATCAGGTTGCCCAGTATTGGAAACCTTACTCTGAATTTGTGGCACTTTTTTAATCAATCTTGATGAAAAGCCTCATCAAACTCCTTTGGAGCCAGGGTATAGGTATATAACCAATGCTTGGCTTACCTGCCATTCTAATTTTGCATTAGAACACAAGAAGTAGGGCCTGCATTTAGGCTACAGGGGCTACATTGTGATTCCCAGGATTTTAAGACAGAAGAGTTTGCAGGGACAACTAGGATCAGAGCCAGCCGTGCTAGGGAAGACCCGAAGATGCTACTGTCCAATGGACCTGAGCAGCGTCCTCTCTGGGAAAGATCTAGGGTGTGATTTGGACAGCAGTTTCAGATGCTTAGCCTTCTTATGTGTCTGCCCATTTTCCTGAGTTCCGTACTCTGGATTTATAGCAATTCAATGACATCCCCACGATTCCTTTCAAAAAATTTACTTTCTGAATAAATCACCGAGGTGAAATCCATGTCTTGCAAATTAGAAATTTGACAAACGTAATGCATGATAAATAATTTAAAGCATTGTTAAAAGTTCTCAAGTAAAAACTGCTTTAAAATGCAGAGATGAAGAATGTGGTTTTAAATTTAGCACAACACAACTTAGTTGGAAATTAGAAAAATAATTATTTGATGGAAATCACTATAAGTCCTGGAAAACTTTGCCATCCATGTACTAACATGGCTTAATTTAACGTTGATCATTTGCTCCTTAATAATGCAAGAGGGTTGGCAAGACACAGCTAACAATACTAATTGCTATATTCATGAGTCTCATCATGGGGTAGTACAGAGACTCCTTTCCTCAACATTTTAAAGGATTCCATAACTGCTGCTTGGGCGTATGGAACATTGCAGTCTGTGTCTGGAAGAACATTCCTGGACCCCGTCGAGCTTTGTGATTCTCTAAGAATCTGCATTCCAGAGACCACTGAATAGTGTTGCTGAGTCCATTCCAAAATTCTGCAATTAGCAAGGGCCCAAAAGTTAAGTAAAAGCTGAGCTCTCATGATTGTGAGGTCAATGGAAAAATAGATATGTGCGTTTTTCTGTTGGTATGAAGAGTTACAGGAAACACAATATAATCATTCTAAACGGTGGTCGGTAAACCGCGGCTCGCTAGCCACATGTGGCTCTTTGGCCCCTTGAGTGTGGCTCTTCCACAAAATACCACGGCCTGGGCGAGTCTATTTTGAAGAAGTGGCATTAGAAGAAGTTTCAGTTAAAAAAATTTGGCTCTCAAAAGAAATTTCAATCATTGTACTGTTGATATTTGGCTCTGTTGAGTGAGTAATGAGTTTGCCGACCACTGTCTTAAGAGATTCTCTTTATGGCCCCTCTGTGTTGTTTTTTCTATAATCTCTATCTCATGTATTTTATTTTTTCTTTTACCTTATTTTCTCATCTTGAATTGCCAGCTTCTCCAATAACTTTCAGGAAAACTATACATATGAAGTAAAGTGTTTAAGATCTTGTATTTCTAAAAATGCCTGTATTTTATCTTTTCTCATGTAATTATTTAGCTATGAATCTCCTCAGATTAATAGAAAACTGTTATAGACATCTCCAGGACATAGTAAGAGAAAAATAATACCCTGATCTCCCCTTTCCCATCTCCCAGCTTAGAAGCTTTAGAACCCATCAACTTTCAGAAATTCTTGTTTCATCTATTCATACACTTGTGTGTGTGTGTGTGTGTGTGTGTGTGTGTGTGTGTGTATTTGCAGAAGAGGGGGAAATAACAAAGATTTACATTTATTTATCAATTGATTTTTAGAGATAGAAAGGAAGGGAGATAGAGGAAAATTATTGATTTATTATTATACTCATTCATTGGTTAATTCTTAACATATGTTCTAACGAGGGATCAAAGCTGCAAACTTGGCATTTTGAGTGAACACTTTAACCGAGATACTTGGCTAGAGCAATACAGGAAGATTTTAAAGCAAATTCCCAAAATTATGATGGCTATTGCAAGTATGTCACTATGTATCTATACTAGATAAGAGCTATTTTAAAAAATATATTTTTATTGACTTCAGAGAGGAAGGGAGAGGGAGAGAGAGCTGGAAACATGAGGGAAGAGAGAAAGTCATTGATCAGCTACCTCCTGTATGCTCCCTATCAGAGACTGAGCCCACAACCTGGGCATGTGCCCTGATCGGAATCGAACCATGACCTCCTGGTTCATAGGTAGATGCTCAACCACTGAGCCACACCGGCTGCACAAGAACTATTTTTTTTTAAACCAAAACCACAATAACAGTGACACAATCAATAAGTCAAATATTTTTAAATATTTAATAACTAGGTGTGCTTAGTCTTCCTCAACTACCTCTATTTTATTTTAAGTTGGCTGGTGAGAATAAAGATCCAAGCAAAGAAGATGACATGATTCAGATTTCAATATTTAACAATTCTCTTGTTATCCCCATCGTCCTAGCATTGATTTTTTAAAGAAATTGATCTTTGTTGAGCTGAATTTTGCCAATTGTGTCTGACCGACATTAACATTTCTATCACTCCACTATCTCATAGTTTCCAAGGTTGCTCTGAGAAATTCAAAGAACTCTTTATATACTCTCTTCCAGCCTATTCCAGGGACAATGTAGAATTGTTTTTTTATAATAATACTAGAGGCTCAATGCATGAAATTCAGGCAAGGGGCTCGACCCTTGCAGCTGCAATGGTTGCCTTGGCCCTCGTAGCCCTGGCTTCATCTGGAAGGTCATCTGGAAGGATGCCTGAAAGGTCGTTCGCTGTCCAGTCTAATTAGCGTATTATGCTTTTATTACTATAGATTATTATAGACTAGAGGCCTGGTGCACGGATTCATGAATGGGTGGGGTCCCTCAGCTTGGCCTGCGCCCTCACACAATCTGGGACCCCTCGGGATATCGGACTGCAGGGTTTCAGCCTGATTCTCAAGGCCCCGCCTGCAGGGATCAGGTTGAAACCCGGTGACATTCCCCCAAGGAATGTAGCAGTGCCGAACTGGCAGGAGCCAGGCTCAGCTCTGTTGTCCCTCATCCCAGCCCCACTGCGTTTGCTGCCGCCGCCCAGTAGCACTGCAGCTGTGCTCGCCAGTCGTGAGCCTGGCTTCTGGCTGAGCAGCGCTCCTGCTTTGGGAGTGCACTGACCACCAGGGGGCAGCTCCTGCATTTAGCGTGTGGCCCCTGGTGGTCAGTGTGCATCATAGCGACTGGTCATTCCCATCTTTCCATTGTAATGGTCACCTAGGCTTTTATATATATAGACTAGAGGCCTGGTGCATGAAATTCGTGCACTGGGGGGGGGTTGTCTCTCAGCCCAGCCTGCACCCTCTCCAATCTGGGACCCCTCGGGGGATGTCTGACTGCCAGTTTAGGCCCGATCCCGGGATTGGGCCTAAATGGGCAGTTGGACATCCCTCTCACCATCCAGGACTGCTGGCTTCCAACCGCTCACCTGCCTGCCAGCCTGATCACCCTAACCACTCCCCTGCCATCCTGTTCAATGCCTAACTGCTCCATGGCTGGCCCGATGCCTCCAACTGCCCTCCCCTGCAGGCCCAATCACTCCCAACTGCCCTCCCCTGCAGACCCGGTCACCCCCAACCTCCCTCCCCTGCTGATCCAGTCGCCCCCAACTGCCCTCCCCTGCCAGCTTGGGAACCCCTACCTGCCCTCCCCTGCTGGCCCGGTAACCCCTAACTGTCCTCCTCTGCAGGCCTGGTCACCCCTAACTGCCCTCCCCTGTGGCCTGATTGCCCACAGCTACCCTGCCAGCCTTCTTGTGGTGGCCATCTTTGACCACATGGGCCATCTTGTGTGAGGGCATGAGAGTCAATTTGCATATTACCTCTTTATTATATAGGATAGCTTGGCTTGGTTCTATTTTCACATATTTTGCTAGGCACACTATTGGCTCTTCTAATATGGAAATTCTTTTTCTTGAGTATTTTATTGATGATTCCCTCTTTCAGTTTGTTTCTCAGTTCTATTTTTTGGGGGGAACTTCATGAATTTGTATGTTGGACCGTCTAGAGTAATTGACCATATATCCTATAATTTCTCTTACTTTCCATATATTTTCCTTTTTGATGTTTTGTCAGAGAAGTGTCCTCAACTCTTTAAATTTCTAATGAGTTTTCTTTCAGGCTAGCATCATTTTTATTTCTAGGGACTCTTTATTCTTTCTTATGGCATCCTCTTCTTTTCATGCATATAATATCTTCTCTTTTTATTTTGAAAATATTAATGGTTATTATGTTCCTTGTCGTTTAATAGTCTCTGACTCCTCCAAGGTTTTAAAAAATAGATCCTCATATTTATTGTTCATGTTAGAGGGTTTTTATTTTCATCTGTTTGTCCCTAATGTTCTAAAGTGACAGAACAGCTAACTATAAACTCTTTGCTGTTATGAGGCTCACCATGGGTTTCACTGCAAGGTCATCGAGATGGACCATTTTCTCTAAATATAGGTATACATATGTCTTTCCTCTTAGGCTATTCAGATTCTCCAGAGAAGGCTTTATCTAAGAACCCTAAAGGCAAGCTTTGAGGGAAAATGGCTTGCATCTCTGCCTGGTGTATAAATTCATTTATATGACTTGTATGAAATACAGAATTCCTGCCCTCAATTCTCCCTAGTGTAATCCTTTCTAGGAAATATTCTTTGCTTTATAGACTGCTAAGAAGATGTCACCAGTTTTCTTTGGAGATTAGGAAGAACCACTGTTGCAGGTCAGGTTTCTGTAATGAGTATCTGAGATTGAACTAGTGTGCAAGATGTTCATTAAGGCAATTCCTTGGTTTTGATACCTGTAGACAGCAGGGGAAGAAATTGCATTTGTGCAGAAGGAAAAGTCAAGCTGTGATGTAGTCCCAGTGACATAAACAACTGACCCACAGAGAGCTTGGGAACTGGAGAAGCCCTTCAGAGTTGTCCCTACTTTGGCTTCAATAGTTAGAACTTGATCAACTTGCATTGATTAGCCATTAGCATGGGCTGCCCAGAGTAGCAGTGATACCTTGGATAAAATGGCCTTCTACAAACTGAGGAAATCCCTGAGGAGACTGACAGCTGAAGTCTGTCTGAGGCAGCACTCACAATAGCAGGGTCACATTACTGTCCAGCAGTGCAGCCATCCACAGACCTGCAATGCGGGGAGACCAGGGGATTCTAACTGCTTCTTCAACAATTCTCCTGTCTTCTCTCTGCCTGATTTCCCACTTCAAGAAGCACGCAGTGCTGCCGATCTCTACATCGTTCTGTGAATCTCTTGTAAAATTGTGTCACTCCACTCTCCCCACTGCCAGTTTAGGATTCAGCAATCTGATATTCTATGTCAGTCACATCTATCATCATTCCAGATTTTAAAAATGTTCTTGCTGTTTTAGCTTTCCCTATTTTCTTTATCCTTGTGGGTTTATGAGTCTTTGAAAATTCTTTTGTTCTTTTTAGTGGAAAGCAAAAATTAATGGGTTTATTCAACCCATCATCTTTATCCATATGTCGTGGCCTCATTCTCATATGTGAAGTTTTATGTTTCCCTTTACCTCACATTTTGCTTAATTTTTTTCAAAAGTTTACTATGCATTTTGGTTATTTCATATACTTCTATTTCCTATTCATAGATGGATTAAGTGGAAATCATTTTTTTTAAATCATCTCATAGTTTTACTTAATTTTTAAGTATTCTCTAATATGTCTTACTAGAGGCCCAATGCATGAAGATTCATGCAAGAATGGGTCTTCCTTCCCTTGGCTGCAGGCACCGCCTTTGCTCCAGCTGGAGCTGCCGTTTTGCTCCGGCCCAGAGCCGCCTTTCCGCTTTCCCATGCTGCCCAGAGGCCCGGAGCAGCTGGGAGGGTGCAGAACACCTGCATTGCCCTGGTGACAAGGCAAGCATCCCACCCCATCCCTGGCTGCTCGGTACCTGCATATGCAAATTAATCAGTCATCTTTGTTGCATTAATTTGCATACTCCTGATTGGCTGGTGGTTGTTGCGAAGGTAAGGTCAATTTGCATCTTACTCTTTTATTAGTGTAGATGTCTTCAATAGGATTTTTCTACATATCTACACTGATAAAAGAGAAACATGCAAATTAACCATCACTCCACTATACCCACAGCCAATCAGAAGTGAGTATGCAAATTAGCCCAACCAAAATGGCGAGAGCCACAGAGCTGGAGTGAGCAGGAGGCTTGGGTTGCCACTGGCAATTGAGGAAGCCAAGCTTCCCTCCTGCCCTTGCCAGCCTTGGCCTCTGCTCAAGGCTACAAAGTTTCAATTGTCGAAGATAAATAAATCCCAGATACCTGCTTCCAGCCAGCCCTGGCCTCCACACAAGGGGGTGCTGAAAAAAAAATAAAGAAAAGAAAAAAAGGAGGGGCTGGGAGCCTGGATCACGGGGGGGCATGGCCAGCCTGAAATCAACCCTCAGCTCTTCACCCCAGCTGGCCACACTCCCATGGGGTGAGGGTCCCCGCTGGGGGCCTTGACCAGACTGCAAACAGCCATCAGCCCCTCACTCAGGCTGGCCAGGCACCCCAGTGGGGGCTTCCACCCTGAAAAGGGTGTGACCAGCCTGAAAACAGCCCTCAGTCCCTCACCCCATCATTGGGGGTCAGTTGGAGGTGATCAGGACAGTGGGGGGGCAGTTTGGAGTGAGCAGGTCAGCAGGGGGCAGTTGGGGATGAGCAGGCCAGTGAGGAGGGAAGGTGGGAGTGAGAAGGCCAGCAAGGGTGGTGGCAGTTGGGGGTAGCAGGCTGGCAGGGGAGGCAGTTGGGGGCAAGCACACTGGCATGGGGTGCAGTTGGGGTGAGCAGACTGGCAGCAGGGGGCAGTTAGGGGTGAGCAGGCTGGCAGGCAGAGTAGTTAGGGGCAATCAGGCAGGCAGGCAGGTGAGCAGTTAGGAGCCAGCAGTCCCAGATTGTGAGAGGGATGTCTGAATACCAGTTTAGGCCTGATCCTTGTAAACCAGCAGTAGGACATCCTTCGAGGGGTCCCAGATTGGAGAGGGTGCAGGCGGGCTGAGGGACACCCCCCCCGCCCCCCCCCCCCCCGCACGAATTTCATTTCATGCACTGGGCCTCTAGTAGAAAATAAAGGAGCTCTTACTATCTCTACATAATATATTCTGTTTTAAGATGTTTCAAGGTAGTCATAATAGCTGAGAAAGAGGGATTTTTTCCCCTAAGTTTGTGGCTCTCTACATTATTCTTTTCTCATTCTAATGGGATCTGAATATGAACCAGACCAGGTAGGACTTCTCTCTAAAGAAAAATTGTGTGTATAGTGTAACACTTGTAATTTTGCAAGCACATTTTAAAGAAAGTATTGACTTTCTCTTGCCCCTGAACCTATTTACATAATATTTATTTAAAACATCTCAGTGTACAATAAATAACATTTGCATTTTTGCTCAGAATTTTACCTTCTTGAATAATTGAGAATTGAGATAAATATCTTCGGCCTGCTCTTGATCTTGAAATTTTTTTTCAAAACACACCTGGAGCCATTCATAAATAAGCATCTATAATATATATTCATATAGCAAATGAATGTATGCCTGGAACTTTAAATCATTAGTGTATTGGGTTTGTCAATTTCCTTCCTACTTCTCAGTTTGGAAAAAAAAATATATATATATATGTATATGAAGAACAAACATTTAGAATAAGAATAGAGATTAGTAATTCAGTTATCATAACACTAATGCTGCTGCTGAGTGCTATGAAAGAGAACATTTATCATGTGTCACAAAATAACAAGGTTAGGATATATCTGAGTAATCCACAAACCATAGAAACAACCCAGTGCGGTTTTTAGATTCACTGGCTCAGGTCAATCTTGTGAATGTTCAAGTGCTTATGTAAAAGTAGCAAACTTTGTCCAACAATGGGAAGGAGATTTGCTCATTTTAATACTAAGTACACAAGGTGATTCATACATCACACAGCATGATATAAGCTGCCATACAGAAAGATATACTTATGTATAACTAGTTAAAACTGATTTTTTTCCCCTGGAAGTCTAGTAAATGCTGAATAAGCCTTTTATCTGATCTTCCTTTAATGCAAACATCAGCTGCTCCGTATAGAGGGAGCTGACAGAAGAAACGTATCAAACTCCATCCTCCAAACACTGGTGTACAAGGTTCCTGTCTAGTAAATGGCGGTCTATTAATGTTCTTCCTAGACTTAAATCAAAGTAATACACTGAAAGATCTTCCTCTGTGTGAATAGTTCTCTACTTTCTCAGTGAGAGCGCAGGTGTCTGATTTTGTAGCTGGCCTGGTCCTGCTAAGTCCACATTGCACATTGCACAGTGTGTGGCTTCTCATTCCCTGTGGCTCTTAGTGGCAACAGGAAGTGGAGAGGAAGGCAGGTATGCTGTGGAGATCACCTTACTCTCTCCTCTCTGCAAATAAGGGGCTAAATCCAATTGACACACACTGAGGTAAATAGACAGTGACATATTTGTAGACAAATTGTCATACTGTAGATTATTCGCAAAACAAATTGTTTCTGATTTGCACTCATAGATTAGAGGGGGCAAAGTCTGCCAGCACTAGCAGCTGCTCTCTTTTCAAGAGAAACAGGCATTTAATGAAAAAGTTAATTTAAAAATCATGTTCTACTGTTGCTAAAATTCCTGAGGGGAAGCATTTAAAACTGCTCAAAAGTAAAGGAAAAGATATTGGTTTCAAGTTTATGTCGAAAAATCCTAGTTTCCACAGGGAATGTAATAGGTCTGCAGTTAAGCTCTTGGAATCATTTAAACTTGCTCCGTGTTGACATAATATTTTAAAAGTAATAATAAAATAATATAATAATTGTTCAAATATTTTTCCTATGGCTGGTCTTTTCATTCATCATGTATTTAATAGTTTCCTTACAGTAAGATTTGAACTTAAAAAACTTATGTCATCTTCATGGAGAGTCTATTTTGTCAATTAAGATACAAGCATATAGAGGATCATTTAGAATCACCTGGAAGGCACCACTGAAACTGCTCACAGAGAGAATTTAAGATCAGGTCAGCTTTCATGAAGATTGTGGCCAATTATGTTTGCTTCAGGGGACAACATCACCTTTAATGGCCTCCTCCAGTCTTTGGGAAATCAATCTCTATTGATATCATTGATTACAAACAACTTTCAGGGCCCCACATCCAACCTCCTAAGTCTACTACTTTTATTCAGCTCCTTTATTCTACAGTTTCCTCTGTGGATTTTTTCCAAGGAAATGTCATTTTCTAAATTTTATTTCTTTTGTTTGGCTGCAAGGTGTCAACTAGCTAAATTTGAGGAATCAATTTGAATCTGTTACCTATTCATGGACAAGAGTTAGATGATAACTTGCAAATAGAATGTGCATAGGCTGGTCATTTTACATTATAAACTTTTAAAACTGGAAAACAAATGTATTTTTGGTTAGTCTGCCCCCCCCTCTCCTAACTGTCATTTCAGAGAAAAATGAAGGGACAGTAGAAGGGAATTCCACAATATCTCAGCAAATAAGGCATCTTTAGCTTTTGCTTCCCAGTTATGATTCAGTGGCAATATAATGACTGACACTGTGCTTGAAGAGAACTCAGAAATGATTAAAATGAGGATTCTTGACATGTACATAGGAAAGAATCAGAAATGAAAGCACAGATAAAAATGAGGTAAACATGATAAAAAAGTTTTATACGAAGTGCTACAGCTTGAAAGAAGTAGAATTGAACAATCTGCATCAAGATGAAATTTGAAATAAGTGGTGTTGGATGTGAAGACCTCCATGCATTGCTCAAATAAAGATGTGGGTATGGGAAAGAGCCTGATGAGAAAGAGCATGGTCTGCTCCAGATTAGAGCAGAGATTGGTGGAATTTGGTGTACATATGGATGTAACATTGATAATCTCAGAGAGTAAGGGTGAATAAAGCTAAGGTAAGCTTCTTATAAAAATTCTGAAATTAAATTCTGCAAAGTTTGAATTTTATCACCATATAGATGATGGAGATGTGATCTTGTATTATCCAACTGGATTCAGGAAGAATTAGTAGAAGCAGTTTAGGATAATGTGGAGCACTTGGGCTGAGAAATCAAATAGCTGTATTTGAGGAACAGTCCTATCACTTACTGGTTGTTTAGGGTATTGGTTTAAACTGTTTAAGCTTCGATTTCTTATTTGCAAAGTAAGAATAATAACATAACTGACCTCATGTGGTCTTGTAGGAGCCAATGATATATTGTTAGAATCTGGTAATATTCTGTTTGTACATGAAAAGTGTTAAGTGAATGGTAACTGTCATTTTTTTGTTCATATAAAAAATGCAGAAACAGGTTGTCATTGGATTGGATAGCTCTGTTCATTTTGGAATCTAATTTGTCCATTTTGTCTGCTAGTTTCAAAGGAGCAGCAGGTTGGCCAGGAGTGTAGGTCAGAAGAGAAGGTGTTCACTTCTGTCTGGCCACTAACTTAATTCATCTTTATGGGACAGTTATTAGTGAGTGGGCTCAGTAACAAGAAGTCAAGAGTAGAGTGAAATCTTTGTATCTCAAGCTATCTATCTATCTATCTATCTATCTATCTATCTATCTATCTATCATCTATCTTTAGCTTTTGCTTCCCAATTATCACCTATCTATATTTTTATCTGTCTCCATCTTTATCTCCCATGCTCTCTCATTATTGCTTTCACGCCAAACCTTTATATCTCTAGTTAAATAGTTTCTGCATTGAACTCACTTTCTACCCCTTACCCCATTTCCACTGCAATACACAAACAACTCTGCTCAAATTAAGAAATTAAAATTAACAAGACATATTGATCATTAAATCCTCTGGATATTACTTTCAAGTACTTCTCACCTTGAACTTCACTCTAGTTGTTATTAAGCCACACATGTGTTGGGATATTTCAAGATCCCATTAACTGTCTGTATCTTCTCTAATCTTTCTTTGGTGGAATTTTGTTATCATTTTAGTTTATTTTTAACACAAACTCAATCATGACATTTTCACTCCATAATCTAATCCCTGTCTTATCTTTAGTCTCATCAACATCTCTCTTCATCTTGGCTCACTTCAGCGTAGGCCACAAAGTATTCTCTGGCTTAGAGTAATGTATATTGCCTTAGGAGGTAAATATTTGTGGGTTTGAATATCAGACCAACTAACAGTAACTATATAATTTGTAAAAGGAGTATTACTCTTTTCTGAATACAGTTATGCCAATATGTAAAATAGTGATAATACTATCTTCATTGAAATAGTTTGTGATTATTTTAAATATGGTGAAGTACCTAGAAAAGGTCCTGCCTGACATGTTAATAATTGAAATAATGAGTGACCTCTAAAATAAACTCAAATTGTTAGTTCCTTTATACATATCTTTGTCTGGGATGTCCTTTACCACCTTGGACAACTAATCTAACTATACTGATAAGACTCACCTGACCCTGTATCACCCCGTAATTTAAATATAATGACCATTTTAGTCTACTATTTTCTACTCTGTTATATGAGGCAATCGCTAGACAGGTGAGTAGTTAAGGCAGTTTAACTTATATATAAATTATCTAAATTATCTTACTTTTAAAAATCAACATCTTCTTTATGGACTTAAAATCTATTATTAAAAAATATAGACTTTAAATTGAATTTTGGTGAAGAAAAAAAAAAAAGAGGAGTAAAATTATCCTGTGGACTTATAGTTGTCCTACTCAAGGAAAAACAACACATTGTTTCTAATACTTTTACACTCTGGCACCTTTGCTTTACCAACTTCTACTACGAGGAAGTTCACTGAGGGGAAGGGATTTCTTTTTTTAAAAAAAAATATATATTTTATTGATTTCAGAGAGGAGGGGAAGGGAGAGAGAGATAGAAACATCAGTGATGTGAGAATATCATTGATGGGCTACCTCCTGCACACCCCCTACTGGGAATTGAGTCTGCAACTCGGGCATGTGCCCTTTACTAGAATTGAACTCGGGATCATTCAGTCTGCAGGCTGACGCTCTAACCACTGGGCAAATCAGCTAGAACAAGGGATTTCTTTTAGATATGTATTTAAACCACAGTTCCTAGACCAAATTGAAGATAAGTAAATTGACTTGCCTCAAATATATATAGTGAATAGAGATTACTGATAGCATGGCTATAGGCATGTCATAGAGGTCCAGAACAGATAATGGATAGATGGATGTTGTAGTGGGACTAGGGACAGATTGGTTTGGAAGTAAGTTTAGAAAAAAGTTATATGATGAACCAGGGGGGTTAGGCATTAACAGAGTGCTCTCCTACATAGATTGGAGACCTTACTTGCATAACTTCAAACCCCAGCTCTTCTTCCTTTTTTATAAAAGGAATTTATTGATTGATTTTTAGAGAGACAGAGAAAAAGAGAGAGAGAAACATCAGTTTGTTTTTCCACTTACTTATGCATTTATTTGTTGATTTTTTGTATGTGCCCTAACCAGGGATTGAACCTGAAACCTTGGTGTATCCAGATGATACTCTAACCAAATGGGCTACCCAGCCAGAGCAAATTATAGATCTTCTTAATGTTTAGCTCTGTGATCTTAGAAATGTGATTTTATTACTCTGTGATTCGCTTTCTTAAACTAGCCTACCCTCAGAGCATTGTAGCAATGTTTATTTTCATATATATGGCGTAGGGCAGTGTTATATAAATGTTAGTGTTGTTATTGGAAAAAGTGGGTAGTAAGGCAACACTGAGAGAGCTAGTATTAAAAGTCTTAGAGGGTTTGGAGCAATGTCATCACATCTGTGGCTTTAGCAAAAAGAGCAAAGCAAAGACTCAATCATGAGGACCAAGTTTCCAAGGTCAGTTGATTTGGATAAGTACAAGGAAAGAAAAAAAAGTCTAGGTGTGAATGCTGGATCTAATCTGGATAGGACTGAGATTCCATACAGGGCACCTGTGAAAGGAAAATTTTCAGGTGAGGCTTGCAATAAGGAGTGGAAAGATTTAATGAGAGGGCTCTAGAAAGGCCTTTGGAGGTGATTTGAAAATATAGTCAGTTAATAAACTTAACTTGTTTGGGGAAAAAGATGCTCTGAATTTCAAACTACTTATAAGTGCATGTTTCAAAATAATTTCGCCTTGCCATGGCTGGTGTGGCTCATTTGGTTGGAGTATTGCCCATAACATCAAAAGGTGGTGGTTCGATTCCCGATTAGGGCACATACATAGGTTTCAGCTTTGATCCCCAGTCAGGGTGTGTGAGGGAGGCAACCAATGGATGTTTCTCTCTTACATTGATGTCTGCCTCTCTCTCTCTTTCTCTCTCCCCCTCTCCCTCTCCCTCCCTCTCTCTGAAGAGCAGTAAAATAAATAAAAATTATTAAATATAATTTTATTTTAAAGTTATCTTATTTAGCACAATAAAAGTATCTACATATGGTTTCATCTTTCAGAAACAAATTAAATTCCAGAAGATTTGAAATATCCAAAGAACAATTAAAATTGATAAAGAGTACTGAAAATTTAAATTATACATTCATAATAGCCAATGTTCCATACAACTCTGAGCAGCTACATGAGGTCAGGCGGGCCATGGAAACCTTCAGTTTTCTGTTCCTTTATGACACCAGTCCAGATCATCTTTTGCCCTCTCACTTTCTCTCTGTGTTACAGGCTATCACACCACACCAGGCTATTTCCTATTTCTTTCTAATTATGACCATCAAATAAAATACTATAAAGGTATGTGCAAGGAGCCAGCAGCGTGTTCAAACTATTCATGTTTGCCCACAACCCTGTCAGAGAACTCTCAAAGGCAGTGTGACCTCCCTCTGAAGGGCAGGAAGAATGAAGGGAACACCTGTTTATGCCTTGTGCTATTGCTACCCAAATTTCCATGGCTTGAAGAAGCAAAGCAAGAAAGGGAAAATGAGTGTGAGATTAGCTGCACACAGAGTGGCTAGACTCTTTTTCTTTCTTCTCAGAGCAGTAGAGGTCACGTAAACCTGAAACTGTCACCCAAATCAGAGCTAAGAGGACAGTTCCAGGTTACTGAAGGGCGGGAGTAGAAGGGGAGAAATTATCAGAAAGTTAACTTCTCTGTGCCTAGCACTTCACATTTCCACAGACCTAATTTTATTTAATCTACCCAGCAAAATGATGGCTATAAATTCTCTATAACACAAAGTAACTCTCTTCTTTCTCTTGATTCAATAAAATACACCAAATAATGCAAAAAGCCTCTTTTTATTATTTTCTAATCCTTATTTAAAACATTTTGTTACATTTTATTATTTTCCAAAACTTATCTAAACATTTTATTGCATTTTTGTTTTATAATATAGGGTATTTTTATTCTATAAGTGAAGCACTTAGTAATTTAAAGTGTCAAATTTAAAATTAACCAAACTTTTCCCTGAGTACCTGAGGAGAAGAGGTGAGGTGAACTAATTTATGAGTTAGTAATGGAACCCACACTTTAGAATTAATGGGAAAAAAAACTACTCATTGGTTCATATAAAGCATAATTGTCCTAAGATAAGCAATAAAGCAGTGCTATAACCATAAAAAGGACAAAAGGAAGCTTTTTAATGCATACTGCTCATTCTCAGTGGTATATGTTTTTATTGTTTCTATCCTAATATATAAAAAGCCATGGGCCAACATGACTGAAACAACTGGATGGATGACCAAACAGCAGGCTGCATGGGGCGACCAGGCTGGCAGGGGGGGGGCAGTTGGGGGCAACCAAGTGGGCAGGGGGAGGGCAGTTGGGGGTGACCAGGCCAGCATGGGGGCAGTTAGGGTCAATCAGGCCAGCAGGCAGAGGTGGTTAGGGGTGATCAGGCTGGCAGGCAGAAGCGGTTAGGGGCAATCAGGCAGGCAGGCAGGTGAGCAGTTAGGAGCTAGCAGTCCCAGATTGTGAGAGGGATGTTCAGTCGGACATCCCCTGAGGGGTCCCAGATTAGAGAGGGTGCAGGCTGGGCTGAGGGGACCCCCGCTCCACCCCACCCCGTGCAAGAATTTTGTGCACTGGGCTTCTAATATAGTCATAATTGGACTAGTATTTTTTGACGTTAATAAGCATGCAACGTTGCCTGTCTGGAGTGGATCAGCTGGTTAGGTGTCATCCTGTGCACTGAAAGGTTTCCAGTTCAATTTCCTGTCAGGGCACATACCTGGGTTATGGATTTGATCCCTTGTTGGTGTGCATACATACAGAAGGCAATGGATCAGAGTTTCTCTCATACATCTCTATCTCTATCTCTATCTCTATCTCTATCTCTATCTCTATCTCTATCTCTATCTCTATCTCTATCTCTATCTCTATCCCTCCCTATGTCCCTCCTTCCTTTCCTGTCTCTCAGCATGCTCTATGGTGAGAATTTTAAAAAGGAAATAAGCATGGATTGTTTGCATTTAAATTCTAAGTGTGGCATGGACACTTTTAGAGGACACTTACCATGAAAGTCACATATATCAGCTAAACTAATTAATGTATATCAATTTTTCTTGATATCCTTCATTTCCCACCCCATCCCCTTGATGGTTAGTTATAGAATTAAAATGTTGTTATTTTACATGGTTCATATCCAAAGGCATTTATAAACTTAATTTGCTTTTCACATTCTCATATTTAAGAATTCATGTTAAGATAAAGTGGTAACACATGGTAACTTCCACCAGCCTGGAGTACCAGCTGGTGGTGCTTGGTTGTTAAATAATCATCCAGCTTTGCTTTTGTCATCTGGAAAAAAGAAGGTTTAATACTGCACTTAAAATGAGAATTTAAAAAATAATAATAACAAGCAAAATGTCCTTGATAATATTTACAGAGGCATAAGATTAATCATCACTGAAAATGTTTTATCTTCTCTAAAGATAGGTTATCTGATTAATAGCCAGGAATGAATTTGCACAGCAGTTTAACAGGAGGACTGAAAAGACATAGTCGTGGGAGGAGGTGAGATCATTAGAATGCAAGTAAAGAGTGACTATGAGCGGTGTCTGGATCACACCCACTTGAGTTATATGCCACGGGTATTTTTATAACCTTTGCTGTATTACTCATTAAAAAATACAAGTTTAATTTCTTTTGTTAGTGAATATTATCTTTTATTTTCTTGCTAATGTTTTTCCAGAAGTTGCATTAAATTTAATAATAATATGGCAGTTGTTTGGATAAAACTTTAAAAAGCAGTTCAAAAAGTACCCACACAAACTGAGGGGAACAATATTCAGTTTTACAAATAAGGCAGCCAAGGCACAGGAAAGTATTTCACTAACAATTACAGAGTCAATGAAAAGGTAGAGTCAGTCTGACTTGTTTCTTTCAGCAATGTCTTGTAGTTTCCAGTGTACTGGTACATCACTTCCTTTGTTAAGTTCGTTCCCAAATATTTTCTTCTGGAGGAATATACATGAAGCTGGATTAGAATACTGTAATAAAGGAGAAATAAAATTCTCTTTATCTTATCTGCAGTTTTTTTACACAAACACACTGTCAAATATACAGTATTTTATGCCCTGAACATAAACAATGTACTTTCATTTACCATGTCCATGAAACATGAAAACAGATCCTGACAATTCTTCAGACTATCAGAATTCTATAAAAATAGAAATATCATGTACCATAGTCTCTGGTCATAATGCAATGAAATTACAATTTGGTTTAAATGAACTTTAATGTAAATTGTGGTCTTTGAATGATAGTGATGTATCAATGTAGGTTCATCAATTGTAACAAATGTATCATTCTGGTGGAGGATGTGGTAAATGGGCTGTGAGGCAGGGGGTATATAGGAAATCTATACCTTCCTCGCAGTTTTTCTGTGAACCTAAAACTGCTCTAAAAACTAAAGTCTGTTTTTTTTTAAAATAACAATAAAATCCCAACCACCTTAGATTTACCAAAAATTCAAGCAAATACAAAAACACACAAATTTCTCTTTTAAACAATTCCTGATAACAGATTGAAAACAAATAATTCAGCTTTATACTGTCTAGAAAGAAATATATTGAAAACACTGACAGTACCTATTAGCACAATTTAAAAAAGTTCTCAGATAAAGATCTATGCCCTAAGCACCTTTAATTTCTAAGTAAATATTAAATGAAAGACTTACACATTTAATTAAAAATGATAGAAAGTGGTGGCCAAAATAAATGGAAGGACATATGGAAAAAGTATTAAAAATAAAACAGAAATAAATGTATTATAGAAAAGTATTTAAAGAATAAAGAATAATAAAAATTTTTGTTTTAAATCTACAATAATCTTAAGAAAAAAGGTGACTACTTATAAAATTACACTTTCAAAAATACAAGTGACTAAATAATTTGAATAAAGGGACATCAAAGTAATTATAAAATGACAATTTGTAAAATACTGTTTAAATAAAATTGAAAATTCTGGATGAAGCAAATACTATGCAAAAATATATGTTATCCATAATGTCCAGGGTAGCATCAAAATTTCTAGTTAATCAAAGTTGAACCAGTATACCATGAAGAAACACAAAATGGGAGAAAATATTTACAGTGCATCTTAATAATGTTAAAATGTTATAAAGAATTTGCAAATCCACATGGAAAAACCAGAAAATATAATATCACTAACCCAGAACTGCTATGCATCATAATTTATTATGACCTTGAACTCATTTCCAAATATAGATTAAACATTTTTCAACTCTATGAATATCGGAGTTAAACCAATGAGGCAAACTTGGGTACATTCCTTTTTTTAGAGACAGTTTCTTACCCCAGTCAAAGGAACATTCAGATTATTTAGGAAATTATCTCTATTTTAATAATATTATTGGTCTTCCTAATCTTTGAAATCACATATGATGACTGTTTACACTCTGACTTTTACACATTCTTTGTCATCTTAAAAAGTAAGATATGGAAATTAATACATACTAATCACCAAACTCATATCATTCACAATGGTGGTCAGTTCTCATTATGTAAAAATATTTTATTCTTGTAGCAATTCTTGATAGGTGGGAAAGATGTTTGTTTTTTTTTGTTTGTTTTTACTGAAGATGGAAAAATAGAGATCAGGAAAGTCAGGGAACCTCAAAGTGATGGAAAATAGTTTGGAGCAGAAGTGGTATTTGAACATGGTTACCTGACTCCAAAGTTCATGATTTTCAAATGTGCTATAGTGGGAAAACCTGTATGTGCTGAGAACCTCAAACTTCCATCAGGAGGCAGCACAGCATAATAATCAGGACCATATGCTCTGGAGTCAGACTGCCTGCCTTGGTCTGAATGCTAATTTCAGCACTTACTGCCTATTTGAGTTGGGTAAGAAAAATTATTTAAAATGCCTTAACACTACTGTCTGGTATAAAAGTAGTTTATATCTTATCAGGTTATTATGAGGATTAAATTAATGAATCTAATTATTAAAATTAATTAATGAAAAGGATTTAGTAGTAAATCAGTCATGGTACTTAATAATTGTTAATTATAACCCTGATTTTGTTTTATCTTTATAGTGTTATTATTAAATTTTAATTTTATTTAAAAAATGAAATTATCTTGTGATTTGTTCTAAAGAAAAGAAATTCAATAAACACAGTTACTGAAATAATTTTCTAATAACTACAAATATTATAAACTACTGCTGAATTTTTTTCTCAAGTGCCTTGCTGTACTTATTTATGCCTTGGAGAGGGATGAAGTAGTGTAGTGGCTTATTAAATTTTTATGTTTTACCAATTCCTAATTTTATTGCTACAAATGAAAAAGATTCCAGATGGAAATGACACTATTTTAATGAATTATCTACTTCAGAGCTGTATAAAAAAGATAAATATATATATTATTAGCAGAGGATACTTCTCACCAGAGGAGTTAAAAAAAGTTTAGAGTCAAATTCAGTTAACACGTTCCAAACAATATTGGGAATAAAAAAATAAATGTTTTGAACAAAGTTACACACAAATATAAAATGTCTGTTGATGAGTAATGTGGTAGGGATTTTCAACATCCTTCAGCACTGAAACTTTCAGCACTGCCTTTAAGAATTTAGTCTTTCATCCTAACAGGACTCAATTTTCATATTTTAAAATCCCTAAAAATTTTTATTTGATGTTTCACAATTTCTTACCTTGAATTAAATGAAAAAAAATTGGATAAACATTTCATTTTTCGTTGTAGAACAGTTTTGGTTATATTTAAAAGATCCTAATCATTTCAAAATTATTTTACTTTCCTAATTCATATGGCTGCTATAAAAAACAGACTGACATCATTTCTCATTTATAAGATTCCTTTCCCTTTCTTCTTGGTGATGTTGTTTACTTTTATGAGGAACTTTTTAAAAAGACTATTTTAGACTTTTTTAATTTGAAAAACAACATCAAAAGCAACAGAAAATTAGAGTCAGTCTAAGGTGAAGAGACTGGCTCATTTTCTGTTCTTATCTTTGCCTAATATAAACTTAGTAAAACAACAACAACAGCAAACAAACAAAACAAAAAAAGCCATTTAACGTATCTTTGTCATCTATAAAAGTAAATATTTCTTACAATGTGTTTCTTTAGGATTTGATTAAGGATTTTTAGAATTATGCCTGTTACGGGGTTCAAAGCCCTTTGATAAATATATTATAGAAAGTAATGTAAGAATTATTTATTTGTTCATCTAACAAAAATGTATGTGAACCTTCCCTGAATCAGTACATGTCTCAGCTTTGAGACAATAAAGATCATGTCCCCCATTCTTGTGTCCTGGGTGAGGTAGGAGGATATACAATAAGTAATAACTAAATATGTCATCCAAGTAATTTCAGCTTGCAGTTAGTTTTATGGAGAAACTAATGTTGAGTATGATTAGAAGAGGGAAATGACTTTAGGTTGTTTGTGATCAGGGTTACTTGGGTTAAGAACTAAGATATAAGAAACAGGAGGAATATACTACTTAAGGATCCAGGAAGAGCCTCTGCACTAGAAAAGGGAGAAAAGATGATTGTGGCTTCTGAGTGACAGAAAGAAGATAATGTGGTCAAAACCTAGATAAGTGTATAAAGTGCTTGGAGAGCAAGTCTTGTGAAGACTTGTAGGGTTTTCACTGTTAATTTTCAACAATAAACACAGGTGTAATTTTCCTTTCAAAAGGATCACTGTATCACTGTGTATCCCTCTTATACTCTCCTCCACCTCCACTCACCCCCTACCCATACCCCACATTAAAAGAAAAAACTAACATAAAATAAAGAAAAAAAGAACAAAATAAAATGCTCACTATAGCTTCTCATTTGTGAATCTACACTAATAAAAGAGAAAGATGCAAATTGACCATACCTTCGTGACACCCACCAGCCAATTAGAAGTGAGTATGCAAATTAACCCAACAAAGATGGCAGGTTAATTTGCATACACAGGCACCCAGTGGCCAAGGGTGGGCCACTTGAGTCATCATCATGGCGATGACATAGGTGTTCTGCACCACCCCAGCAGCTCCAGGCCTCTGAGCAGCATGGGAAGGCAGGAAAGCAGCTCTGGGAATGAAGGTGGTGCTGGCAGCCAGGGGAAGGAAGGTCCATTCTTGCATGATCTTTGTGCATCAGCCCTCTAGTGTATTATATTGAGAAAAGGAGAATTTGGAAATTCCATCATTGTAGTTATGCAGGTAAGAAAGGATAACCGATGGAAGTTGCAAAGGATGAAGATAAGTGAACAGGTATGATCTCTAATTTGGATAGATTCCATAGAGAACTGAATGTCAAAGTCTGGGTGATTTAGAGGACTGAAATATGACTCTACTGCCTTTTGATTTTGAATAACTGGCTGTATGATATTGCCAGTTACTGATGTGGGGAAGGAGAGTTTTAGGGAACTAGTGTTCTCTCACTGTGGTAGCAATATTCTTTATCATCACTTTCCTCAACTTATATGTATTTTCTAGCCTGTGTAGAGTGGTGTTGTTTTAACAAGATTAATATATATTCTTAGTTCCCAGTGCTAGTAATTATCAGAATAGGGGAAGTTTTCTGAAGAAACTTCTGATAGGAAATTATTAGAGTGTGCTCTTCAAGGCATAAAAATTAGTGCAAGCACTATAGAGAAATTTCAAGCTTAACATACCATCCATAGTGGTAGAGTACAAGAACACCCATTAATAACTAAAATATACAGAGAATAATAAAAATAATGACAATACATTAAATTAATAAAAGGAAAATTCTCCCCTTCCTCTGCATAATTTCATTTAACCCATGATCATTGCTCTGGTTATCTATTGCTGCATTATGAATTATGTCAAAATTGAGCAACTTAAAATGACAGCAATCTTACTTTTGCTCACAAGTCTGCGGTTTTTTCAGGACTCGAAAAAATGGCTTTTCTTCTTGTTGTAGCATCAGCTGGTATGGATCGAATGAGGTTGGAGGATTTACCTCCAAGGTGGCTCACTCACATAGCCGGCCAGTTGGTGTTTTGGCTGTCAGCCGGGAGCTCAGTGAGGGTGTCATCTGGATGCTTCAGTTCTTCTCAGGAGCCTCTCCACGAGTGTGCATGTGCTTCCTCACAAATTGGCAATTGATTTCATTCAATGGGTGTTCCAATAGTGTTAGCCTTAGAAGTCCCTAAACATCTGTGCAATATTCTATTGGCCCAACAATTCAAGGTACTGTTCCAGGGAAAGGGAATAGATTCCACCTCTCAGAAGATGTAGCAAAGAATTTGTTGTCATCTTTAACCTACCACAGACCATTTTATTAAGTCTACCATGCTACTAATAAGCAAAGAAGTAAATACATTAAAAAGTGTATTTTGCTGTTCTTCCTTCTTGCATAATTGCTATTAAGGACATTTGCAGTGAACTTTGCATAGGTACTCATGAGTATGCTTTATGGGCCAATGAAGATTTGAAAAAGCAAATCCATACATGTGGCATAAACCATTAACTCAATCGCAGGTGGTTATGACAAAAAGTTTTCAAGTAGCATTTCCATTACAATGATTCAATGCTAGAAAACAAGTTGAAATGCCAAATAATGTTCAGTTGTGTCCTCAGATAACATTTTTCTAATTGCAGTTCTTGCTTTAGAAAACAACAATTAGAAAATTACATATGCTGAGAAAAGAGGCTCAGAAAAGACCTTGAGATGCTGGTTCCCCTTTGTTAATGAAGTCATACAATCTGTCTTTACTTATTAGGATTTTTAAGCAGAGAACAGCTGAAAAGTAAGGCCTATTTAAAATGAAATTACAAAAAGGCAGAAAAGACTTTGATAAGTATATTTGAAAGAGGAGTATTTTTTCACCTGTTCATGTGGTGAACATCTGTGGGTTTTTGGCAATGGTGTTTCCACTCAAAAAGAAACTCTAGTTCAAAGACTCATCCTCCCTTGTATCTATTTCTTTGAAGTGTTCCCTTGGATCCATGGGTAGCCAAACGATTTTGGCATGTGGGATATGGATTCATTACAAATTGAGTCTCAGGATTCAATATTTTATCTTCTAGTCTGTCATTACCTGCTTATGCTTTTAACCAGGTTGTTTGACCACTTAGCCTTGCAGTTGAGCAGAAAGGCCACTTCACAGGCAAAACAATAGTGAGTATAACATGAGAGTCTTTGCCCACAAATTTTCACATGAAAAGAAATGGGAAAAAGATGGTGAGATTGTTAACTGATGGTGATAATAGATAAATAGACAATAGAGAAGGCATGCATGCTAGTGTAGTAAGAGTTACTGATATGCTTACATGAGAGTGGTTGTACTGCCTGATTTTGGAAATCGTCAATAGTGAAATGCAACTTGCTCTTTGAAATGTTCAGGAATAAAGTTAAAATCCCATTAATTCAAATTATGACTTTAAAGCAAAAGTTCCAATGTCCACTCTTAAAGCATACAAAACAATTTCTATATAAGGGTTAGAAGAGCAGAATCATTATATACATTTTCAGTCATAATATCCGGTTAATAAAACCCAGCCATTACCAGTGACAAGCAGATGCCATCCAGGGTTCCTAGGTTTCAAAAAACCTTAGATTAATCACAGATCTAGGGAGTCTGCCAATGTGCATTTAGAAACAACCTCAGATTATTTTTTATATCTCAGACTAAATAAATATTGGCCTGCATTAGTGATAATGATTTCATCCTAATTTTTTTTCCTGAAATTGTACATAGTAATAAGTTTCACCCTGGCTGGAGTGGCTCAGGGGTTGAGCATCAACCTATGAACCAAGAGGTCAGAGGTCATGGTTCTTGATTCCCAGTCAGGGTACATGGCCAGGTTTCGAGCTCAATCCCCAGTAGGGGGCGAGGAGGAGGCAGCCGATCAATGATTCTCTCTCATCATTGATGTTTCTATCTCTTTGTCCCATTCCCTTTTTTATTGAGATCAATAAAAATATATTTTTAAAAAATTTTCAAAGGGACATATTATTACAATATGCATTTATTATATTCTATATTTCTCTCACATAATATTTCTCAGAAATTTTGCTAAATGAATATAATTTTTTTTCTCTTGAATGGAAAGCCACACTGTAGTTAAGAAGTTATAGCTTTAAAATAAGAAAAGGATGATCAAAACTCAGATAAAAAAATAATATCTCTAAATATTCAGTCTAGTATTGAATTGATCTTACTGCTAAGAATAAAATACATCATATGGTTTCCTCATTTATTGTCCAAAACATTTTAACCCAGTAATAAACAGTATAATTGTTAGGTTAATTTTATGATTTATATTGGTATACTAACATATTTTGATTCAAGTAACAAAAATGGTGCTAGATGATCCTCTTTATATTTTGAGAGAAAGGATAAATTCTTTACATGTTTCACCTTAAGACAGGAAAATGTATCTAGTTAGCATAATTTAGTATTTATTATTTAGTATTTACATAGAGGAATATTTACTTACGTTGCTTCACCTTAGTAAGGAATTATGGAAATTTGTACTGTTAAGACCATTTATTCTTTTGATTATATCCTAAATCATCCTTGAAATCATACATATATATGCTAAAACTATAAGGTGATTAGATTAATTTTAACAAGCATATTTTCAGTTATGTTCCACTTAAAAGTTATAGTAATAGTGACCTTGAGTGTAACAATTGCTAACATGTATTGATCATTTAGTACATGCAAGGTGATGCTCTAAAATAATATTTTATTAGTAGATTTAAGACATAAAATCCACAAAATGTACATGCCATCATTATATCAAATTTAATAGAGGAAAGTAAAGTATATTTTTAGGCTTGACAGTAGATAATTACAAGGCTTTACCGTTCAGCACTCCTGAGGTAAAGCTGTCCTCTATCCCTTTAACATGCGCGCGCACACACACACACACACACACACACACACACACACACACACACAGACTTGGTGCACAGCCAAGACATTGCAATTGCTCTTAAGGGAGTTGTAGTCAAAGAGAGTCAGGCACCCCTGGCCAGTCATGCTTTTAGAAATATTTGCATTTCTGATCTAGGCATCTCATGCCTTCCTCTCTATCTGGAAGCCTCAAGCAGAGGTCCTCTTCAGACACATTTGCTGAGACCTCCTTAGAGAAGAAAGGAGACGAAGGGGAAACCATGAAGACACTTGCCCCACTCTGACTCAGTATCCAGCACTTTTCCCATTCCTCTTAGCCATTCTCTTTGTCCTCCCCCTAACCTCAGTGCCTATAAAACTGTGGGAGCTTTTTAGTCATGTCTCTCAAGTGCCTTGATATACCTAAACACTCAACTGGTGCATGCTTCTCCAGGTGGAAAATAGAACAGGGAAGTCAGCGTTTTAGTCTATTGCCTGTACCATGGCAATAAATGATTGAAGTCTTAACATTTTAATTTTTGGGCTCTTTTCAATGGGCTCTTCTGATACCCGGAGGCTCAGCTGAGTTTGTGACACTATTTGCTACAGTTGACATTGTAATTAAATCAGATTTGGATTTCAGAAAGATCATTCTAGGTGTCTTATGGACAAGTGATTGGAGCAGGATGAGACTAGAACCTGCAGAAATCTATGTGAAGCCTGATGCTGTCATACATTAGATTAATGCTGTGTGATGCAGAAAAGTAGGTATATTAGAGATATGTTGAATAAGTAGAAACAATATGGCCTGGTGATTGATTGAAGATAGGGGATTAAGAATGAGGGAGAGATTAAGAATAAGTTATGTCAAATTAATGTTGAAGTCTTAACAGCCAGTACTTCAGAATGTGAGTGTGTTTAGGGAGTGGGTCTTTAATGAGTTAAGTTAAGTTGAGGCCATTAGAATAGGTCCTAATCCAGTATGACTGGTGATGTTTTAAGAAGAGGAAATGTGGACCCAGGTACAGAGGGAAGATACCAGAAAAAAAGTCATTCATAAGCCATGGGAAGGGACCTCAGACAAAACCAACCCTGCCAACAACTGATCTTTGACTTATATCTTCCAGAATTATGATAAAGTAAACCTTATTTTAAGCTTCCTAGTCTGTGGTACTTTATTTTGTCAACCCAAGCAAACTAATACAAGGTAATGTCTAATTTTTTGACTTAGGAAACTAGGTGTTTGGTAGTTGTGCTTCCTGTTATATTAAAGTTAGGAGAGTGAGTGATCTGGAAAATGAGAGTCAGAGTTTATAGATTCAATTGAGTTTAAAATGTTATCATGCATTCAAATTGAGAAGCCATGCATACATCTCAGTCTGAGGTGGATCTGAGGCTTAGAGAAATGTCTGTACTAAAGATATCAATATATAGGTCATGAAGTGGTATACAAAATATAAATGAAAACTAGTGCAAAAAGTTAAATCAGTCACAACATGTATATACTTGGATGTAACTATGTAGACTTATTCTATATTCCTATTCCTATACAGTGTTGTAAAATAAAGCTAATGACAGTGCCTAATGAAAGGGTCTTTTAAATGCACAAAACATAAGGTAGAATAAAGATAAAGTGATTCAAACATAAGGCCAAGGTTAGTGGAGGAGGTCTACAGTGTTATAATGAGTTAATCCATATTTAAGCCTACCTAGATTTTCAAAGGAAAATTCAGTGAGGCAAACATTGAGAGAAAAAGCAATTTATAATCACTTAGAATCCATTCATTATCAGTTTACAGAACTTTTACAATTTGATTTTGGACATACCATCTGTAACTATCATCAAGGATACAAATATTTGAGGACATACAGTCATGTACCACATTACAACATTTCGATCAAAAAATGGACCTCATTTATATATTTATTTAGTACAATGGTGGTTCCATAAGATTATAGTGAAACTAAAAATGCCTATTGCCTAGTGACATCATAACCCATAACTTCAAAGAATTTGCCAAGGATGAAAAGATTGCCAATATCAAGGCAAGCAACTTTAACCTCAGTGAGGATGAGGATGCCATTGTAGTGCCCTTAGAAGTGGTTCCTGAGGAACTGAATAATGAGGAGTTGTTGGGACTGGCATAAGAATGCAGAGCTGAAGAGGAGGTAGGGGGGAAATCCTGCAGGGGAGGAAAAAGAAGAAGTCCCCCCCCCACACTCAAAAAATTCACATGATAGGGGTTTGCAGAAGTTTTATAGCAGACCTCAACAAGCCCTTAAAATGTTTGAAAATATAGATCCCAGTACTGAAAGGTTTTCATTAACAGAGGAATGTTCATGGTTAATTAATCTGCAAATATATGATTGAAAACAAACAAACAGGAAACCACCATGGACATATTTCTGAAAAGAGTGATACCTCTCAAGAACCTCAGGCAGGTCCAGAAGAAGGCATTGCTATAATGGGAAATGAAAGCTGCATGTGCCTAATTGCTCCTGAAAACCTTCCCGCAGGACAAGGTGTGGAGGTGGAAGACAGTGATATTGATAATACTCACCCTGGGTAGGCCTAGGCTAATGTGTGTATCTGTGTCTAGTTTTTAACAAAAAGTCTTCAAAAGTTTAAAAAATTAAATGAAAAAAATTAAAAGTAAAAAATGCATATATAATAAGAAGAAAACTATTTTTGTATAGCTGTACAATGTGTGTTTTAAGCTAAATGTTATTATAAAAGAGTCAAAAGTTTTAAAAAATTAAAGCTCACAATGTAAAAAGTTTACATTAAGCTAAGGTTAATTTATTATTTAAGAATGAAAAATAATTTTTATACATTTGGTGTAACCTAAGTATACAGTGTTTATAAAGCCTACAATAGTGTACAGTAAGTTCCCAGGCCTGCACTTTCACTAACCACTCACTCACTGACTCCCCGAGAACAACTGCCAGTCCTGCAAGCTTCATTCATGGTAAGTGCCCTATACATGTGTACTTTTTTAAAAAAATCTACCATGTTTTTACTGTACCCTTTCTATGTTTAGATACACAAACAGTTACCATCATTATGTTACACTTGTCTATATTATTCAGTACAGTAACATGCTGTAAGGCTTACAAGCAATAGACTATGCTGAATAACCTATGTGTGTAGTAGGCTATACCATCTAGTTTTGTGTGAGTACACTCCATATGTTCACATAACAACAAAATTGCCCAAACATGCATTTCTGGAATGTATGCCATTTATTAAGTGACATGTGACTGTAGTAGAGAATCTAGTGTATCAGTAAAGTGGAACCCACACTTTTAGGAGGAAATAAGTCCAGATAGGTTTGTGGAAATAGCAATATGCAAGCTGGTTAAGGCCCTGTAAAAGTTAGGCTTCTAGTTTATAATGTAATGAATTTATTCACATTGTCCAATGCACAGAAAGTCATCTTGGGGCACGTGCCTTGCAATGACAAGGGAAAGGGATTTTTACCCTTCCCTCCTTTTGATTAAACACATTGATACATATAAAAAGACAAATTCAGATACTCAGAAAAAATGCTGCTTTCAGTCTCATAACAATTTCACAGTGGGTAAAGTGACCTTTTGATTTTAATCTAGGTGCTTGCTTTTTCTCTTTGGTTTGAGAAACTCAGAAGTTTTCTTTTAATAACTCTGTACTCAAAGTCATGAAAGTTTTCCAATATACTTGACCCAATTCAATGCTTTCTGAAGTTTTGATTCCTTTTCCTAATTATGATAATGGGCGCATTTTTGATGAGCAGATATATTTTTGCAATGGACACTGCTAAGAGATTTAACTTCAAAAATCAGAACATAACGTCATCAAAATTTCTCTAAATCCCTTTTTGAAGTCTATGCATTTCCGTTTATTTTTTTGAACGTATGAAATAGACTATTATAAACCATGATGTGAAATAACCCCACTCAGCAATGGTAAAGCCTTTTTAGAATAGGCTCTCTAAAAGTCTACAACTTTTCAAGTCCTTGGAGTGCTGCTTTAAAATATCAAACTGCAAAGATGCACTCCTAGAAATTATAAGTAATTTGTGCATCAAACAATGTGTACAATAGTACTATACAGTAAATTGGACCAGCTGCCTATGCCTACCATTACAGCTGGTGGCAAAGTATATAATTTATGTTTTCTGCAGAAGAAAGTGTGAAGGTTTTTTAAAGCTGTGTTCATGCTTTTATAAAGAGTCTTTTCCTGTTTTATTTTTTCAACTATTGTAAACTCAAATGTATTTTGCTATAATGTTTTATGATAATCCAGTTTTATTACAGTTGAAGGGTCTATCAATGCACTTCACCTATGACCTCTTATTCCATGCTCATAAATAGATAATTTAAACATTCATATCTTCAGATTTTTCTTAAAATATGAGTTGCTTTTCTGTTTAGGAAGACATTGGCAGTGACTAACAAAAAGGTACTTCATAGAAAATAACTGGCTCTTATAATTCAGTAAATGGCATGCATTCCTCTAAAAGGTTAAAGAAACAATGTTTGTATTGATGAACTGAACAAACTTCAGTTAAAAAATAAATATACAGCACCAACACCACAGAGTCTTTATCCAAGTGCACTGATTCCTTCCACTTCATTTGTTTGTTTGTTGCTTTGTTTTTCTTTATTGAGTGAGGTATTACATATGTGACCTTATCCTCTATCCCCACCCCACTCATGCCCTCACCCCCCTGGTGTCTGTGTCCTGGTTAGGCTTATAAACATGCATACAGTCCTTTGGTTGAATGATTGTTTTTAATTAACTGATTTGAGTGAGAGGAGAAAGGAGAGAGAAATATTGATTTCTTCTTCCACTTATTTATGCATTCATTGGCTGATTCTTGTATGTGTCCTGACTGGGGATAAAACCCACAACCTTAGCACATCGGGATGACACTCAAACCAACTTAACTACTTGCCCAAGGCCCCACTTTGTTTTCCTTTTTCAAAATTTCTTCAGCTAGTCTAGTTTCTGTCTTTTCATACATGCTTTAGGATAATATTGTCCATAGCTACAAAAACTGCATATTGATTTTAGATGAAGTTCAAAAGTCACCTCCACACCAATCAATTTCTGTTATTGAAACTATTAGAACAGTATTCAAATTTCACTTGACACATCATAATCACCAAAAGTCCATAATTTACATTATGGTTTACTGTTGATGTTGATTGACACATATCCATCATAATGCTATGACACAGAGTATTCTCATAGTTCTAATAACCCTCTGGTTTCTTTAGGCAATGTATGACTATTTATATCACTAAATTATAAACAACTTCAGGAAAGAGATCTTTTATCAATGCATATACTCCTGAAATCTAGCTTGTTGTTGTGCAAGAAAAGATGTTCAATAGCTATCTGCTTAATGAATTGCATTAGTATTATTAACTTTAGCAGTTCACACTACACTCTCAAAATTTATTTTTCAATGCATTATTCATTACTCAAAATAATTCCAACCTTTTAAAATGTGCTTCATATATCTTTCCTCCATGATGATATACTTACATGTATTACTTTTGGTAGTTTAGAAAACGCCTCTATTTGTCTGACAGTTAACTCCATGCAAGCATCAAAACTTACTTTGTTTTTTTTGTGTGGTAAGCTTTGAGAGGAATTGTTCATCACTATACTGCCAAGAGACATATTTTTGAATTTGAGTTAACAGGTCAGATCTTTACAACAGACCACTGGGGATCAAATTCATTGTATTTTCTTTTTACTTTTCCTGTTATCTGTGTTAATCCTGGGATTATAACACACTCTAAAGTTTATAGGGGATGGACAAAAGTAGTTTTACAGTTCATGTGGAAAACGCATGCGGGTTATGATTATTACAATAGTCTTATTAACTCAAAAGAATATCACAGTGGCACAGTAAACCTATATTTTTGCAGACCCCTGTATTTTTCACCATGCTTTTTTCAAGTCAAAAGTACCTTTATATAGCTATGTTAGCCATTTATGGTTTTTTTCCCTACCAGTTCAAATCAACCCATGGACCATACATCAATAAATGTATTCTATTATATTTTTTATTGTGTTACATATTGTCATATGCAACTTTTATTGTCAATAATATTCTCACTTGTCAAATATTGTGCATTTATAGTTCTTATGTAAACAATTTTCTTATCAAAATTACCTGATGAATTCTCTTCAGTTTATGGATAATATTCAATTTGTTGTATCATTTAATGGGGAATTAAGTTTACAGATTCTCTTTAAAGTGCTTTTATAGAAATTTTACCATTAGTTAAATATTGAATATGTATTTTATTTCATTTATTTTTTTTATCCTTGGTCTTCCCCCAGCTGTAGATTCCTGGAAATCTGCAGTATGTAGTATATTATAAAATAAATGTTTATGATTTGATTTGAACAATATTTATACCCCAAGGTCACAATAAATGGTCAATTGTGACCCAGAGGTTGTGCTTTAAAAGCCTTTAGCAGCACCTTTCTTCAATTGGCTAAATAATTGTTCAGAGTATCCTACATAATAAAAGGCTAATATGCAAATTGGCCGAACTGTAATGACCCATCACTGTGATGTGCACTGACAACCAGGAGGCAGATGCTCAACGCAGGAGCTACTCCCAGTGGTCAGTGTGCTCCCACAGGGGGAGCACCACTCAGGCAGAAGCCCTGAGCCAGGTTCATGGCTGGTGAGCGCTGTGGCAGTGGTGGGAGCCTCTCCCACCTCCACGGCAGCACTAAGGACGTCACTCTGCTGGGAAGAGGGCCTAAGTCGTCAGTTGGACATCCCTTGAGGGCTCCTGGACTGTGAGAGCACGAAGACTGGGCTGAGGGACCCGCCCCCCACCCCAAGTGCATGAATTTCATGCACCGGGCCTCTAGTTTATAATGTGAATTTATTCACATGGTCAGATTATATTCTGATTAAGAGCTTATATCTAGCCCTAGCCAGTGTTGCTCTGTTGGTTGAGCATTGTCCAATGCACTGAGAGGGCCCTGGTTCAATTCCCATCAGGGCACATGCCTGGGTTGCAGACTCCATCCCTAAGAGGGGGGGTGTAGGATTGATGCTTCTCTCTCCTTCCCTCCCTCTTCCTTCCCCTCTCTCTCTGAAGAATCAATAAAAATATATTAAAAAAATAAAAGCTTATATCTCTGGTAAGATGGTCTCCATTCAAATATTTGCTACACCATTCTTATCACCTCTGTGACTGTGTTAATTTTTTCACCTTTCTAATATATACTCATAAGGAATATAGTGAAATTATTTCACTGTAAAGAGAAAAAACGTATTATGATGTTATGACAATAAAGTAGTCAAATTTCCCTTTGATTGAATGTCATTAAATATAAAAATAAAGTCAAGAAATATATGTTTCTGCACTTCATGCAGTGAGGGTGAAATAAAAACTTTGTTGTGAGGTTGAAATGAGATGATGATGTATGTAAAACAGTATGTGCTTATAGTGTAGTAAGCATGTGATAAATATTTTTAGTTATTAATGATATATCTTTAAAGATACATGTCTTTTTCCATTTGCAATTACATTGTACAAATGATTGCAATTACTTGGAAGAATATTACCAGTTTATTACCAGTTATTACTATTACTACTACTACTTATTATTATTATTATTTTCTAGAACAGAATTTCAGCCTCTGGAAATTTTGAATACAGATTGTAAAAACCTCAGTTTTTAGTTTTCCATATATATATATATATATATATATATATATAAATATGTAAATATTCTTTATACGAATATATATATATATTCGTATAAAGAATATTTACATATTGCTAGTAATTGTAATATTTTTAGATAGAATTTAACTATTGAATTTTTTCATCTTATTTCCCAAAACATTCTGCCTACATTTAAGGGGCACATGTTCAATTTTAACAAGTCCATATTGTGTGGATGACTATTATAGTCATTATAACACCACCCTCAGAGACCCATGTGCATCACCATTGCTCTGATTTTCTTTTATTAAATTTTAGCAAATATTATGTGCTTCTGTGGAATGTATCTCTGGCTTCCATTTATCTACTGGGCATGATTTTAGTTAGAAGGCAAGCCTTAGGGACAATGCATTGCAAGATCCTTCAAAGAACAAATTGTCTTTCTGCCTTGGAAGCAGTCAGCTCATCTTCGGTTTAATCCTAACAAAATTGGTACTCACATATTTCTGAAGGTTGTGTGAGAATTTACATCATGGCTGTTCTAGCTTAATCTTATTGTTTGTCATCCCTCTGGGTTAGTATGAGTCCCGAGTGATTTCAGAAAATTGAAATAGTGAAATGATACCAATTGGAAAAATGATTGCTACTTATAGAGCTTTAATCTGTGGAGTTCAAACTCATTAATCTAGATCACCTCCCTTTGAGAGAGCAGGAAACACATACGGCAATGGAATTGAGAGGTCGAACTGCAAAAAGAAAAAATGGAAGTCATATTAAAAAATGTCAAGGTTACATAATAAATCACAGGCCAGATAGAAAATTTGCTAAACTTGTAGTTTGCTTAACAGATGCTAGTGGCACTTCTCAAAGCCAAATTAAATTATTTTGGTTTAGAATACCCTACTAAACCATAGATGTAAATCTCAGAAGTTAAATACAATAATAGTCATATAGAGAAAAATTATATTAAGGACTACTTTTGATTTTTCCCTATTCTATTGTAAACTTTTAAGTTGTAGCTAATAGAACTCATTATAAGAATTAATCAGGCTTGATGTTATTTTATCTCTTTTATTCTTTGTTCAGATGTTACTCTTTGGATGTTTAAGAAATTATTGAGTATTGAGGGTGGATTGCATTTGTTACTGTAGCAGCTGTGACCATTTGGATGGCAGGAAAGACATCTGTCAAAGCATAAGTATTTCTAAGTCAGCAGGTCAATCCAAAATTACAGCAATGGAGCCTTCTGGCATTTGGGGACAATGATATAGTTACCTATGTTTTGTATAAACTTACTATAAGAATGCAGTAACAAGTATATGGAGATACCTAAAAGTCAACCTAATGTAAAATTTCATAACCACATCATTGAGAACGTGAGCAGGGTTCTTGGGAATTAAATAACCTAATTAAGCAAATATAACCACTTTGCTGGGAAATTCAGTGTCCAGCACAAATTGTATATAATATTAATAACCAGCACACCGATTTGTATAAGAGACAAACTAAATATGAGAGGGATGACGAATGCTAAGCTTCTAAGAGGATGAGATAGAAGCATTTAATAGGTAATGGCACAGGAAAGTTCCAGTCATGGCAAAGTCAAGATAAGACTTGAAAAACAAACAGGGTCTAAAGTGAGGTGTTTTGTTGTTTTCTTTAAGATTGTTTGCTGTGTTATATGTATGAGGTAAAACTTCTTCAAGGACCGTAGAGAAAATTTAGTTAAATTATCTTAAACACTTAAGGTTATTTTCAAAATTAGAAGTGGTTTTGAATTTTGTGTCCAACAGAGCAAAATGTAACATAAAACACCCCAAAATTAAGGAGACATATAGGAGAAATATTGAGGTACACTTTTATATTAGAAGGTTTCAAGAAACATAAGGCACTTTAAAGGCACTATATTTTCCCTGGTAAAATTATTATTTTCTGATTTAAATGTAGAATGATGATATTTGAAATATTATCAATTGAACTTCCTAAACCCAAACTCTGTTTTCAAATTTCCAACTATAAAGTAATCTTAATAATAATGCTAGAGTTGAAAATATTCTAAGAAATAAAAATTTTTAATGTTTCTTTTTTAAAAGTATATGCCCGGTGATAACTATGGAGGTTAATTTGTGTGTATGTATGTGGAAAGGCTGAAATGCATTACTATCATCATGAGTTTAATTAAAGTAGAGCAGCAGACAATGGAAGCATTCAGTGAATGGATGTGACTGTGTTATGTCTTTGAAGAAGGGGTGTGTACAAAATATCTATTATTCTTGGTATTTACTTGTTTATTTTTTTGTATTTACTTATATCAATTATCAATTTTTTTCTCATACTCAACATCACTACACAATTATTTTAGAGGGTAAGTTAAGATGTCAAATATTTATATTGTTGTTGACTAGAAACTGAGGTTGCTTGTTTTCAAATATTTACTTCCTTAAAACCATATATATTAGTGATTCTTGAAGTTAAATGTTATACTTGGAGAAGAAATATTGCAAATATCGGCTCTATTTTCTTTCTTATATCTAGAAAATTTTAGAGAAAGCAATTAGTAGTGGAGATGTTAGAAAAATACATAATCTCAGTCTTTTTCTCATTTCAATGTTAATGAAGAGAGAGTAATGGGAAGCAAATTTAAGATGGGAAGAGCAGGCCCTGGCCTGATAGCTCAGTTTGTTCAAGGTTCATCCTGTTACTCCAAAGCTGTGGGTTCAATCCTTGGTCATGGCACAACAAATTCTCTCTCTCTCTCTCTCTCTGCCCAACTTCCTCTTTTTCTCTAAAAGTAAATAAATTTAAAAAATTGACAGGTGAATAGATTTTATGGAGTATATGGGTTCTTCTAACTCTCTCTATTGGTGGCTGTCAGATATTTTTGTTTTTTGCCTCTTTATTCAATTAAACAAGATCACCCAGAGGGATAGTATTTAAATGGTAGGATAGTGCTTTTCATTCTTTTTATGGAGTTTTGACATTTCCTATCTTTACAGCTTTTATAATTCTGGATTTGTTTACATACATGTAGCTGATACAAGTTTTTAAAATATTGAACTCTAGAAATAAAAATTCACTATCTTCCATTTCAGCTTGACAATAGGCTATCCTATTTTTCAGTGTTTTTTAAAATGTCAGAGTAATCTATATATATAAAAGCCTGAGCGACCAAACAACTGGTCGACCAGTTGCTATGATGCACACTGATCATCAGGGGGCAGACACTCAATGAAAGAGCTGCCCCCTGGTGGTCACTGCTCTGCCACAGCCAAACTCCTGTGGCCAGCCAACCTCCCACAGTCCCTCACCCCAGCCGGCCAACCTGATCGGCCACGATTGGGGTGGGAGAAGACCCTAATAAGCCCCAATCGCCAGCCAGGCTGAGGGACCCCACTTGTGCACAAATTCATGCATCAGGCCTCTTGTATCTGTTATAAATTGATAATTTAACTATGTGTGAGGATATGAAGGGTCGTATTACGTAGTTATATTTTTTATTGAAAATAAATGTCAATTATATTTTAGGTTAATGCCAGCCTTCTAGATCTGTCTCTAAAGACAATACATTTTGTCCCCTGTGGAAATGGGTTCACCCCTCTCTCCCTTCTTTAACCAAAGATGGGGTAGATTTCATAGCTCCTTCAAATTATATTTTTTTTATTCCATGGGTTGCTTAGAAGTATATTATTTGATTTTCAAATATTTGAGGATTTTACAGTGACATTTCTTTTATTGGCATAATTTAATTACATTTGAATATCTTAAAGAGTTTTTTATGGCAAATAATTATGTCCATTTTGGTGTACTTGGAATGAGTATATATTCTGATATTCCTGGTTAGAATGTTCTATAAATATCCCTCATTTCAAGTTGGTTCAAGTATTCTCTGTCCTTACTGATTTTCAGTCTCCTTGTTTTATCATATAATGAGGAATGGGTACTGAAATCTCTGACTACAAATGGTGCATTTGTCTCTTTCTTTCACTCTAAACAATTTTTGCTTCATGCATGTTAAAATTCTGTTATGAGGAGCATGAGCATTTAGCATTGTTATGTCCCTCAGATGCATTCACCCCTTTTACCACATGAAAATATCATTTTTGATCTTGGTAAAATTATTTGGTCTGATATCTACTTTTCTGAAATTAATATAGCCAATTCAGGCTTAGCCAGTTTGGCTCAGTGGATAGAGTGTCCTCCTGTGGACCAAAGGGTCCTGGGTTCAATTCTGGTCAATAGCACATACTGTGGTTGCAGGCTCCTCCCTATTCTGTTTTGATTATTAGAGCTCTGTATTAAAATTTGAAGTCAAGTAGTGTGATACCCGTGGCTTCATTTTTTTTTTCTCAGTATTGGCTTTGGTGATTTCTGGCATTTTGTGGTTCTACACAAATGTGATAATTTTTTTTGTCCTATTTCTTTAAAAAATTATACTGGATTTTGATGGGGATGACATTAAATCTGTATATCACTTTGGGTAATATCACCATTTTAACTATGTTTATTCTTCCAGTTCATGAACATGGAATGTCTTTCCATTTAATTGTGTCTTTTTCTATTTCTTTTAATAGTGATTTGTAATCTTGTAAAATTACTATATAAAATATTTTGACAGAATCAGAAACCTTATGGGGCAACATTTTTACCCCCCAAATTTTGTTACAGGTGTCTAACCTATGTACTTGAAACTGCATTAATGTTTTCTTGGAAAATCTGGGAAATAAAGACAGTAATAAGTCTCTCCATATGTGACTTTGCTTTCTAATGTTAGAGAGTTGGATTTTTTTTAGCTTGGGTAGAAAATTTACATCAAACATTTTTTAAAATATATTTTTATTGATTTCAGAGAGGAAGAGAAAGGGAGAGAGAAATAGAAACATCCTAATGATGAAAGAGAATCATTGATTGGCCGCCTCCTGCACGCCCCACATTGGGGATCAAGCCCACAACCGGGGCATGTGCCTAGAGTGGGAATCGAACAGTGACCTCCTAGTTCATACATCAATGCTTAACCACTGGCCATGCCGACCAGGCCAAATTTTTGATGAGAGGGGAGACTAACATGAGTGACAAAATTCAAGTCTTCAAATTAAAATGAAGTGTATATGTTGATACTAGAGGCCCAGTGCACGAAATTTATGCATGGGAGGAGGGGTTCTCCTCAGCCCAGCCTGCACCCTCTCCAATCCAGGACCCCTCGGGGGATGTTTAGATCGGATCCTAGGAAGCGGGCCTAAACCGGCAGTTGGACATCTGCCTCACAATCCTGGACCGCTGTCTCCTAATCGCTCACCTGCCTGCCTGCCTGGTCACCCCTAACTGCCCCACCCCCTGCTGGCCTGGTCACCCGTCACTGCCTCTGTGTGCCGATCTGATCACCCCTAACTACCCCCCTCCACCAGCCTGGTCGCCCCTAAACCTGCTTCTGGCCAGGTTGCCCTCAACTGTCCCCTCCCTGCTGTCATGGTCACTCCCAACTGCCCCCCCCAACTGACCTAGTCACCCCTCACTGCCCCCTCCGGCCAGCCTTGTCATCCTCAACTGCACCCCCCCTGCCAGCTTGGTTGCCCCTAACTGACCCCTCCCCCCCCACTGGCCTGGTCGCCCCTCACAGCGCCCCCGCTGGCCAGGTCGCCCCACGCAACCTGCTGTTCAGTCGTTTGGTTGTCCCTCACTAACCCCCCTGCCAACCTCGTCACCCCATGCAGCCTGATGTTCAGTCATTTGGTCATCCATCAATAACTCCTCTGCTGGCCTACTCATAGGCAGCCATCTTGTTAGGATGTGATGGTCAACTTGCATATTACCTCTTTATAGGATATAGATTTAAAAGTCTGCAATTAATCACATGCTATGAGGAGAAATTTACTTAATGTGTATGTCCAGATAAATTTTTGAAATTAGAATTTATATTAGGTAGAACTTGGCAAACAAACAATAAAACACTTTGCAGAGGAGTTTGCCCAAAATTTTACAGTAGTTTTATCAGCTAACCAAAAAGAAGAAGAAGGAGGAGAAGGAAAAGGAGGAGGAGGAGGAGAAGAAGAGGAAGGAGGAGAAAGGAATATAATATATTGGGACATTTATAATTCAATCATTTACATATTTCTTTCTTTTCTTCTTCTCTCATGCTCTGTTACCCATGGACCAAAGCCATATGCCATTAAAGCAATTGGTTCTTTAGGCTGGACACTAGCCAAAGACCAGTGTGTAAAAACGAAAAATAAATAAATACTGGAGCCAGGATGTTACACATCTTATCTTAGGAGTGTTATTAATTCAGATGTACCATATGTGATGGCTGTCTATGGTTAACATGGTCAAAATCATTATTAGGCATACTGAACATCCAACACTAATTCCAGTGTCATGAATTCAGTTTAAAAGCAACTCTTCTGCAGTCAGGTTCTGGCAAAACTTCAAAGGTAACATTCAAAGTCAGAAAGCTTAAAACCATGCAAGCTTATTTAGATTCCCTAAATGGGCTGGTTTAGGAGGTTTCTGGGCATTTGAAGCTTTGTAAGCCATTGCAGAGTGAAAAAAAAAGTTAATCTGAGCAGCTACATTTTCAATAATGCAACATTAGGTTCATTTCAAAGGCTTTTTTTTTTGGGTATCAAACCACACTCAGGATTTCTCCAGGGTGTAGGATACAGCCTCTTCCTTATTTATTTACTTATTTTTAATGAAGGGATTGCTTCTCAAGCTGAGGATTATGTAGTCAGTGTTTAAAGATATCTGTGTTGTTTATATTAAAAGAGAAAAAAATTGGGCTGTTTTCTAACAAAATATCTATATAACTAAAGCAAGAGGGAAACTACATTTTTTTTAGGCAGAACACTCCTACAAATAGAAGTGAACTTCAGAGTAAAACTGACCTTTGTGACTGTTAAGGGCTGCATCAGCATTTGAAATATAAAATTATCAGTGCACATTCTTAGCTCTTTCTCTCTCATTTAAACATCTTTTGAAATTAACATCCAGTTTTTTAAGATGTAGAAGATGAATATTTCTCTATTGTTGACTAAGCTTCTTTTTATGTAATTCTTCCAAAGTTCATTTTAAAATGTAAGGCAACTTAAAGGATTATTATCAATACAGGCAACTTAAAGGATTATTATCAATACATGGAACAGGACACTGAATAACAGAAAGAATGGTAATTAAATGTTTTAGAAAAAAATTTCAATTTTGTTTTCTTTAAATATGAAAACATTTTCCCTTTGACATGCTATATCAAAGTTTTACTCTGTTGTTTTCTTTTTCTACATAAAGTAGGGAGAGTTTTTCATCAAAATATAATTAATACTGTTAAAAAATAAACTTAATGTCTATTAAACTTTTTTTTTAGTTATTTGAGCAAAAATTTATTGTAATGGGGCAGTATCCAATCTAGCAGACAGGATCTCTAAGGTGCTGTACCAAATAAATACTTTTATAAGCAGGTGAGAGTGAAAACTGAGAAGGTATACTGGCAAAAAAGCACATTAATTATTGCATTGTTTTCCTAGGAATGTCAGGGTTCTATCACGCAGATTTTCCAACTAACGCTAATTAGGTGATTGCTGACTGATTGGTTTAAAATTCCGTTTCTGGGACAGCCAAAACTGTAATTAAGTGAAGTCTGGGTTTGGTGATATGGGGCTTAGTTAGCATAAGCCATTTCATTTGTAGTTTGTTGTCTTATTTTTAACAATACTTAACTCAAATCTGTATACTCGCCTGATAGTGTGTGCAGCTACTGTCCCTGCATTTGGGAATATTATTGTACTTGAAATATTTTTGAAATTTAAAAAAAAATCAGTATATTTTAGCCACAGAACCTGACTTGATTTTTTTATTATTATTACTAGTGGCCCAGTGCACGAATCCATGCATATTGAAAGGAAATTAATTAGAGGAAATATTTTAATATCACTATTCGCCCTTTCTCTATAATAGAAGTGTCAACCAAATTCACTATCAACAATGACCAATCAAAACACACGTGTGCAATTGGCGCCAGTGAGAGCTTATATATACCACTCATGTGCAAGTCAACTTAGCCTTTTAACGATATAGAATAAACTTGCTTATTTAGACCTGCTTTCTGATGTAGCTAAACTTTTTCCAGCCCAGTGAAGTACCCCAACTTCTCTTTCAGGTAATTGTTAGCAACACAGAGGTAAATATCAACACGAAGCAGATTATTATTATAGATCACGCAGGGAGAACAAAGGGTAAAATATTTAACTGCAGCAGTGTTTAACTATATTCTGGGCAGTGAGAAAACCTGAAGTCATTTTCAAAGTCCACCATTTCTTACTTCTTTTCAATCGGGTGACGTTTCTAAGCTTTCTAAATCTCCGTTTTCCAGTTAATGAAAGAAAATAGGATTCTCCTGAGTCTCCTATATACCTACCCCAGGACTTCTGTGAGGATCTAATGGGATGAGGCACTGGAAAATGCTTCACAAACATTTGGTTAAAGTGTGAAATGTTTCCACCTGGCTATAAAGCAAGTCATGTTCCTGGGTCAAAGAAACTGCAAGGAGGCTAGTCGCTAGGGGGAGGAAGCTGGGCATAGCTATGGTGCCCACAGCGATTGTTTCTAGGCTGGGCTGGGCTGGGCTGGGCTGTGGGCTGCATTTTGTGCCATGGGGTCTTGGCAGCATCGGCTGAGATTTGGTGGAGTGTTGCTCCGGGGTGGTGGTGGGCTCTGTGTCCCACTTGGGGAAAGCTAAGTGTTGCTTTGTGGGCACCAGGTCCACAGTGCTATTTCTCTGTAAATGGCCAATGCACATCACAGCAACTCCTGTGTTGAGCATCTGCCCCCTGGTGTTCAGTGCAAGTCATAGCAACCAGTCAGGCTTAGCATATTAGCCTTTTATATATATACTAGAGGCCTGATGCATGGAATTTGTGCAAGAGTAGGCCTTTCTTTCCCCAGCTGCCAGTACTGGCTTCCCTCTGGCATCCGGGACCCAGGCTTCCCTCTGGCCACCAGCAGGCACCCGGGACCCAGGCTTTCCTCTGGCCACCAGCAGGCACCTGGGACCCAGGCTTCCCTCACAGCCCCAGCTCTGTCTGGAAGGATGTCCTTCTGGATGTCTGGTCTAATTAGCATATTATACCTTTATTATTATAGACTAGAGACCCAGTGCATGAAATCCGTGCATACGTAGGGTTCCCTAATGGCTGCCGGCTGCCATCCAGGGCCTTCCTTTTGTTCTGCACTACCCCCTGGTGGTCAGCACACATCATAGCAAGTGATCAAACTTCTGGTCAGTCGAACTCCCAAGGGGACACTTTGCATATTAGGCTTTTTATATATATAGACTAGATGCCCAGTGCGTGAACTCGTGCATGGGTGGAGTCCCTTGGCCTGGCCAGTGATTGGGGCTGAATGGAGCTGTCTCGTCCAGTCCCAATCAGGGCTGATGGAGGCCAGCCAGCCAGGGATGGACCGTGCAAGGATTCCAGGGCTTATCCGGCCCTCTCGCCCAGTCCTGATCAGCCAGACCCCAGCAGCAAGCTAACTTACTTGTTGGTATGACTGACCCCTGGTGGTCAGTGTGCATCATAGTGACTGGTCAAGTGGTCGACCAAATGGTAAACCGATTGGTCAGACACTTAGCATCTTATGCTTTTATTATTAGGATAGATTATTTTAAATGGCAAACTCTATGTGTTGATTATAAGTATCTGGATCACAGTGGCTTTATCTTAAAACACACTTTTGTTACAGGCCCAAGGTTCCTTTGCCTGATGCTTCAAAAGAAAGGCTAATATTCAAAAGATCAGAGTTTGGAACAAGATAAGGTTTATTGATTGAGATGGCCTATCTCAAGAAGATGGGAGAACTAATTCTCAAATCCATCTTAAGAGAATCTGGAATCTGGGAATTTCTTATGGTTATGTGAAGGAAGGAATGGTGAGACAGGGGTGAGTGCTGGCCATAAACAAATAGTCATCTAGAGGGGATTGGTCCTACAATGAGTGTGAAATTCCTGAACCCCTTTGTTCCTGGATGGATGGTGCATTAACTCCAAAATCTGAGTCCAGTTATAGAGACTTATGTGAATCTTGAAGAGGTCATTACTTTCTGCATATTTCCCCATCTCTTTGCTGACACAAGGCCTGCTCAAGCATCAGGCTGAATCCCTCCAGTTAGCCTATTTGTAGCAGGAGCTATCAGCTGCAGGCCATCAGAGAGAGGAAGTATTTCATACTGTTATATTGTCATCTCTCTAAGTACTTTATGTACACTATATTCCACACCATAGATGAACTTAAGCCAGTTGTGGATAAATTGATATATGAAGTAATGAATCATTGAATATTGATAATTATTTAAAGATTGACATTCATGACCCCAAACCCAAAATGAAAATGAAGTTAATCATGCATTTATTTAAAAGTCAGATTTTTATTTCCTTAAGTAATTTATGTTTTCTTATATTAATATTTTTCTAGATTTTAAGTTATATTGAAACAGGTTCAGGGTGCGGATTTTTGTTCTCCTCGGTTCTTATCTGATGAAGATGAAGAATGAATTCATGGACTGATAGATTTCTTTAAAAAATGTAGAAGTTTATTGGAAGCATATGCAAACTCTATCTGGGAAGGAGTGTCCCCAAAGGGGACCCTGTGGGGAGGAGTCCACAAATGGAAAAAGCCTGTGTTCGCTCTCTCTCTCCTTCTCTCCCTCTCTCCTCTCTTCTCTCTTCTCTCTCTCTCTCTCTCTCTCTCTCTCTCTCTCTCTCTCTCTCTCTCTCTCAAAATCTAAATCCAAAAAATTAAAATTCTGTCTCGTGTCCCTTTGTCTGGAGTTTATATATGCTGCAGCTCTTTGTCTCTTCATGCTCCCTTCTAATTGGACCCCTTCCCCATTTTATGACCCTGTGCTCTCCTAATTGGTCACTCTTTTGTAGAATATCAGTTTCAAAGTCCAGAACCCAAGTGGTGCCCCCCTTTCCCTCTCCCCCTTATCTTTCAACATTCCTCTATCTCCTGTGAAAATATGTTTCCCTCTTCCTGGCATCTGTCCACATTTCTCAATCTTCTGTGAAAGTATGTTTCCTTTTTCCCGGCATTCTGTGACTTTTCTTTATCCTCTGTGAATGTATGCCTTCTGACAGCTCCAAGCCTTCACCTATGCATTCCTCTCTCATGGACCCTTTTTAGTCCCTAAACCTGCCTATTTTGTCCCTAGGATTCCTTTCATTATCATATATATATATATATATATGTGTGTGTGTGTGTGTGTGTATATATATATATATATATATGTGTGTGTGTGTGTGTATATATATATATATACATATATATATATAAAACAGAAAAATTGGAATCAGTATTTCAAAAAAATTGATTAACCAATAAAATTATGTAAATGTGTAATAATATTCTATGCAGCCATTAAAACAGTGGCACAATTATATTTTAAAGGTAACCAATACCTATTTTTTATTGATTTTAGAGAGAGAAGAGAGGAGAGGGAAAGAGAGAAGGAAAACAACAATGTGAGAGAGAACCAACAACCTGAGTATGTACCCTGACCTGGAATCGAAATGGAGGCTTTTCAGTGCATAGGACATTGCTCAAACAACTGAGCCACATCAGCCAGGGCCAATGGTAACTATATTTAATGTCCTTTGCCAACTCAACTTCATCTCTGCTCCTTCCACCATCTCAATGGGGAAGCTAGAAGTTTATTTCCCATTTTCTCTTCCCGGAACTGTTTCAAGTTAGATTTTGAGGCAAGAGAGGAAAACCCTTGTTTCTAGAGGCAGTTGTACACAAGCACCCTGTGGCTTGCCAAGCCCTACCTGAGGATCACCCATTCCATGCTGAAGCACTAGTAAGATCTCCGGCAGCATTCAGGTAGCTCCATACATCCTCTTCAGAACCTCTCTTTTTGATATTGAGATATGACTGCAATCACTGGCTGCAGATTCTTTACAGTCGTTTCACTTCCACATTGACTGAATATGGCCTTCTTAGTCTTCATTCTCCCTTCCCATTGAGCAGCAGTTAAGCCTGTAATTTCTTATATCTCTTTCTATTCCAGTTTCCTAGAGTGGCTTCTGTTTTCCTGATTGCACTTTGAAGGCTTCATCTAGTTTCCTCATACATTTATATCTGTGCATATGGCAATATATTCACCATATAGTAGTAAGTGTGGAAAATTACACAAGATATAGAATAGTATGCATCTAATGGCATTGGCTTCTTGTCTTTATTTAATTAAACCACTGAAAACATCCAAAAGTGTACAGATAATATTGATCACATTATTAATGGTGCTAATATTGAATTTTTTCTAATTTTCAACAGTTAACATGGAATAGTTTATACAATAAAAATTGAGAAAAAGAGGAATGTACTATGGCATAATTTAGTAATATATGTATTAGTACTATATCTATTTGTATATAATTGTTTTAACTTAAAGAAGTAACGGTAAATTCAGAAATGTGCTGAAGTATAATATTCAACCTAGATTAGCCTGGGAATAATAAATGTCCATTGACTCAAACCCATGTCATATTTTCAATGTACTTTTTGCTTCCTGAACATAAGTCTTTTCTGTGGCAAATGAATCATAGATTAATAATATACCACAATTTAAGTGATACACAAATACTTTGATTTTTTAAAATGCTGATACATGTAGAACAAATATTATTGATGAGTGATTGTCCTGGACTACATATTTTCTTGGAAATACTGAAATTATTTGTTTTATTTTAAGATATTGAAAATAAGTATCCAATGATTAATTTGTTTTAGAATACAAGCAAGACCATATATAAAGGCCTTTTTTGTTTCTTTTTTATAAATTATTAAAGTCAATTTTTCTATTAATTTACTTGGTAGATAAAATAATAATCTCAAACTCTCTGCCCACCCCCCCTTTGTTTAAATAAATAAGCCCCTAAACCAAAAATAATCTAAGGACTAAAGCATTTAGACAGGTGCCAAATTAAAAACAACACAATATTTGTTATAATATAGTTCATTGCAAACTAAGTTAAATTTTTGACTAAATCTAATCAGACATATCTGTGAAAATATTTCTCAAAGTTAAAGTATTACAGAATCAAATTAAATTAGGGCACAATTACAATATATCTCTTTTTAGTAAAACAAACATTTTGACTAAATCATTTGACATGAAAACATATTTTACATATAATGCTTACAAAATTTTCCCATTTTCAGGGAGCTTTTCCATAAATCTGATTGTACACCCATTTGAATGTTAATTTCATAAGGATTTTCTTAAAAGTGCTAGACAGACTTAACAGGAAGAAATGAGCACTAAATCTAAAGTATGTCCTCTGTATTATGGAAGAATAAAAGGGCTATTGCAAGTGAGGTATTATTTGAAAATACCTAGGAGATAAGACAGGAGAGAGAAACTTCTTTGTAGCTGAAGAAACTTGAGATTTTAGCAAGAAAGTATTTTAAATAACAAAGGTTAGTGTAGGAGTTAGCTGAAGAGCAACATGAACTTATTCAGTGCCTGAAATATATCTGAGAGCTAAATTAATTGTGTGTGTGTGTGTGTGTGTACAATGATATTTTGCTGATACAGTTGAATAAATGCTTAAACCAAGATTAATGTAGAATTCAAATATAAGAAAAACTTAAGCTAGTTAAATCAACAAAAATAAAAGGTAAACATAGCCTCAAGTAGATATGACTTACCCAATGAAAATTAAAATAATATTTAGATGTCAAGGATCTTAAGAAAGTTATTACTTTTCTTAATGAAATGACAGATAGGCTTATCTAATATTGTCATTGGAACTGTTTACTAAGGGAACTCTTATCCTGTTGTCTTCACCACACACCAGTAAATTCACAAGTGTAGGCAGAATCAAATGAACATTCCCATCGTTAGGTAAACATCACCAAAGCTAAGTGTTTTTTATTTTGCCTGGTGAAAACTAGAACACTCCTCATATAACTGCTGACATGCAAACAGTTTACATAAGTTACTGTCTCTAAACGTCTATTCAGATAGCACGGGTAGTATCTCCATGTTTCAACTGTTTGACACAATGATGGATTATTTATTTACTGAACAGCACTGGTGGCCAGAAAATCTGATTTCCATGCATGAAATCCATGAAACCTCAGCCCCTGAACAGTTTCTTTTACATGTGGCAAAGGTCATCTATCAAGGGATTTTCTCACGTTTTGTGTGATTGTTCATGCCTCATTTCCTTCAAGAAAATATGATTTCCCTAAAGTCTGTGCATTTTCAAATACTCACAAAAGGCCCGGAAAGTTATTTCCTTTCTGTTTGTGATAAGCACAGAATATAGAAGCTAACCTACCGGGAAACACAAGCAACTGTTTGTAGCTAGAACCGTATTTAATCCTATCATTAGGGAAGCCTCAACACTCACCAGGTATGAAAGGGCTGCAAAATTAGACACTTAACCTTGTCATTTAACCTTTCAGAGTTTAATCTCCACTCAATCTTTAATAAATATATCCCATCAACCTACCCTTACATATCAGAAGGGATTTGTTTCAGATAATATATTTCAAACTTTGAGCCATTTAGTGAAGGACTGTATAAAGATATGGCTACCTTTAAAAAAAAAATTACCATTTTCCATTTTTGGCCTGAAAAATCAATGAGAAAGAACAGTAAGGGGTTATGTTTTTAGTAAAGTTTTAAGAGCAGTAAATATGAAGTGTGGTGAAAATCATGTGCAAATTAAAGAGAACGTCAATTCTGTTTGCCTGAGAAAACATTCTGACATAATTATTGGATATTAAAAATAAGAAAACCTAGTATCCTAACTTAATTACATTTAAGAACTATTATTTGAGTCACAGTTCACAGTTTTCTCAGAGAAGTGCAAATTTCCCAAGTCTCTCAATGCGTCACATAAGTTCTGTCTGGAAACTTCTAAATATCAGATTACTATTGATGACCCCAAGCTCATCCATGTCTTCACAGTGGCCATGTGCCCAGTGTAGACAGGCAAATGCAGGAAGATTAATATCTTATTATTTGTGTTACTATGATGCATTATAAAAACAATAGCTATAGACAAGAGGATACGGTATATGATAAATAATAACCTGGCAGTTGCTGAGTAGAACATGAAACACTGTTGTAGATTGTGGTGAATCTACTCAAGCTTGAGCTATAGAGCCCCTGATTATGCATGCTCTCTTTAAGACCTTGTTCATAATTTTGAATTAGTAATTTTGAATTGTTTTTCATAATGAGGGCATTCCTGATTATATATGTATTATATATACACTGAGTGGCCAGATTATTATGACCTGAATGCATAATAATCTGACCACTCAGTGTGTGTGTGTGTGTGTGTGTGTGTGTGTGTGTGTGTGTGTGTATTAGAGGCCCAATGCATGAATTTGTGCATGGGTGGGGTCCGGCCAGCCTGGCCAGGGGGAGGGTACATGGGTGGTTGGCTGGCCTGCCTGCTGGTCGAACTCCTGGTTGAGGGAACAATTTGCATATTAGCCTTTTATTATATAGGATATACACTGAGTGGCCAGATTATTATGCGTTCAGAGATCATAATAATCTGGCCACTCAGTGTGTGTGTGTGTGTGTGTGTGTGTATATACTGTATATGTATAAAAGCTTTAGGACTTCAAATCCAACCATACCTGTGTAGGGAGGAGCAGTTATAGGGTTAAGCCTTGGACTGACCTGCTGGCAAAGCCCCAAACAAGTCCCAGCTTAGAGGGCACAGCACTCTTAGCATAATTAAGCTTGACCTTATGACACTCCCTAGATCAGTGGTCGGCAAACTCATTAGTCAACAGAGCAGCAAAGGGAGGCTTGTGAGCTGCATGTGGGTAGCTAATGGGCTGTGGGAGGTGTGGCAAGTGCTGCCAAAACAACTGAAACTTACAAGAACATTGTAAATTACCTTTTTTACCTCTGACTATAAAATAAAGGCTCAGCTTGCAGTCTGGATCTGTTCTGTGGTCTCAGCCAGGCACAGAAGATCCACCTGGACCCAGCTTATTCTCTTTCTCTGTCTTTTCTTCATTCTTTGCCGGCCCTCCCTCAGGCTTGCAGAACCCTGGGCTGTGCTGGCGCAGCACATACCTGGATTTATTTCTGTTTTGAACCTGCATATCTAATAAATCAATCAGTTGTCTGCCCAGGACTATTCAATGTTAGATTTGGAAGGCAATGAATAGGAGGTTGGGAAAATCATGCCACATATATATCACATGCATTCATTTTCTCATAAGTGTGTGTATGTGTTTGTTGGTGTCTAATATTGAGTTAATTTTAACTTGTACTGAGATCTTCTTAGGAATAAAGAGTGTAAATAGCAGGAATAACCATCACAGTTAAAGTTGTATATAAAGTGCTACAGAATATAACAATACATTGCCTTAAGGAGTTGCAAAAGAAGGAAAGTTTTATAAAGAGATAAAAGTAATATCTTACATACTGACATTACATATATTACATATTGAACAAAATGTGTTAATATCTTCTTTTTCTTGCAGTTGTAATTATGACCAATATGTGTAAGTTTTGGGTTAATTCACCCCTAATTACCTTATTTTATAAGTATGGATCCTCTTTGATCATTTACCAACATTATTTAAATTATGTAAGTGGAATATATTTTCACACACATAAACTTACATATACACATATTCTATTTTTAGTAAAATATACTTATTTATTTGACTTGTGTGTGAGTTTGTGTATATGTATACAGAACATTGAGACCAAATACCAATCCCAGAAAATTTACCTTCTACAGAAACATGATTTTTCAATTATTAATTTTGAGTAATTTACCTGTATTGGCAAAAGAAAAAAGCTATTTAACTGATGACATTAGATACATATATCCTGGCTTGGTCAAAATATTAAAATCAATCATAGGAATACTAGGAGATAATTTTTATCAACAATCTTTATACAATTCAGTGTGTAAAATATTTCTGACATCTCTCCTAAATCTTAAAAATGGGTTATTTCTGAGTCTTTTTATAGTATTTTTATTTTTAATGTTGAACTTCTGTCAAACTGTACTAGTTTCAAATAGAAAAGAATCCTGGAGAATTTGCTACAAATAATCATAGTGTTTCCTTAAACTAATTTAATATTCACTCAGTTCAACAATAGATTCTTAGTTTTTTTGAATCATATTAATTTTGATGGCAAATTCTTTTTCTACCTAATGCTTTAATTTTTGGTTTCATTAATATTTTAAATTATAAATGGTGTTTTGTCATTGTCAGTAAAATGCAGTTTACATAACTATGGATGATGTCCCGCAACTCTAAAAATATACCTTCCTTTTTTTAAAAAAATATTTTTATTGATTTCAGAGAGAAAGGGAGAGGGAGAAAGAGAAAGACACATCAGTGATGAGAGGGAATCATTGATTAGCTGCCTCCTGCATTCCCCATATTGGGGATTGAGCCTGCAAGCTGCAAATGTGCCCTGACCAGGAATCAAACCATGACATTCTTGGTTCAAAGGTTGATGCTCAACCACTGAGCTATGCCGGCTGGGCAAAATATACCCTTCTTTTGAAATTATAGTTAGTATTTGTACTTATAGATTTTCTGTTTCTTGATTATGTGGTATATTTGAGACATGCATTTCCTTATAATAAATCACATTAATATTTAAGCAAATAGATAAATAAATAGATACTTTAACAGTTAAATGGCACAATTTCATTACTTGTACTTTAAGGAGCTATAAAGGTGTTCATCTAAAGGAAGTAATTGGCATTTATTTTTCCAATATAATTCTTACTAAAAGTAATTGACAATCTTTTGGGCACTTTATTTACTTATTTTATGTGAAAAAAGAATATTTCTTTGTTATGAATTTTAAAAGTAACAGTCATTGTTAGAAATTTTTGACAGTGTAAGGATTACAGAAATGAATTCCTATAAAACTAATATCTAGGTTACTGTTGAAGAGAAAGCTGTTTAATTTCTACTCACTATCACAGAATTGATTTTTAATATTTGAAATAGGATGACTGTATTTAATACATTTTACTGATTTTTTAAAATTCTGTAGTCTATTTACTCAGTGCATGTGAAATAAAATATTTCTTGCTAGTATTCAAAGTGATTTCAGTCACTACAATTGATAATTAGTTGTATATAAATGAGAGCAGTATTCAGTAATTTGCTGAGTATTTAAGAACAAAACTAGTAAGCTTCCCGTTATTATTTGTAAGTGTCTAGAGGTCCATAAATGGGACTACTCACTTGGAATCCAATGTGAAAACCTGATAATGTATCTAGTAGCTCTACTACTCTGCAGCTCTTAGTGCCTTATCCTCAGTGTCCTCTACGTGCTGGAGGTGACAGAGTGTCAGGGAATTATAGAAAATCAAAACTAAGAGGACATTTTAGTTTGGATGTTACAAATTTCAAATGAATATGCAATAAAAAAATAGGCTGATACAATCCCTATGACAAAATACAGAAACAGAGTAATAAGGACCCCAAATACCCTAAATGCAAAATTTTTTCTCTGATGCAAATAGAAAACCCGTTCATAAGAGACAAGTGGAATTCAATTTTCATAATAATTTCTGCCTTATTGAAAAAAATGCAGAGGTCACTTGAGAAAGAAATGCAAAACTTTTCATAAAATAAATGTAAAATATGCTAATATAGTGATTGGAAAGTCAAGTGCAGAGGAAGGCTAAGACTTGGGATTAGTGGTTTCTAATGTTACAGTTTGTGACAAAGATCAGAATATCTGATAGAGTAATTAGTACCCTTTTTGTTCAAGTTCAACAAAACAATCTGTTACATTACCCAATACTACTTTTCACCCTCATTTTACTTTCTCTTCCTCATTTCTTTATGGATCAAAGTTTGGGGTTTCAATAAATAAACCTAAAAAAACTCAGTGTTCAAAGACTTGTTTCTGGGCTATTTATATTGAACTATCAGATTTTTCTGTGTTATTCTGAATTAATATAATGTTCATATTTAAGCATAATACAGTCAAAATACTATTATGATTACTATGTGAAATGATTGAAATCATGCAGCTTTATAATTATTCAAACCCCAATGCTTGAATTACTTAAAATAATATACATGAATAAAGTAATACATTTAATTTGGAGTACAAGTTATAGGTGACTATCGACAAATAAAATTACTGCCTATTTCAAAATATAGGGGACCTCTAGTATTTTAAGTTTGGAAACTTAAGTAGGTTATTACACTGAGAACAAATATGGCTGCAGTGGTTTCTCTTTTAAGGAGCAAAGAAACATGAAACTGTATTCTGAGAACTGGAAATAAACTAAGTGAAAATATTACCTGATTTCAAGATACTGAGAGTTGGTCACAACACCCTGGCATCCCATAAAGTTCTATAAGGCAAGAAGTTAATCACTTACCTAAATCTCTCCCACAAAAACTCTAAAAGTCATTCTCTAAAACTCTTAGGATTTAAATCCATTGGCTTGGTGAATAATCAACCACAAACCCACTTTTTCCTATCCATTACATCCTAAGAGATTTCTTCTACTCCAATCAAGTTGAGACCATTATTATTTCGCACCAGAAATGCCTTTGATCTTGTTCTTGTAAAATAAATAGTGTTTTCAAGTTTCTTTCAAGTTTTTTATTTTATTTTTCATCCAATGCAGAAGTTAAGCTATGAGACAACAGAGATATTAGAGCTCCTGACTAATGAATTTCCATGACTAGAATACTGCTTGGAACATTTTGATGGAGAATAAGTATTATTTAATTGATGATAATAATTTAGAAATCATAATCAATCAACAAAAGCCATAATGATGACCTGGATAAGACAACATTTTAGTGAGTGTATCCAGTGTGCCAAGTTTCTAATCACTTTTTAATTCTGACCATGCAAGAAGCCACTGTTCTCATTTCACATGTGAAACTAAAGCGGCTAAGATTAATTTGACAGGAATATTTGAAGAGATCATATACATGGTCACTTAAAACCTTATCTCTTATACTCTTTTTTAATGTCTTAATGGCATACTCTTAGCTTTTCTTGAAAGCTGAATCAAGAAATGGCTTTTTATATTTTCTTCAAAACTGGTGGACACACTGTTCATCACACCATGTATATTCCTTTTGTATGAGGCCCCACAATCTCTTCCTTTAAATAGATTTTAGGAATTTAGGTAAATTCCTAAAGTAGGAATTTAGATAAATTCAGAGAGGAAGGGAGAGGGAGAGAGAGATAGAAATATCAATGATATTTTATTAGTTTAATAAATCTACCAATACCTGACATTATATTATACATTTGTTTATCTATTTGCTTTCTCTCTGTCAGTAAAATGTAAGCTTTATAAGGACAAATTTTTGCCTTATTCCCATATTTAATATCTATGTCTAAAAATAAGACTAGCACACAATTACATTAAATTAATAGTTACTGAGTAGAAGAATTGCTGAATTTAGATGTGCAATAGAGGTTGAAAGGAAAATTTAAATATTAGAGCATATTTATGTTTGTCATAATTGTAAAAAATAAAAAGGGATTTATTTAAAAATATCCTGGATATTTTTGCAAAGAATGTAAGCAAAATAGTTGTAGTATATAGTTACCTTAGTAACTAACTGTGTAAAGAAAAGTACACAATGTTAAAATTTAATAATAATGTGACTCTTAACTTATATAGACTTTTAAGTATTGAGGTCTTTTTACCTAACCAATTAGGTAAGGATAAAATGTCATAATACTTTACAGACATGTAATATGTATTTTTGTTTATATTGGTTTTATAAGTTAAAAAATACACTTACAAAACTTAGTGCTTTATATGTTTTTTCTCATCTTAAGGTTAAAAATGTGCACAATTACTTTATTGTTTTAACAGTTGTTTTTTTCTTAGAAGAATTGCTTTTCATTCCCTAAGCATCTTTTTTATATGAAAGTGTTGGAGTCTTAGACTCTATGCAATTTTAACTCAATATGTACCAGTTGTACTGGTTAATAATGCGAATTTTTTTCAATAAATGCAGTTACACATATGTTGATATATATGCGATTTGATATGTATGCTATTTTGTTGTATTGACAACAAGCTTCAAAACTTCATATGTCAAATTTTCTAAAGGTGTTAACATCATAGATATTTTTACACTTAAAAATGTCAAATTTCATGCCAAAAAAAGAGCATTTGTGGGAAGTTTTAATTCATTACTTTATTTTGAAGAAAAGTGCTGCTGAAAGTTATTGTATGCTTCAGGAAGCTTATGATGAACATGCTCCATCTCAAGATACTTGTGAATGCTGGTTTAAACGCTTTAAAAGTGATGATTTTGATGTGAAAGACAAAGAACATCCAGTTCGACTGAAAAAGTTTGAAGACCAACAATTACAAGCATTATTTTTTAAATATACTTTATTGATTTTTTTACAGAGGAGAAAGGAGAGGGATAGAGAGTTAGAAACATCTATGGGAGCGAAACATTGGTCAGCTGCCTCCTGCACACCTCCTACTGGGAATGTGCCCGCAACCAAGGTACATGCCCTTGACTGGAATCGAACCTGGGACCCTTCAGTCCACAGGCTGATGCTCTATCCTCTATCCACTGAGCCAAACCGGTTAGGGCAACAAGCATTATTGAATGAAGATGCATGTCAAACTCAAAAACAACTTGCAGAAAGATTAAACATTGCTCAGCAAACAATTTTGGATTGTTTACAAGCAATGGGAAAGATTTTAAAGCAATGAAAATAGGTGCCACCATCAACTGAACGAAAGACAAATCGAAAACCAAAATGTCATCAGTAAAATGTTGCTTCAATGGCACAAGAGAAAGTCTTTTTTGCATTGATTGAATTATGACTGGCAATGAAAAGTGGATTTATTTTGAGAATCCCAAATGCACAAATCATGGGTTGATCCAGGTCAACCATCAATATCGACTGCAAGGCAAAATTTCTTCGGAAACAAGACAATGCTCTGCATTTGGTGGGATCAGGAAGGTGTGGTGTATTATGAGCTTCTAAAATCAGGTGAAACCATTAATACTGATCACGCCCAACAAAAAATAATCAATTTGAACCAAGCTTTATTTGTAAAATGACCAGAATGGACCAGAAGACACGGCAAAGTAATTTTGCTTCATGATAATGCACCATCACACACTTCAAAACCAGTTAAAGACACGTTAAAAGATCTTGCCTGGGAAATATTAACCCACCCGCTGTATTCACCAGACCTTGCTCCTTCAGATTACCACTTGTTTGGATCGATGGCACATGCACTTTCTGAGCAGCACTTCAAAATGTATGAAGTGGAAAATTGGGTCTCTGAATGGTTTGCCTCAAAACAAGAAAAGTTCTATTGGGACGGTATTCACCAATTACCTGAAAGATGGGGAAATGTGTAGCTAGCGATGGACGTAACTTTGAATAAAGCACTTTTGATGTTTCTCTTGAAATTATCGTGTTTTTATTGATTACAAAATCCGAATTATTAACCGGTACACCTGGTATGGGCTTAATACATCTAATTAAAGATAATATCTAACAGTAAAATTTGAGGCCAATTCTATGCCAGGCTTTTTATACTAAAGCATCCTTAAGATAACTCATACTGAGACTAAAACAAAAACATTATTTTGGCATTATTTTGGCTTTACCATCATAAAATTGCATTTGAATTCATAGCTTATTAGAGGCCTGATGCAAAAATTTGTGCAAAAGTAGGCCTTCCTTCCCCTGGCTGCTGGCACTGACTTCCCTCTGACACCTGGAACATGGGCTTCCCTCAGGTCACTGACAGGCATTCGGGACCCGGGCTTCCCTCACAGCCCTGGTTTCATCCCTAAGGTCGTCCGGAAGAATGTCCGGAAGGACGTCTGGTCTAATTAGCATATTATGCTTTTATTATTTTAGATTAGAGGCCATTTGTGCAAGGGTAAGTCTTCCTTCCCCTGGCTGCGGGCATCAGCTTCCCTCTGGCACCCGGGACCCGGGCTGGTTTCCCTCTGGCCCCAGCTTTGTCAGGAAGGACATCTGGCCTAATTAGCATATTACCATTTTATTATTATAGATTATTTGACATTCTCAAAGGGAAAAATAGCATTTTTAATGCTTAATTATAGTGCAAAAATTATAGTGCCTTCTCTGTAACCTTGACATTGAACTTATTAAAATAGTCACTTTTATTATGTTGATATTTGGTTCATGGTTATAAATTAATATTCCTTGAATGAATGAAGAATTTAAAAGAAAAGATCTTCAGCCTTTTGTCTTGTGAGTAGTCTATCAATTTTGGTGAAGTAACTGTGCACCTAGACAAGTATTCTAAATATTGTTTCAAATGACAAATTTCAGTCTTCCCTTAAGAATTTCATTAAGTCATCAGTCTCCCTATTAAGAGGTCATCCTAATAACCTATTTTTGCCTATTGTTTACACAGGCTTCTATTTATTGTTAATTATATATATTTAGACTGTTTTATATCAAGTATCTCATACTTCTGGAATTTTTAAGTAATATCTTCTCATTAAAATTCTTGAAAACATCATGTTTTTAAAAAATCAGTGATTTCCTAATTGTTTTTATTATTATTTCTCTCTGACTGTCTTCTAATTCATCAACATTTTCCCTACACTTAGACATACAATCTGAATAAGTTATCATTGAGATCAGATATCCCAAAGAATCACATTTTCAAATGGCCTGTCTTCTTTCTGATGCATACCAAGTCTGACTTTTGTTATTAGACTGTTTTTTTGTTAGCCTAACTTGTTTTCAGGATCCATTTGACCATTGAATATTTCAATGTTTTGTTCTATTTTCCTCCATGTACAATCATTTCTCAAATTGAATTTATTTCTACAATATTTCAAACAGGGAGTGAAATTGGTAGCTTTGAACATCCCTAGATACTATCTTCAGCTTCCCGGTGTAGAATCATCACCATCCTACATCTGCATAACACCATCCTGCACAAATCTGCCGCTCCGTATGTTGGATTGTGCAAGGAAATTACAATGGGCTTGAATTTGGATCTTAGCGACATTCCACAGGGAAAAATATTGCTCAAGCCAACATTTAAATCTTTGCCTAGAGCTACCCCCACTTCAAAGAGAAATATAATGAGAATGAAAGCACAAGCCCCAAAATTCAATTGCCACATTTTTCCGTGTGTTCTTTTTTTCTTTTGAAGAGTTTGTCCTGTTCTCCTTGTTGTGATTCCTTTCTGTTGGTACTGGCAGTTGCCAGATGGGCTTTATTTTTTTAATTTAAATTCTTTATTTTGTGGCAGTGTTGCCCATTGCATCATATTCAATGCCAGCTCTTTCTCCCTTAAAATATACACGCTTGGCACACCATTAAATCACTTAAGGACCAGTGACTAGAAACTTATATAGGTCAAGGGAAAATTATGTATTTCTAACATGCTAATATTAAAAGTAGCAAAAGAGAATGGTTATGAAAGGGAATCTTTGCACCTAGCTCTGTGTTTTAGTCACAGCCAGTGAATAAGTACTGCTCAGACTATGCCCACAAAACATGAAATCTAGGAGAATGTAAGCAGTTAAAGTGATTCAACAGAGCAGAGGACAAAGATACCTCAAAAAACAAAGTTGATACACCCCAACATCAATACCTCTCTGTTATCAACACATGACCAATGGGCAGAAACCGGGAAGACTGAGAGCACTGACATTTAGAAAGGCTGTTACTAATAGCAGAAAAGTACTCAACTATGCCAAAACATCCATTGTGTAAAACTACTTTTTTCTTATATAAGAATATTAATATATTAATATTTATTAAAATGAGTAGAATATATTGTGTTACATATCGTTTTCAAATGTTCTTTAAATCTAGTTTGGTAAGCCAGTCAATTTAAATGTAAAACTAGATGTAAAGGTGTGTTCTGATAACCAAAGACCAGTTCCTTTGTGTGAGCAAATTAGTACCTGAGTCACAGCTAGAATCCATGTTGGATAAACTGGCTTGTCATTATATCCTTCTGGTACTGAAAATTATTTATTTCTGCAATCTATTCATTCTAGTGGTCAGTACTATAAAGCATACATAATTCTGCTTCTCATCTTCATGTAAAGTGCAGGCACGTGGCAATTTCAACAGTTCCAAACATATTTCACAAGGAAAGCAGAATTATTGGCCTCTAAGCAGAACAAAATCATTGTAAAAATCCATACACTAATGTATATTACTTTTACCTTTGTCTTTACCCACTCCTTCCCAAAACTCTCCCTTCCTGGTGATACACTTTTCTCCTTTCAAAACTCAACTTAAATACTTCTCTGATTCACAGAGACAAAATTAGTTGCTCCTTCCTCTGCTTTGCCATTTCATTTCTATTATACCGCTTATCTTTTTTATGTGTTACTTTTTAATTACACCAGTGTAAATATTAATGAGAAAAGGCAAAAATGCATTTATCTTTATATTTGCCAATAAGTATATACTGCATAACAGGAATTCAATAATAACCAATCAGTGCAAATAATGTGAATAAGTAAAGTCCTTGTGATTACCCCTGTTTGTAATTGAACTTTATTGGATTTTATAAACACATCAGAAAAAAAAAATATGTGAAGGATTAGAGACTAGCCAAGGGTTAATCAATGCTACAAGTACTAAAAATAATAACAATCTTACCTAATAATAGACAAACATGTAAATTGACCGTTCCTCTGCTACGCCACCAGACAATCAGGAGTGATATGCAAATGAACCCAACAAAGATGGTGGTTAATTTGCATACACAGGCACTGAGTGATGGGGTGGGATGCTTGTGTTCTGCTCCACCCCTGGTCTCTCAGGGCCTCTGGGCAGCGTGGGAAGGCGGGGCCAGAGTGGAAAGAGGCTGCTCCGGGGCCTGAGCTGAAAGGGGCAGGGCCAGAGTGGAAAGGCAGTGCCGGCAGCCAGGGAAAGGAAAGCCCATTCTAGCACGAATCTTCGTGCATCCGGCTTCTAGTAATAATAATAATAATAGACAGTAGTAATAAATGTGAGAGAATTTTAAAAGCAAAAGTTGAATAAAAGTATTGTAAGTTATTAAGATAGACTATGATCACCGAAGCTCAGAGTGACTCAGGTAGTAACTAAGAATAATCAAGAATATTAACGTAAAGAAATAATGAACAAAGAATAAAGATAGATATCTGCCCACTTAATTTTATCATTGTTATACATGACAATAGGGTGAAGCACTGAAAGAACATAATTACTTCAATATTGTGGTGCTGGAAGTTTTGAGTTATAAATGTGATACTATAATGATGTTAGAAAACTACATTTGTCTTAAAAATGAATCATATATGAGAAAGGTCTATATTTTTTGTCAAAAACTAATTCTTTAAATATGTACTTATTTTTAATTTTAATAATGAAATTGACAAAGTAGTAAAAGAAACATTATCTCTGTAACTGTTGTGCCTGACTAAAGAAGAATTAATGTTCATGTTTATAAGTTTCTATAAGACTTTGTTGCTCTATCTGCCCATCTTTGTAGGCCCTTGCTTAGAGAGCGCTTTAGATAGTGTGGGAAAAATGAGACAGAATCAGAAGCCTGACAGGATATGTTGAATGGGGCACCTTGAAACATCTGGCTGACCACTGAAAAGGATAGTTAGATAAGACTGAAAAAGCAGGCTGGTACTATAAACATAGAAAGTTCTCTCAGCTTTGGTAGAATAAGGCATAAAATTATTCTGATTTCACTTCAGTTGTCCATTTTTAAGAATTTTCTAAATCAAGAGAAAGACTAAAGAGTTGAAGATGGTATTGCAACACTAAAGAGTTGATGGTATTGCAACACAATTTAGAGAATACTGATGTCATCCCCGTCCTTCATGCAGATTTGTTCTAGAAAAGAAGCCTAACAAGGTTTGCAGCTAGAAGAGCAGAGCAAAATTTCTTAGCTAAAAATAAATGTTTTGTGAGATTTTATTAATATTTCATAATTCAATGGCATATTGATCCTTAATAGTTTCTTTGGTTCAAAGATCATTCTTATAATAATGAAATAAAAAGAAAAATTTCCTTTTACCATTTGCCCTCAAAGCCCCTGGTTACCATTTTCCTCAACCCCTAATTATTTTCCAGTTAACGAAGGAGGAGTTCTTTCTACTACTTTTGCTTATGGCTCAGGGTTTGAACTCACACTGCTGGTTGTATTATTTAATCTGAAAAGGGAAAAGCTTAATTTTACTCTAAAATGAAATTCTAAATGCAGTTCTAAAATGATTTTATTAAATTAGTGATTGATAAAAATCTTTTTATTTGAGGAAGGAATGAAAGAAAATGGAATTGAATTTTGAATTAGTGTACATAAAACAAATACGTTTTTAAAAATGACCACTACACATTGATTGAAAATGTGCTATGTTTTTAATTTAATAATTTAAGTAAAATATATTAGAATCACCCATGGTTTGCTTTAGAAGATACTTTTTGCAAAGTGAAAGGCTTCCAGATTTGTTCCTAAATTAATAACGGGATGACCATCTTTATATATGAATTAATGTGTTAGAAGTAGAACAATAAGGTTAGAGTCTATAGTAAATGAATACAACTTTGTATAGAAACTTACATCCCATTCCTAATATAGCTACATCTTTAATTAATTAAAGCAATTATCTAAAACTAAATATGTGCAGTTTTCTCAAAAGTACGCATCCTCTAATTTACACAGCCACATCTCTCTCTATATAAAAGCCCAGCGACCAGAAGAGCAGAATGATCAGAACGACCAGTGCGACTGGTGGCTATGACGCTCACTGCGGCAGCCAACCAGCCTGATCCGGCCCCGATTGGGCCCCCTCTCCCCAGGCCAGCCTGGTCCTGATCAGCCCCCAACACCTCAATTGGGGGTGGGGCCAGCAAGCCAATGGCCTGCAGCCCCTCCCTCAAGCCTGTCCAGCCAATGGGCTCCCATCAGGCAGGCTAGCCAGACCCCAACGGTACACGAATTCATGCACCGGGCCTCTAGGGCTACAATAAAATCCAAAAGAAAACTTTAGTGTGCTATTAGAAAGCTCTTTGCTCTATTGAGTAAAGTGATAAAGAAATGCAACTTCATGAAGCTGATAGGATGTAAGATAGGAGTTAAATATAGCTATTCCATTATCTCTAGACTTTCCTATCTTTATAAATAAATTAAGTACTTTGCATTTTCAAAGTACTTGTGTAACAATTCATTTACTCAAAGTTTCTCATCAAGTACATTTAAACCACTATTCTTGAGAGGTCAATGAAAAATTTAACCTTAGTTAAATTAGAGTAATTTTACTCCATTGAGTAAAGATAAGAGAATTCTGTGAGTCAAAATAGGAGACTTAATGCCACATGTATTTTAAAACTTAATTCTATATATATGTTTCCCCTAGAAATGGTTCTTCTTCTAGCAGAGAATGGGAAGATAAAAAAAGAAAAGTAGAAGTTTGTACAATCCTTCTCATCCTTAATCTTCTCTGTGACCTGATCATTTTCCACCCCAATTCTGGACAGTTTCAGTTATTCATTTATTAGTGAAGCCCTCTATATTACCTCTTCGAACTCTGTGCCCTTAGCAGCTTGCATTGTTATATCTATATACTCCAACCCCCAAGAAGCCCAAGAATACTTTGAGAGCAATACTCATAGCTTATTAACATATGTATTCCCTCAGAAAATATGGTTAAAACATCATAGTAGGAATTCTCCTTTTTTTGAAATGAATGATTAATGTTTTATGTAAATAAAACAATGTGATTAATATATTTCCCATGTAACACAGATATTGGTTTTTGCCAATTACTTGGAGTGACTCTAATGATAAAATTAAAGACAAAGTTACATGTATCACTGCAGAATACTGGGGAAAAAATGTTTTTTTCAGCCAGTAGTAGACACAATTTCTCCTAAATCATATTACCTAAATATCAATCTCTTTCTGCATATCTACAGTCCCTGCATTTTCCCTAGTAATCAAAGAGTAATAATGAGTTGATCATTAACCTAAGTGTCAGGAAAGAGAAACAGAGTAGAAGTAGGCACTGTTTAACTTGATATTTTATGTCTATATATCCAACAATACGCAAAGGACTCACAGGTTGACACTAAGAAAGAAATTTTAAAAAGAAAATGATGTCACATTTTAAAATTCTGTGATGACATAGAAGAATTGGAAATCCTTAAAAAGTCATTGATATTTTGTCACATCTGTTCTTCTAAAATAAAAATAACTAATAATTTTATTACAACAGCACCCATCCTATATAATAAAGAGGTAATATGCAAATTGACCATCACTCCAACACAAAAGAGGGCCACCCCCATGTGGTCAAAGATGGCTGCCCCCATGTGGACACAAGATGGCTGCCACAAGATGGCCAGCAGGGGAGGGCAGTTGAGGGTGATCAGGCCTGCAGGGGAGGGCATTTGAGGGTGACCAGGCTGGCAGGGGAGGGCAGTTAGGGGCAACCAGGCCTGCAAGAGAGGGCAGTTGGGAGCGACCAGGCCTGCAGGGTAGGGCAGTTGGGAGGGGCAAGGCCTGCAGGGGAGGTCAGTTAGGGGTGACCAGGCCAGCAGGAGAGGGCAGTTGGGGGCCACTAGGCCTGCAGGGGAGGGCAGTTAGGGATGACCAGGCTGGCAGGGAGGGCAGTTAGGAGCAATCAGGCAAGCAGGGGAGCAGTTGGGTGTCAATCAGTCTGGCAGGGGAGTGGTTAGGGGGTGATAAGGCTGGCAGGCAGAAGCAGTCAGGGGCAATGAGGCAGGCAGTCAGGTGAGCAGTTGGGAGCCAGCAGTCCTGGATTGTGAGAGGGATGTCCAACTGCCCGTTTAGGCCTGATCCCAGATCGGGGTCCCAGATTGGAGAGGGTGCAAGCTGGGCTGAGGGACACCCCCCCCATACACTAATTTCATGCACCAGGCCTCTAGTTTAAACTATAACAAAATTAGGTTTAATTCTTTACCTATACAGTTCAGAATATATAAATATATTGGGCTTTAAGGCAAAGAAAGAGCAAGACAGAATAAATGTCTCAACTTCCACACCATCTTTATGTGCATGGGTAGAATGGTTAAAGACCCCTCTGTTATGTTCATTTTAGATTTGTGAACAATCCCCCATTGTATCTGACAAGTACCTGCTAGAGGGCTGTGGCCTACTGAGACAGGCCAATGCATCTGAGTTTTGGGGAGTCAGCCACTTAGTTTCCAAAAACATTTTCAGATCTGTGGTTGTCTTGAATTTAATATTTCAATCCATTTTATAGAAAAAATATACCAAATCATCCTTTCAGGGATATTCAGATCAGGTTTTTGTCAATGAGAAGAGGATACTTAAGGGTTTGAGGGAAGTGAAGTCTACACAGTTTCCTTTCATCTATAGGAAAAGAAATGATTATCAATTTCCATATGAAATACATCATTGACTCTGAAATGTTTCACTTTAAACCATCACAGATTGTTGAAGTTCTTCATATTGAAATGTAAAGATTATTATAAAAATATAATAAATTAAAAATAAACCTTGCATAGCCGGTTTGGCTCAGTGCATTGAGCATCTGCCTGCGGACCAAAGGGTCCCAGGTTTGATTACCTGGGTTGCAGGTTCTTCCCTGGCCCTGTCCTGGTCAGGGGCCATACAGGAGAAAACCATTTGATGCGTTTCTCTAACATCAGTGTTTCTCTCTGTTTCTCCCTCTATCTTCTACTCTTCCTAAAAATCAATGGAAAAAAATATCCTTGGGTGAGGATTACCAAAAAGTAGCAAATAAATAAATAATTGGATAATTTGAGGTGGCTTATTTCCTCAATCATCCAACAGTCGGGATATTGATTTGTCAGTGTGAAGAGAAATATCAGAAATAGATGAATGCTGTCTACATACCCTTAGATAAATGCAGAAGCCTGTTTAAGAATTAGGCAATATGTAAGAAATATGCAAAGACATTTTTATCAGTCTGCTTTTGTCCACCTACCCCTTCCCTCCTCCTCCCATTCATGCACATCTCTTAATACTATGATTCTACAGATCACTATTCCTCATTATGGTTAATGGCCCTGCACAATATTAGTCCCAATCTGAATAAAACTAATTGAATTCACATTTATATTTTGAATATAATTTGGAAACACAGTTTTCTTGTTTGTTTGTTTTAAAGAAGGGACTTTCCTTGACTATGTTAAAAGTAGATGTTGCAATACACATATACTTTAAGTTATATTACAAAACCTCAAGTTCCCCAGGTTCCAGGTCATAACCTCTCCTTTCAATACCTGGGCAATGCAGGTCCTCACACAAAGCCTTCTTCCTACCTCAGAGCATGATCCATACTTTCTTCCTTTACTTCTTCAATCCATATCCATTATTTCCTTCCTTCCTTTGACCATCTCATTTTCTATTGCTGAAAATTCCCAAACTCTCTTTATAAACTCAGATGGGTTGTTATCACCTCTGTGGATTGCTGCCCCAGGCATCTTTTTGGGTGACCTGTTATACTTTCACATCTACTTTTCCCTGCTACTGCAATTCTCACTGGTTTCATTTTCTCTAAACAGAACTAAGTAGAACTAATACATTTTTGTGAATCTTAATGAAAGGAAACTTTATAGTGTAGTGAAGAAATGGAGGAAAAAAATAAAATAAAAAAAGTAGTACAACCCTATGAGTTTTCCAGTACAGCCATATTGGCCTTGTTTCTGACTCCTTGACTTATCAGGACTTTCAAAGATCTTGCTACTCAAGATCTCTAGTTCTTAGAATAGGCAAGAGCTTATTCTAAGGCCCATTTTATGTTTATTCAAGGTCCACTGTTGCAGGCAGAAGAGACTGATAGAGCCTCTGAGAGTTGTCCTTGCATTACATCTATGTGACACCACCTCCCCCTCCCACATGTAACCACCTGTCATCCCAGAACTGGGACAAGGGACACATTTCCAAGTACAAATTTTATCCAAGTTTATAAAGACTTTTTATGGTTTCCACAAGGCAATCCCACAGTCAACTAATTTAGATTCCACTCTCATAGTAAGAAGAGTGTCATAGTTCTTTTCTTACAATAAACAGCCCCTCTATATACAGAAAACAGTTAAGTATATTTAAAAATAATGCATTGCTAATGTATATTAATACTCAGCATTTTCAATTCATATTTTATTATGATATTGTTGCTTGTTGCCAACATCATTTTAAGGCATAAAATACATATGTACATACAATATATGCTATATACAGAATACTGTCATTTTCTTCACTTTTTCCTTAATTTGTAATTAAAATGATCAATGCATTTAGACAAAAGGTAAGACGTTCACATCACATTCTTTGGTAAATGGTAATTCATTTTGTTTGAATTTGTGATTGAGTGTCTAATTATGTTGTTTTAGGGACTCTGGGGATTTTATAGTTACCTCTTCAAATGAAAATTGATCAAGGTTGAATATCAAAGGAAATAGATAAAACCTTTTAAACACAATTGGTGTTAGAAACTTCAAAAATATACTCCAGTAGGTGCTATTTCTAGTTAGAATTTAGTATCTATTTCTTAGTGTTTGGTAACATTTAGGTTCACGAGCAAAAGTTTACCTAAAATTTGAGGCTTCAATTAGGAATATCAGCTAATAGAATATTTTTTATAAAATGTAAATTGAACCGTGAACCTGTATAAATGTATTTACTAATTCTACAAGTTCAGTATTTAATTATATTTTATTTTCTACTGAATTTAATGTTTAGTTTATTTTTCTTTGTTGTTTTCTGTTTGCTTGTTTGTTTGCTTACTATAAGATCTGAAGATATAGTTATTATATCCAGATCCTTGTGTCAATTGGTATTTACAGCAATCTATATATATAAAACCCTAATATGCTAAGTGTCCAACCAAGCGGTGGATCAACCAGTCTCTATGACATGCACTGACCACCAGGGGGTAAATGCTTCAACCAGTAGGTTAACTTGCTGCTGGGGTATGGCCCATCAGGACTGGGTGTGATGGTCCAAACACTCCCTGGAGCCCTCCACATTCCTCCCATGGTTCCTCCCCAGCCACTGGCCCTGATCGGCTCTGATTGGGACTGGGCAAGATGGCCCCTATCAGCCCTGATTCACCGGCCAGGTGGAGAGACCCCATCTGTGCACAAATTTCATGCACCAGGCCTCTAGTGCTATTAAGAAAAGCCAATGTGGTCATCACATCCTCACACTGTGATGTCCTCACACTGCAACAATGAGCTTTCACCAGGAGGCTGTGTGTGCAGGGGGCACACGCGGGTGTGCGGGAGCTTGATGCTGTATGCACTGTGCAGAGGTGGATCCTGTGGCTCCGGGCGCCGAGGTCTGGGGGTCCTGCAGTTCTGCACAATGTGGAGGTGGGTCCCACAGTTCTGCGCAATGCAGAGGCAGGACCCCCGGTTCCAGCCTACCTCTTTGGGGCAATCCATTGAGGAGCCCCAGTTGGGTGGGCAGGGCCTACCTCTTTGGGGCAACTGATCGTGGGGCTCCTGCACTGTGAGAGGGCACAGGCCAGGCTGGGGACTCCCCTCCCCGCAAGTGCACGAATTTTGTGCACTAGGCCTCTAGTAATATATAAATATTCATGTATTGTTGCTGATTGAAAAGTTTCAAAGTAAAATTTTAAATGAAATAACTTTGCAGTGCTGCTTTTTTGCATTCTGTATTATAGCTAAGCATGAATTTTTCTCCCCTCTGAATTGACCTACAGTTGTATCACACTGTATGTTTTCAAGAGTATTTCTTTCTCACTGTGACTAAACATTACACTATCAACATTATTTCTTAAAAGCAAATGTTTTTTCTTGCATGTATAAGGCAATCATCATTAGTAATTATGCAGTCATAAGCAAACAGAAACAGGACTAGTATGGGATACTTTAAAAATCTTTATTGGTACACACACACACACACACACATACAAATTTGGACTGACGCTAATATTCACTCTGTTAGAAACAGTCATAGGATGTTTACTCACTAATTTGCTCAAATAGGTCAGCTGTAACTTGCTACATGACATCTGTATAGCCCTACGGAGAAGAGCTATATCCAGCTAAGTTATGTGGGAAATGATATTGTAATCAACCCTGATACTGCATGTGTAAAAACAGCCTTAGGCTGTTCTCCTAATACATCCAGTTAACGCTGGTATGTTGGTATTACATGAGATATTGGCACTCCTCTGAAAGGAAAAAAATCCAAGAGTTTTACCCATAAAAATCCAATTATGGGAATTATACAAGTTATTAGTACCCAGGGCTGTCCCCAGGCAAAATTCTGAAATTGGCTCTTGTTTTGGGTCCAGGGCAGGGTTTTATCTTAATATCTGTGGAACCAGTTATATGCAAGGTACAAAAATGATAAGGGCTTATGGTGGTACCACTCCTAAAAATTCCAGTATTAAAGACTTAAAAAGCAAAATTCTTTATTACTTTTTTGTGTACATCAGTGAATGGTGTCACTACCCACTCTTGCCTGAAACAAGTAGACATTCTTAATATCTCTCCTCCTTAACCATCATGTGCAATTGTTTATCAAGTCCTATTATTTCTCCATGGGGAGGATGCCTTACCTTCTTTCTTCTCTTCTTCACATCAACTGCCAGGACTTTAGTTCAGGTGTTTGTAGTGTCCTATGGGACAATTACAGTAGTCACTGCTGCCTTATTTCTGCCTTATCTCCACCTCTAGCCTTCTTTTATTCTAGTCCATCTTCTATAGTCCCTCCAGAGATGTCTCTCTAAAATACAAATATGGCTTCATGTTGTTTTTTTCATTAATTTCAGCCAGTAGTTTCTTACATTTTCACAAAATTTCTTTGGTTACTAGGTCTAATTCTAATTTTTGTCCTATATGGACCATTCAGCTCTACTGAAAAACTGGGTAACCATACTCAATGTATTCTTTAATAGCTAACTTTCCTTTGTATTTTTCTTTGCTTACTTCTTGTGTTTTATGCTATTTCTATTGCTATGAACATAGGGGTGCATATATTCTTTCTGATTGCTGTTTTGGGATTCTTAGGATATATTCCCAGAAGTTGTATCACTGGGTCAAAAAGCAGTTCCATCTTTAATTTTTGGAGGAAACTACATACTGTTTGCCATAATGGCTGCACAAGTCTACATTCCCACCAGCAGTGCACTCCCTGTTCTCCACATCCTCTCCAGCACTTGTTGTTTGTTGATGTATCGATGGTAGCCATTCTGAAAAGTGTATCTCATTGTAGTGTTTTGTTTTGTTTTGTTTTAATATATTTTTATTGATTTCAGAGAGGAAGGGAGAGGGAGCAAGAGATAGAAACATCAATGAGAGAGAATCATTGATTGGCTGCCTCCTGCACGCCCCCACCCCATGAGAATTGAGCCCCCAACCTGAGCATGTGCTTTTGACCAGAATAGAACTCAGGACCCTTCAGTCCACAGGCCTACGCTCTATCCACTGAGCTAAAACAGCCAGGGATCTCAATGTAGTTTTAATTTGCACATTTGCATCTTTCTGATATTAGTGACATTGAGCATTTTTTCATATGTCTGTTGGCAATCTGTATATTTCTAAAATTACTATTAAGTTTTAAAAGTACACACGTATTCAGAAATTTCATTAAAGTCATCTCTGTTCTAGTTTTTTATTATTTATTTAATTGCTTTATTTCAACTGTAATTTCAACTGAGGTGTTTATGCATTATGAGTATAGCAATTTCATCGTGCTAATGTGTGCAAACATGCAATTATGGCCCCTTGACCCTGAGGGTTATTAGGGGATAGATTAGCTTATTCAGAAGTGACTTTCTAATTCAAAATTTGCTTTCTTTGTAAAATATAAGGAGGGATATAAAATAAAAGACAATTTTCTAGACAATGAAAGGAAATAACATTTGTGGAAGAGGCACCCCCTGTAACTAAACCAGCACAGCATAAAATTCCTAATTTAGGAATGGCTTCCATAACTCTACAAAATTTAGGGTTTGTTCTCTCCTTTTGTTTTTGAGTACACAGATTTTTCTCAAAACTCTGTCCCAGTAGCTGCAAGATCACTTTCAGCTGAATGGAAAAAACTGAGCAGTGGACAAAGAATAGCATAGAAAAAGTAAAAACTGTTTGTGTGCCTATGTATTTCTAAATGACCCAACAGAAGGGTTTTTATAGACGAATAGTTAACAGATTGTTCAGATTTATCTGTAGTTTATTTATTAATGGCCTTTTATGGCAATTCATATGAGTATTAAATAAGAAATTATCTGTTATGGCAACAGAGAATGCAATGGTCAAAGCAATTTGGAATTAGCACATTATCAGTAATTAAAAATGAAATTAAATATAGTAAATTTGAATAAGCCAGGAAATGAGACTAGTTCATCTCCTAATTATTTCAGATCCAGGACAGAGGGATCTATAGCTTCTTAGCTGCAATGTGAGTCTTCTGTTATTACCAGGAAGTGAATTCCAGCAGTAGCAGCAGCAGCAGCAGCCTTCTCTCATTAAGCCAATCATGTCTGCTTCTGCATTGTCTTCACTGCATACACCTGCTACGGAAATTTAATATACTAAACAACATGCCTCCTTTTCCTGTTGCTTCCAATTGGATCTCATACATTTGTATTTACCTCAGAAGGCTGTCAAATTATATGCAACAATTTAGATTCAGTATAGTTTAATCACATCTAGAGACGATTAAAAGAAAATTTTAATCATCCATTTTCTTAGTTTGACCTACTTTCTTAAGCCAGTGCTTTATCTTGTATTTCATTTTTACTGAATAATCTATAAAATGTTAGCATATTCTACATAAAAGGATGGAACCTTCTTTAGAAATATGTTAATATGCTAGCAATAGGGATGCAGTTACAAGACCTTTGCAACCATTCTCATTCGTTCCTTAGACTGCACTGTTTGTAACAGTCCTTTGACCTCATAAGGCTCAACACTTTCCCCTCACATGCATTTCTTTTTCCCTCTCCTTTCCAGACTAAGTTGAGACATTTAACTTCTGTCTAGAACAGATGCCATTGAAGTTCTCCTATAAACAAAAGATTTCCATAAAAGCAAAACATAACTTATATAATAAAAGGCTAATATGCAAATAGATCTAGTGGTGGGACAACCGGAAACAACTGAACAACCGAACAACCAATCGCTATGATGTGTGCTGACCACCAGGAGGCGTGTGCGGAACATGGCAGGCATTGGCTGCAGTGGGATGTTGGAGCAGGTAAGTGGGGGTGCCAGACAAAGGCAGGGCACTGGTTGCAGTCATCAGGGCGAGCCTCTGGTGGTTAGTGAACATTCTTTGCTCCCGTGTGCCATGGTCCCACCTGGCACTTGCAGCTGCTGCCGGCGCCAGCCCTGCTGATGGTGCTGGAGCTGCTGCTCATACCCTCTGCCAACGCCGGCCCCGCTCACACTCGTGATGGCACTGAGTGATTGGGACTGGCACCGAGCATGGGCAGTGCGTGCAAGCAGCAGCTGCTGGCCCTGATCGCCCATTAGGGCTTCTCCACCTCCCTCTGCTCCTGAGGGGCAATTGGGGCAGCAGCTGCCACTCACACTTGCTGATGGCACTGGCCCCGCTCACACCCACTGCTGGCACCGGCCCAAATCACTCCTCGCTGTCAGCGGGTGTGAGCGGGGCCAGCAGAGTCAGTGTGTGGGAGCGGTGGCAGGGGGAGCGGGGCTGCTGGCAGATGGGACTGGGGGCTGTAGCAGAAGGGGCCAGGTGGGGGTGTAGAGGATGGACCGAGACTCACCCCTGTGTCTACTGCAGCCTCATAGCCCACAATTCCTTTCAAGGTGCACTGTTAATGCTGGAGCTGCCCCCTGGTCATCAGTGTGCTCCCACAGGGGGAGTGCTGCTCAGCCAAAAGCCCTGAGCTCGGCTCATGGCTGGCGAGTGCAGCAGAAGTGGTGGCAATGCTAAGGATGTCCAACTGCCAGCTTAGGCCCGCCCCCCTAAGCCATCAGTTGGACATCCCCTGAGGGCTGGGGGACACCCCCCCTGAGTGCACAAATTCCGTGCACCGGGCCTCTAGTTGGTATAATAAAGGCCGTTTTTTAAACATGCAGAATTTATTGGTTTCTGTTTTTCTATAACATTTTAAATTTTCTGTCTTATAGTGGTTATTTACAAATTGGATTTAATTTATGTAGTTGTTTTTATCTCTGTTTCAAAACTACATGTATTCAAGACAGCTACATTTTCATTAAATTAAATCCATTAGCAGTTTACCTATATCCTCCAAAGATACTAAATAATTTCTCTTTATGGTACAAAGAGTAGTTCCCAGAGAAATAAATATGGGTGAAAATTCACAGAAGATATTCCAATGCACTTATATGTGGAATCAAAAGAACAAAATAAAGGAACAAGCAAAACAGATACAGACTCATAGATACAGAGAACAGACTGATGGTTGCCAGAGGGGATGGGGATTTGGGGGCTGGGTAAAAAAGGTGAGAGAATTAAGAAGTACAAATTGACAGTTACAAAATAGTCACAGGGACTTCACTTACAGCTGAGGGAATATAGTCAGGTGCCAGGTGGGTCCTGGAAATATCTGGGTGAACACTTCGTAAAGTATACGATTATCTAACCACTATGCTGTACTTTGAAACTAGTACAAAATAATGTCAACTTAAATCGAAAAATTAAATGTAAAAAAGATATTCAACTGCATTCGAAACAAAAGCATTCACTTTTGAACAAGAGATGTTATATCTGTTCTTACTGAATTGTCAAATATTTAAGAGAAGATAAAAAACAAAAACAAAAACAAAAACACCCTTTCCCCTTCCTTGCACACTGGCTCCTTGCTGAGGCTCTCCTTCAGCCCTGGCCTTCACTTCTTGCTTGCACTCACTGTGCCTAGAGATCACCCAATGATGAATGCTTAGGGTCTTAGGTATTTTTTGTTTGTTTGTTTGTTTTCAGAATAAGCACCAGGGGCATGCCTGTGTCTTTCTAAACTCCCCAGTATACACTGGCACTTATCAGTGCTCTAATTTTCCAAGAAAATCTCTCCCAGGTTTTCTTCCCAGCCTTTTAGATCTCGTTGGTAGGCCTAAAGGATGTAAGCTTTGACTCGGGCTGTGGTGGACTGTCCATTCACCTTGCAGTGTTTTTGAGGAATGCAGTTTACTCACCCTGAGTATGTTCCCATTTAGGTAAAACAAAGACAAGCATTTTGCACCAGTCCTTCAGTAACTCCCAGAAATGACAAACACAATTCTTTGCAAATACGTTCTTTCCTGCTCCCTTTAAAATGGCTGCAGCACTGGGGAGGGAGTGGGGCAAGATCAAAGAAAAACATCCTAAATAGTTCTTCCCTTCTTTAGGTTGCTTTTCCTTGAATCAACAGTTGCTGGGTTTCTGTAAACCTTTGACTGTTTTTCAGTTGATTCTGTCAGTTTTTGCTTTTCTAGTATTTCTTTAAAGTTTAATGAGTGGCATGGAGCTTCCTGCTCCACCATTTTCACATTACATTCTACTTCTTTGTATTTCCAATACATATTAAATTGTCATTAAACATGGTCGAGCCATTACATTGTGATTTGTTCTGGCAGGAGGTTATGCAGGGTGAAGCAAAAGTAGGTTTACATTTGTGAATACGCAAAACAGAGTTTCTTCTTGTATTGTTATTTATTAAATATTGAGTTATTTTCCTTAGGAAAAAGTATAAATTTTCATTTACCCTGACCTGTATTAGTGGAAAATTCCCTTGATTTTATTTTCAGCTATTGTTTTTGTTTGCTTTAGTTTACTTTTTGTGATGAGTTTATTGTGATTTTGTCTAGTTTTAGGTAATACTAGAGGCCCATGCATGAATTCGCGCATGGGTGGGGTCCAGCTGGCCCGCCCCTTTGGGGTCATTGGGGTCGGGCTGGCAGGGGGATAGGGGCTGTGGAAGGTTGAAGGGGGGGCAGTTGGCCATCTCAGTGCATGTCATAGTGACTGGTCGTTTTGGTCTCTTGGCTTTTATATATATACTAGAGGCCCGGTGCATGAAATTTGTGCACCATGGGGGGTGTCCCTCAGCCCAGCCTTCACCCTCTCCAATCTGGGACCCCTTGAGGGATGTCTGACTGCCCGTTGGGATCGGGCCTAAACGGGCAGTCGGACATCCCTCTCACAATCCAGGACTGCTGGCTACCAACTGCTCGCCTGCCTAACTGCTTCTGCCTGCCAGCCTGATCACCCCCTAACCACTCCTCTGCTAGCCTGATTGATGCCTAACAGCTCTCCTGCTAGCCTGATTGATGCCTAACAGCTCTCCTGCCAGCCTGTTTGCCCCTAACTGCCCTCCCCTGCAGGCCTGATCACCCGTAACTGCCCTCCCCAGCAGGCTTGATCACCCCCACCTGCCCTCCCCTCCTGGTCATCTTGTGGTGACCATCTTGTGTCCACATGGGGGCAGGATCTTTGGCCACATGGGGGCAGCCATCTTGTGTGTTGGAGTGATGGTCAATATGCATATTACTCTTTTATTAGATAGGATAGAGGCCTGGTGCATGGGTGGGAGCCACCTGGTTTGCCCTGAAGGGTGTCCCAGATCAGGGTGGGGGTTCCCTTGGGGTGTGGGGCATCCTGGGCGAGGGGCCTGTAGTGGTTTGCAGACCAGCCACGCCCCCGGCAACCCAAGCAGAGGCCCTGGTATCAGGGATTTATTTATCTTCTATAATTGAAACTTTGTAGCCTGGAGTGGAGCCAAGCCTTCTGTCTTCATGAGGGCAGCCATTTCTGTTGGGATTTATATATCTTCTATAATTGAAACTTTGTAGCCTTAAGTGGAGGCCAAAGCAGGCCAGGGCTGCAGAAGCTTGGCTTCCTCCATCGCCACAGGCAACCCTAGCCTCCTGCTCTCTCCAGCTCCGTGGCTGACGCCATTTCTGTTGGGATTTATTTATCTTTTATAATTGAAACTTTGTAGCATTGAGTGGAGGCCTGGGCTGGCAAGGCCAGGCAGAAAGCTTGGCTTCCTCCATTGCCAGGGAAACCCAAGCCTCCCTCCTGCTCTCTGTGGCTGCAGCCATCTTGGTTGGGTTTATTTGCATATCCCCTGCTGATTGGCTGGTGGGCGGGGCTTGTGGGTGTAGCAGAGGTATGGTCAATTTGCATATTACTCTTTTATTAGATAGGACTAGTAAATACCCTAAAGCAGCCATTTTCAACCTGTTTTTTTAAGAATTTTTAAAATGCAATTCCTGACTATTTAGTCAGAGGCACTGATCCATTTTCTCTTAGATCAGCAACTTTCAACCTTTTTCATCTCATGGCACAGGTAAAGTAATAACTTCTATAGCACACCATAAAAATATGTTTACCATTCTGACAAAAAAATGTAATTTTGATTCATTCACTCAAGATAGCTATCATTGCTATTGTTGTTTTTTACTTGACAATCTATGGGGAATGAGGTCAATACCCTTGACTTAATAGTCAGGTATTGCATGTTTTAAAAATTATTGTGGTACACTACTGTGCAGTGGCACACCAGTTGGAAATCACTGCTTTAAATCTTTAAATTAAAAAAATTACAGCAGCCAATACAATAGTTGTCCAGTGTGAAAGAATCAAAATTACATTTTTTTTGTCAGATTGGCAAAAATTATAACAGTTTTTGCTGTGCCAAAGAATTATATAATTAGTTTATGTGTGCCATGAGATGAAGAAGGTTGAAAAGCATGGCCATTTCTAAGGTGTTGCCTCTCTGGAGGCTCAACCAAATGTCGGAAATGCTTAGTGAGTGCTCTCCACTCCAGCCCTTGGTCAACTTCTGGAATTTCTGTTAATTTGTTTGTTTTTAAGTATTCCTTGCTTGTAAGCCTTTACACAGTCCAGCTGTACACATTCAGGGTTCCATCTTTGGCCAAGGTCTCATGAGATTCTTTATAGTGGTTTCGGGGAAATTTCCACCCAACTACCATGAGTCTTTCCATACCCAATGACCTTCTCTGAAAATTCCAGCCATTACATTTACTTAGCTCTTCTTAACTTACAGAAGGCTGATCTCCATTTGGACACCAGTTCCCTGCAGGATAATCTGGAAAATGCTTGCAAGTGAAAACCGGTGAGAATCAGGGTTCTCACCCAATGTATTGCCCTTCTCTCCAGGATTTCACATATTTCTTCTGTTATTCAATGCCTGGGAACAGTTGCTTTATATATTTTGTTTACTTTTATAGTTAGACACAAATTACTCTGCTTCACTGAAATTCAAAAATATATGTTCTTAAAATGTTTATGCCTTTGTATCTAGTTATAGTCTAGGCAATTATTTGCAGAAAATACCCAGAATTTTTCATGATGATATCTATTCAGGTTTATTCACTAGAGTTGTGCATGTTTTGAAATGATTTGATTGCTGCACTGACCAGTGTGGTTCAGTTGGTTGACATTGTCCCATGCACTGAGAGTCTCTGGCTAGATTCCCAGTCAGGGCACATGCCCTTATTTCGGGCTCCATCCCCAGTGGGGGCATGCAGGAGGCAGCCAATCCATGTATCACTCTCATTGATGTTCCTCTCTCACTCACTCTCTCTAATAAATTAAAAACATATTTAAAGTAAAATAAAATAAGTTGGTTGCTATAATCCTTTAACTTTATTCAACAATTCATAAATAGGACAGCATGCATTTTATTTTTTATTATTTATTATTCTTTCTTTATTGATTAAGATATTACATATGTGTCCTTATCCCTCCATTGTCCCCCCTACCCCCACTCATGCCCTCACCTCCCTGGTGTCTGTGTCCATTGGTTAGACTTATATGCATGCACATAAGTCCTTTGGTTGATCTCTCCCCCTTACCCCCACCCTCCCATAACTTCCCTCTGAGGTTGACAGTCTGATTGATGCTTCTCTGTCTCTGGATCTGTTTTTGTTCATCAGTTTATGTTGTTCATTATATTCTATCAATGAGTGAGATAAGGTGATATTTATCTTTCTCTGACTGGCTAATTTCACTTAGCATAATGCTCTCCAGTTCCATCCACACTGTTTCAAATGGTAAGAATTCCCTCTTTTTTACTGCAGTGTAGTATTCCATTGTGTAGATGTACCACAGTTTTTTAAACCATTCATCTACTGATGGGCACTTAGGCTCTGTTTCTAAATCTTACCTAGGTAAATTGTGCTGCTATGAACATAGAGGTACATATATCCTTTCTGATTGGTGTTTCTAGTTTCTTGGGATATATTCCTAGAAATGGGATTACTGGGTCAAATGGGAGTTCCCTTTTTAGTTTTTTGAGGGAACTCCATACTGTTCTCCACAGTGGCTGCACCAGTCTGCATTCCCACAAACAGTGCACGAAGGTTGCTTTTTCTCTACATCCTTGCCAGCACTTGCCATTTATTGATTTGTTGATGATAGCCATTCTGACAAGTGTGAGATGGCACCACACTCTCATTTTTGATTTGCATCTCTAGGATGATTAATGACTTTGAGCATGTTTTCATATGTCTCTTGTTCTTCCTTATGTCCTTTTTCAAAAAGTATCTATTTAGGTCCATTGCCCATTTTTTGATTGGGTTTTTTATCTTCCTGTTGTTAAGTTGTATGAGTTCCTTGTAAATGTTAGTAATTAAACCTTTATCAGTGATAACATTGGCAAATATTTTCTCCCATGCAGTGGGTTTTCTTATTGTATTGTTGATGGTTTCTTTTGCTGTACAGGAGCTTTTTGTTTTGATGTAGTCCCATTTGTTTATTTTCTCCTTAGTTTCCATTGCCCTAGGAGCTGTATCGGTGAAGACCCTGTTTCAGTATACGTCTGAGATTTTGCTGCCCATGGATTCCTCTAATATTTTTATGGTTTCCCATCTTATATTTAAGTCCTTTATCCATTTTGAGTTGATTTTTGTGTATGGTAAGTTGGTGGTCTAGTTTAATTTTTTTGCATGTATATGTCCTATTTTCCCAACACCATTTATTGAAGAGACTGTCTTGACTCCATTGTATGTTCATGCCTCCTTTGTAAAAATTACTTGAGCATAGTGGTTTGGGTCAATTTCTGGGTTCTCTATTCTGTTCCATTGGTCTATATGTCTGTTCTTGTGCCAGTACCAGGCAGTTTTGAGAACAGTGGCTTTGTAATACAGCTTGATATCTGGTATTGAGTTCCCTTCTGCTTTGTTCTTCTTTCTCAGGATGTTGCAGCTATTCAGGGTCTTTTTTTTTTATTCCAGATGATTTTTTGGAGAGTTCATTCTAGATCTGTGAAACATGCTGTTGGTATTTTAATGGAAGTACATTGAATCTATAGATTGCTTCACATAGTATGGACATTTTAATGATATTAATTCTCCCAATCCATGAACATGGTATGTTCTTCCATCTGTTTATGTCTTCCTCTATCTCTTTTTTCAGTGTCCTGTAGTTTTCCAAGTAAAGGTCTTTTACCTCATTAGCTAAGTTTATTCCTAGGTAAATTAATTTTTTTTGGTGCAATGGTAGATAGGATTGTTTTTTCAGTCTTTCTTTCTGAAGTTCACTACTGGTGTATAAAAATGCCATAGATTTCTTGGTGTTAATTTTGTATCCTGCTACATTGCTGAATTCATTTATTATGTTTAATAATTTTTTGACTGAGTCTTTAGGGTTTTCTATGTACAGTATCATGTCATCTGCAAATAACGACAGTTTTGCATCATCTTTTCCAATTTAGATACCTTTTTTTTCTTCTTGTCTAATCGCTATAGCTAGCACTTCCAGAACTATGTCAAACAGGAGTGGTGAGAATGGGTATCCCTTTCTCATTCCTGTTCTTAGGGGAAATGGTTTTTAGTTTTTGCTCATTGAGTATGATGTTGGCTATAGGTTTGTCATATAAGGCTTTTATTATGTTGAGGTATGATCCCTCTATTCCCATTTTGCTGAGGGTTTTTATCAAGAAAGGGTATTGGATTTTGTCAAGTGCTTGTTCCGCATCAATTGATATGACTGTGATTTTTTATCTCTCAATTTGTTTATGTGATGTATCATGTTTATTGATAGGCAGATATTGTACCATCCTTGCATCCCCAGGATAAATCCATCTTGGTCATGGTGTATGATCTTTCTGATGTAATGCTGGAACTGATTTTCTGGAATTTTGGTGAGGATTTTGGCATCTATGTTCATGAGGGATATTGGTCTGTAATTCTCTTTCATTGTGTTGCCTTTATCTGGTTTTGGTATTAGGGTAATGCTGGCTTCATAGAATGAGCTTGGAAGTGTTCCTTCCTCTTGAATTTTTTGGAATCGTCTGAGGAGGATAGGTTTTAGTTCTTTCTTGAATGTTTGGCAAAACTCCCCTGTGAAGCCATCTGGCCCAGGGCTTTTGTTTGCTGGAAGCTTTTTGATGACTGCTTCAATTTTCTCCATATTTATCAGCTTATTGAGATTTTTAGATTGTTCCTGATTGAGTTTGGGAAGGTTGTATTTTTCTAGGAATATGTACATTTCCTTTAGGTTGTCTAGTTTGTAGGAATAGAATTGTTCTGAGTATTTTTAATAATCCTTTGTATTTCTGTGGGGTCTGTTGTTATTTCACCTCATTCATTTCTGATTTTGTTTTTTTGGGTCCTCTCTCTTTGATTCTTGATGAGCCTGGCTAGAGGTTCATCAATCTTGTTTATCCTTTCAAAGAACCAGCTCTTTGTTTCATTGATCTTTTGTATTGTTTTTTTTCTTTCTTTTCTTTTCTTTTTATTTTTTTTTGGTCTCTATGTCATTTATTTCTTCTCTGATCTTTATTATCTCCTTCCTTCTGCTCACTCTGGGATTTTCTTGTTGCTCCCTTTCTTATTCTTTAAGTTGTAGAGTTAGATGATTTATTAGCATTTTTTTCTTGTTTTTTGAGGTAAGATTGCAGAGCTATAAAATTTCCTCTCAGGACTGCTTTTATTGTGTCCCATAGATTTTGGATTGTTGTGTTTTCATTGTCATTAGTTTCTAGGATGTTTTTAATTTCTTCTTTGATCTCTTTGGTAACCCAATCATTGTTTAATAGCATGCTTTTCAGCATCCAAGTGTTTGAATTTTTTGATTATTTTTATTGTAGTTTATTTCTAATTTTATACCACTGTGGTCTGAGAAGATGCTTGACATGCTTTCAATCTTCTTGAATTTGGAGAGACTTTGCCTGTGACCCAATATGTGGTCTATCTTTGAAAATGTCCCATGACCACTTGATAAGAATGTATATTCCATGGCTTTGGGGTGAAATGTTCTGAAGATGTTAATTAAGTCCATCTGATCTAGTGAGTCATTTAGGATTGCTGTTTCTTTGCTGATTTTTTATCTAGAGGATTTATCAGTGATGTCAGTGGTGTATTAAAGTCCCCAACTATGATTGTATTGTTGTCAATCTCTCCCTGATATCTTCCAGGAGTTATTTTATGTATTTGGGTGCTCCTGCATTGGGTGCATATATGTTTACCAGGGTTATATCCTTTTGTTGTATTGATCCCTTTAGTATTATGAAGTGGCCTTCCTCATCTCTTGTTATGGCCTTCACTTTGAGGTCTGTTTTGTCAGATATAAGTATTGCTAACCCAGTTTTTTTTTTCATTTCCATTTGCCTGAAAGATATTTTTCCACCCCTTCACTTTTAGTCTGTGTGAGTCCCTTGTTCTGTGTTGCATTTCTTGTAGACAGCATATATATGGGTCATGGTTTTTATCCATTCAGCCATTCATTGTCTTTGGATTGGAGCATTTAGTCCATTTACATTTCAAGTTATTATTGATAGGTACTTTTTTGTAGCCATTTTTATTTTTTGTGCCTGTGTTCCTTCTTCCCTTTTTATTTCTTCTTTTTAGAATTTCTTGCATTGCTGGCTTGGTAGTGATAAACTCCGTTAGCCTTTTTTTTTTTTTTTTTTTGTCTGTGAATCTCCTTATTTCCCCTTCAATTTTGAATGATAGCCTTCCTGGATAGCGTATTTTTGGATTCAGTCCTTGCTTTGCATCACTTTGTAAATTTCCTTCCATTCCTTTCTGGCCTGATGTGTTTCTATTGAGAAATCTTTTGATAATCTAATGGGAGAACCCTTGTACATAACTTTCTGTCTCTCTCTTGCAGCCTTTAAGATTCTCTCTTTGTCCAGAATGTTTGCTATTGTAATTACAACATGCTTTGATGTGGGTCTTTTTCAGTTCATCTTGTTTGGGACTCTCTGTGCTTATGTGACTTTTTTCTTCCCCAAATCAGGGAAGTTTTCTGACATTATTTCTTCACATAGGTTTTCTAAACCTTGTTCCTTTTCCTGTTGTTCTGACACCTATATTATTAGTATATTGCTTTGTTTAATGTTGTCCCAAAGCTCCCTTTGGCTCTTTTCCTGTCTTTTAATTTTTATCTCCAATTGCAGTTCAGTTTGTTGTGTTTTGATTCCATGTCTTCTAATTCACTAATTTAGTCCTCCGCTTCTCCTAGTCTACTGTTGAAACTTCCTATGGTGTTTTTTATTCCAAATATATCACTTAATTTCTTCTTTATTATTACATAAGTTGTTGATTTTTTTCATCCATCTGTTTTATGAACTGTATGACCCTTATTCTGAATTATTTTTCTGACATATTGCATGCCTCCATTTCACTTAGCTGCTTTTCTGTTGCTTCCTCCTTTCTTTCCTTTGGGAGTTTCTTTGTCTCCCCATTTTTGGTCTCACCAAAGGATCTAGGTGTCAAGTTGTACAGGGTCTGCTCTTTGGGTGGCAGTGGCTCCTCAGGCAGCAGCTACTCCTTGGGCTGTCACAGTAGCAGGCAACATGCCTTTTAGCAGATAGAATGAAGCTCTAAGGAGTTGTACAAAATGAAAGACAATAGTAGACATAAAGATGTGGGAACAAAAATTTTAGTTACATTAGCAAAAAGTGGATTTGTTATAACAAGGTTAGTTTTCTAAAAGGGGATTGCAGGAATCTATCAGATAGATTACTTCACTAGGGCTGATCATATAATTCCTAATTGCTGGCTTAAGATTTCAATTCTGGGAGAGCCAGAATTATAATTAAGTAGTAATTCTGGGTTTGCTAGTGTGAGGTTTAGCATAAGTGACTCCATTTTGGGCCTGTGGTCTTGTTTTTAACACTATCTGTCTAACATTTAATTGCCTGGACTGCAGGACTGAAGAATGTATATTTATCATTGAGGACATATAAAGCATGAATAGAAGTCAAAGTGATCACAGGTCTTCTGCCATGTCTCCCTACTATAATCCTCTGTATATTTCTTAATAGCTGAAATGTCATTGCACTTGCAACTTATCACTGACTTAATTACCTCTCTTCTCTTATCTAGTTAGGCCAGGTATGGAATAATAAAATAAATGACAGTCTTTGTTGTTAGTGTTATTTAAGGAAATTTCCTAGATGACAGTTGTTCCTGAAAGAAGAGTGCATATTGAATTATTGGTGGCAAAGACTGAAAAGAAAAATGTGTTACTATCCTGTGAAGGCTCTGAGGAAAACTTCCATGGTTATGAGCCTCACTTGGGTATATACATATAATTGCATCCCTTTTAAGATGGTAGGTAGCATGCATATTCATTTCATATACTTTTAACATGATGCTCATAAATCAACATAAACATTTCTTTTTAAACTGTAATTTCTTTGACAGTTAAGTAATATGCTTCACCTTATATCCTAAAGTAGGAGTTAGGTATCTAATGAGTGAAGGAAAAAAGGTGAGTGTTAAGCTCAGAACAGAAAGTGAGCAAAGGGAAAAGTTCAATTCCCTCCTTCAGGTGTACCCGCATTGAATGCAACAGCCATATTTCTGTGAATGAAAAGGAGAGATGAAACCTTGATTTGGCTAGTACTAATTTCATTTTTTATCAGTTAAAAGAAAATAAATCTGTGTTTTGCTCTGTTTTTTTTTGTTTGTTTGTTTGTTTGTTTGTTTTGTTTTATTTTTATCCCCGGAGAAAGTAGCAAATTCTTTTGTATGTCCACTACTGACCAATATAAAGAGTGAAAGTGTAATAAATTTTTAAGATATGGGTCAGTGAATACATAACTACAGGTCACTAAGCTGGGTGGGTTTGTTGTATTTTAGCTTTTTTAAGCCTTAAAAAATAAAATGGTTGATATATTATGTACCCTAAAAAACAATGCCCACTCTCTTCCAACAAATATGATTTCAAGTGTAGATAGCATAAGATTTTTATTTTTTTATTTACCTATAAATTTCAGAACATAAGAAATTACTAATTCAATGAGAAATTATTTTCTTATTTGATAACTAGAGGCCAGTACATGAAATTCAGGCACTGGGGAGGGTGTCCCTCAGGCAAGCCTGCACCCTCTCCAATCTGGGACTCCTTGGGGGATGTCCAACTGCTGGTTTAGGCCCAAACCCATTGGGGATTGGGCCTAAACCAGCAGTTGGACATCCCTCTCACAATCTGGGACTGCTGGCTCCTAACCGCTCACCTGCCTGCCTGCTTGATTGCCCCTAACCGCTTCTGCCTGCCAGCCTGATTGCCCCCTAACTGCTCCTCTGCCAGCCTGATTAACACCTAATTGCTCCCCTGCCAGCCTGATCGCCCCCAACTGCCCTCCTCTGCTGGCCAATTTGGTTCTGATTGGTCGGTTTCTATGCCAGTCAGCATCAAAAGCTTCTCCTTCTAGGCAGCCATTAGCTCCTCACAGTTGACCCAGATTTGGTTCTGATTGGTCGGTTTCTATGCCAATTAGCATCTCTGGGCCTATCAATGGAGCCTGATCAGAAAGGTGGGGCTGATCAGTAATCTCGGTGGAGACTTGGAGAGAAAAGGAGGCCTGGCTGCTGACCAGGCCCAGAGCTAGAGAGGCAAGTGCTGATCAACAGATCAGACCCTGCTTCTCTCTTCAGGCCTCATCTCCCTCAGTGGTCAGTGCTGGGTCACCATGCCTGCAGCCATAGCAGTCAGTGCTGGGTCACCACAGAAACCCAGCACTGACTGCAGGACTAACTTCCGGTTGGTCGAGCCTCCTGGTTGTTGCGGACTCAGGGTTTTTTCTTGTTAATCTTTCCTCCATCTACAAAAGTTAACATACCGAGTGAATATGGATGATGTTATATAGGGCTGATATTAATATAATTATGCAGAATACAGCGTCTTCACTTTTTGGGAAAATATGGGGCAGCAATAATGACCATACAAGCTGAAAATGTACAAAGAAATCTTAATCAATGGGAAAAATTGTAACTGTTTTGTGACTTTTAAATTATTTTGTGGAAATATTAAAAATTATTTTATCAACAGCTATAAATGTATAGGGAAATGAAAAAATAGTAAAACTGATATTTAGTACATTGTAATGAAAACAAATATTGAACTTTAAAGTGTTTTATTTCTTCTTAGAAAAGTTAAATATTTTTTAAACAATTCTTGCCTTCATTTCAACAAATAACTTACAGTATGAAGTAAAAATATTTTCTATGCTTTGAAAAATTGCCATAATCTTCTCTAAGTTTGGCTTAGTTCCCAACATTTTTTAATTTGCACTTTCAAAGTCATAAAATATCTCTGAGTTTCTTTAATGTATTTTTGCTAATGTCACTTCCTCTGCACATCTTCTTCCTTTTTGTTACAACCGCTTTTCTCATTGCTGAGCACACACACAAAAAAAAATACATCAACTGGAAGGCAGTGTTCTTTTGATATTTAAAGAATGAACACATGAAAAATGAAAAATTTATTTCAAGAATCAAAGAAAATTGTAAAGCTTCCTTGGTGTCAAAAGGACTTCTTAGATAAAGTCAGAACTAATAACAAGTTTCAATGGAAACAGAAGAAATAGAAAACTTGATGTGTAAAAGAAACAAAAAAAAGTTAAGTAAGCTAAAAAAAATAATATAAACATTTTTGGATAACAATAAAAAGCAGAATTGGCACTAAAGAAAATTAACTCAGTAATTTTGATGAAAAATCCTAAAATAAATCTCTTGAAAAATGAAAATAGAGGAAAGATTGAAAAGTTATCTGATATAATGATTTTAATGAGAACAAGAAGGACAGAAAGGAAAACAGCTTTCCAGAACTGAGAAAATCTTGAATATACAGATTAAAATATTTTCATAATATGGTAAAAAAAATCAGCCCAAATAGTAAACTAAAAGCATCAACCAAGTTTTAGGAAAAAGGAAATGACTATAAATTTAAAAAAATATTTTTCTCCCAATTAGAACAAAAAAATTCAAATAAAATAAGAATGAAAAACAAAACAAAATCATATTATTTGCAGTGAAACTAAAATGAGCCTGGCCTCAGGTGTCTCTGCAATACTAACTGCCAGAAGACAATAGACAGTAGTAATATATACATCTTAAAAGGAAAATATGCAGCATTTTTAAAGTTTTTTTTGTTACAGTTGACATGCAATATTAAATTAGATTCAAGTGCACAACATAGAGATGAGACATTTCTATAATTTATTAAGTCATCACCTTGATATCCATCTGACACACACTATACAATAGTTATTAAATTATTATTGATTATATTCCCCATGCTATAGTTTACATCCCATATTTATGCCACATTTGTAGATAGCTAAATTTACTTTCATATTTGAGGCTCAAGAAAGAAAATTTCATAAAACAAAATCACAAACAATTATATAATCTTTGCTTAATTGCCTGATGCATAATCTTAGCAGATCAACAGATTAAACAAGTCACATATTCAAAATTGATCATCTACAATATGAGTATTGAGAAAGTTAATTCCAAAATTTATCCATTGCATTAAAATTTGATTGGGTCATTTAGCTATCTGGGCATAATTAGAGTCTGGCAATAACATAGAAATATATTTGGATTACTCACAGAAGTAATCCAATTATATTTCTTGGGGCTTATTACTATTATAGTAATGCATTAATATGTGTCACATAACATTAAACAAAAATCTATATACAATAGGTCCTTGGGTTACATTGGAGATCCATTCTTAAGACAGGATATAACATGATTTTTCCCTATAAGTCGGAACCCACCTACATAAGCACCTATGTCAGTCACATGGAGCACATACACAGCGTTAATGAAGTGAAACTGAAAAAAAAAATTTAAAAGAAAAATAACAATTTCTGTTCTTTACTTGTGGTAAATCCTATCTAAAAAAATAGTAATATGCAAATTAACCACCACAAGCTACGCCGACCAGCCTATTAGGGGCGCGTATGCAAATTAACCCAACTAAGATGGCTGCAGCCACAGAAAGAGCAGGAGCATGGGTTTCCCCAGTAATGGAGGAAGCCAAACTTTCAGCACACCCTAGCCAACCTAGGTCTCCAATCAAGGCTACAAAGTTTCAATTATAGAAGATAAATAAATCCCAGTAAAAATGGCAGCAGCCACAGAGCTGCAGAGATCAGGAGACTTGAGTTGCCCCCGGCAATGGAGGAAGCCAAGTTTCCACAGCCCTGGCCTGCCTTGGCCTCTGCTCAAGTCTACAAAGTTTCAATTATAGAAGATAAATAAATCCCAAATACCAGAGCCTCAGCTTGGGTCACCGGGAGGATGTGGCCGTCCTGCAAACCACCACAGGCCCTTCGTCCAAGGTGCCCCACGCCCCAAGGGAAACCCCTGGGTTATTGTTATTCCAAGGTGCCCCACGCCCCAAGGGAAATCCCTGATCCGGGACATCCTTCAGCTGGCCCCCACCCATGCACCAGGCCTCTATTCTATCTAATAAAAGAGTAATATGCAAATTTACCATCACTCCAACACACAAGATGGCTGCCCCCATGTGGTCAAAGATGGCTGCCCCAATGTGGACACAAGATAGCTACCACAAGATGGCCAGCTGGAGAGGGTAGTTGGGAGGGACCAGGCCTGCAAGGGAAGGCAGTTGGAGGTGATCAAGCCTGCAGGGAAGGGCAGTTAGGGGTGACCAGGCCAGCAGAGGAGGGAAGTTGGGGGCAACCAGGTCTGCAGGGAAGGGCAGTTAGGGGTGACCAAGCTTGCAGGGGAAGGCAGTTAGAGGCAAACAAGCTGGCAGGGGAACAGTTAGGCATCAATCAGGCTGACAGCGGAGTGGTTAGGGGGTGATCAGGCTGGCAGGCAAAAGTGGTTAGGGGCAATCATGAAGGCAGGCAGGCGAGCAGTTGGGAGCCAGCGGTCCTGGATTGTGAGAGGGGTGTCTGACTGCCCACTGGGATCGGGCCTAAACGGGCAGTCAGACATCCCTCGAGGGGTCCCAGATTGGAGAGGGTGCAGGGTGGGCTGAAGGACACCCCTCCATGCACGAATTTTGTGCACCGGGCCTCTTGTGAATAATAAAAACCATAAAGCCCATATGTATGTATGTCAAAATGACAGAACTTTTTTTTTAAATAAACAAATGGGAGATGGTGACATAACAATGAAATGGCATATGTCGAGTCCGACATAACCCAAGGACAGCCTGTATATAAAAGTTGGGCGAACGAATGGCAGAACAATCAGAACAACCGCTCGACCAGTCGCTATGATGTGCACTGACCACCATGGGGCAGATGCTCAATGCAGGAGCTGTCCCTGGTGGTCAGTGTACTCCCACAGTGGGAGCACCGCTTGGCTGACCAGGATGAGCAGCACTCTCACAGCAGGCCAATCCCCGCAGGTCACGTCCTCCCCCCCCATGCCCCCCCACCCCCGACCAGTGCGCAAATCTGTGCACCAGGTCTTTAGTATAAAATTCATGTGTGGCATAAATAATGCAAATAAGTGAATAAAAGTGGGCAATTTATAAGTGGTCTTCTTCCCAATTTCCCTATTATTAAAGCTAGAAGTTTATGCCCCAGAGTGACTTGAACTTAGGAACTATCCAATACTGTGAAAAGGTCTGGCCCAATATGTATGCTCATCTACTCCTTTCATGTGTATTGTTCCAGTTCCTCAATATTGCCTCTTAAATATGTCTCCTTCGTTCAATCTCCACTACCATCACAGTAATCTGAGACCTCTTATTTGGACATTAATAGCCAACTACACATTACATCTATGTATTCTGGCATAAATGGTCCCCAGTCCCATGCCATCACTCCCACCTTCATAATAATATAGAGCCTTTATTTAAAATAAAAATCTGATGGTATTTATCTGCTTTACCGTTCTGTCTTCTTTTTCAGAGAACTGTAGTTTCCATGAAACAGATAAAGTATATTTATAAGTTTTCTACAGATGTGTGGGAATTACCACACATTTATTGGCTTAAAAAACACCCACAAATGTATTATCTCGCATATTTCATGGGTCAGAATTCCGGTACAACATGGTTGGGTTCTCACCAGGTTGAAATCAAGGTATCAGATGAAGATGTACTCATCTGGAGACTTAACCAAGGCCAATTCCAAACTCTCTCAGATTGTTGGCCAAATTTATTTCTTTATGATTGCATGACTGAGGTCCCTATTTTTTGCTGGCTTTAGCAGGGCACAGCCCTCAGATCCTTGAGGCTACTATCAAGTCTTTTGAGATGTGTTTCTCTCCAGTGGTCCTTTCACAAATCCAGTCTCATGTTGATTGAAGTCGCATGTTCCTTCTTTTCAGGAAAGGCCAACTCCCTTTTAGAGCCCCTCGGATTAGGTCATGTTCACCTAGGATAATCCCCCTTTTTAAAAGTACACTATGCCATATATCGTAATCTAACCATGAGGCAGCATCTATCATATTCACAGGTACAACCCATACTCAGGGGAGATCTGCACACCAGGAGCAGGGGTCTTGGTGGCCACTTTAAATTCTGCCTGCTACTATATAATGTTCATCACCATTTTATTTCCAGCAACCAGCACAGTGCTTGGCATAATAGGTTCTTAGTACAGATATTTTACTCAGGTGTCTTTACTGAGCTCCAAATTGGGTGGAATACCCATCTGCCAACCTCATTTCTCCATTTGGTTGCCTACTAATGTATTATTACCAAAGTGAAGTGCTGAACTTATGTCCACTACTCCCCAAGTCTTATCAACACCACAGAATTATATTACCATTCAACTGCTTCTCATGCTAAACCATGGGCCTCATTGCTGGTCCCTCCCTTCCATTTCAGTTAATATTAATACATCCATGAGTCCTGTCAACTTTACTTCAAAAATACATGCCAGCATTGTTTTTCTCTTGCTTTCATCCTAGTCTAGCTTGTTTTACTCTCTCGCATACATCACTGGTATAGCTGCCAGACTGGTTTCACTGCTTCCATGTTCTATTCCTACATCTTCAGTCTGTTTTCTACAGGGAATTTTTGTTTGTTTGTTTGTCTTTTTAAATGAGGATGCAATCATTTCTCTCCAATCTCATCTCCCAGCCTTATTATGGTCCAGCCACCATGGCTTTCCCTCTTTCCCTCAGACACCAGGTACATTCCTGTAGTAGCACCTTCATTCTTGATGGTACCTCTTTGCATGCTTGGTTCTTTTTTCACTGATAGTGTTACTTTTATAGAGTTTCTTCTCCTGACTTCCTAAGTTGAATTCTTCATACCTCTATAGATCACCAATTTAGTTTCCATTTTTTCAACCACTGTTCTCAACAATTCTTTTGGTCATGTATGTAGTTATGTATTGGTGTTCTGATTCTAGTTACAACCATGACTGATACATAACAGGTATTCAATTAAAACATATTGAATAAAGTGTTACCATCATGGTAGGATTTGAATAGATTTTTTAAAAATTCATTATTCCTTTAATCCTTGATTTTGTTACCGATTAAAAGATGTTATGTAGGTGGGTTAGCAGATAGGCTTGAACTTTCTGACATTAGACTAACTCATGCCTTACCTAATGGTGGAGGAAGAGCACTATCTCCTGGAGACAGCAGTAAAAATGTTTTAACTGTTGTAGCAGGCGGCTTTGCTGTGCTAATCCATAAAACTACCTACTTAATTACTGAAATCAATAGTATATGAAATTTGAAGGTCAGTTTTAGGACTCATTTCAACAATATTGCCTAGAAAGTTCTCTGACATCTAGGTCATCCTCCATAAAGTAAATGATACCATATAATATAACCATAGCATGTCATCCTGATAGATATTATGTACTTTAGATGCCAAGTTTTTAGAAAGTGAGTAATAATTGTTATAGCTACCACTTCATACATATTATTTCATGTTAAGATACTATTAGTTTTCCTGACTTTTTGTAGAGAAAATTGAGTCAAAGACAGAGTAGAAGATCTGCCCAAGGTTATACAACTAGTAATTTGCTAGTATTTGAACCTAAGAAGTGAAATTCCAGAGCCATCCCACTATAAGTACAGTGTGCATGGAAATAATAAGAAGTAAAAGGTGTTTTTTTTAATCTTTTTCCCTAGAGTAGGTCCTATTAGTATAATAGTATGTTTAATAGGGAGATGCAATTAAATCAGAATTTCCCAAAATGTGTTCCATAGAACACTAATAACTCTAGATAGTCTGTGAAGTGAAGATATCCTCAAGTTATATTATTTTAAGAAAAGTATGTAATTATAGTGCCTGTCTTAGGAAATATTGTTTCATGATAGCCCTAGAAGAGCTTATCTGCCTCTGAGGCACCAAAAAGTACTGCAACAGAATAGTACCCCGATACTTTTGCAGTGGAACTCCTCCCACCTCCGTGTGTGTTTGTGTGTATGTGTGTGTGTGTGTGTGTGTGTGTGTGTTACACTTATTGATATCCCAGGACACAAAACATACTCTTGGAAGTTCTTTTTTTTTAATGTTTTTATTGAGAGAGGAAGGGAGAGGGAGAGAGAGAGATGGAAACATCAATGATTAAGAGAGAATCATCAATCCGCTGCCTTCCGCATGCCCCCCATTGGGGATCGAGCCCACAACCCAGACATTGCCCTGACAAGGAACTGAACTGAGACCTTCTGGTTCATAGGTCGGGGCTCAACCACTGGGCAACACTGGCCAGGCTTGGAAGTCCTTTTTAAGATGAATTCTTAGGATGCTCAGAAACATTTGGGAGAACTGACACTAGAATATATGTAAAAAAAGAGAATGGGGAGCAGTGTGTTGCATCTACTAACTAGTATATCTGTTAATGACTATCAGAATTAGCTGAGTGAAATCCCACTCCACTGATAGGCTTTTAGTGTACAGAGAAACAGATCAACATGTGGTATGTGCACCTGAAATAAGTCAGCAACTTAGGAACGCAGATCTCTGTGTGGGTGCCATTTGGGCTGTGAAAGGGAGAAGCAGGGGAGCTGAGAGACAAAAAGGAGCTTAGTTACGTAGATATTTAAAAATCAAGAGGATGTAGTGTTTTATTTTTATTCATTATTTCTTTAATCCTTGACTTCGTTACCTTAAATTTTACTGTTGTGTGGGTGGTTAATCAGTGATGTGCTGTTACTGGACAGTAGATAGACAGTGGCTACAGTTCTTTTTTTTTTGCAGCAGGACAATTAAAAATGTTATTATCTTTGAAAACTAGAGGGTAAAAAATAGATACCACGAATAGACATAGATCTAAATAACTGCAATACTAGCAGATGCTCCTTGCATATCTTGAAAATTCAGATAGATTCTTAAAATTTGGAAAAATCAGATTAGAAAAGACTGTTTTTCTGGTTGATCATTGCATACAAAAAGGCTTGACTTCTGCATTTTGCAAGGTATCACAGTGTAAGCTGAAAAGTAAACCATGAAATACAAGGCTGAGAATTTCCATATCACAGCTGCCCAGAGTGCTTAACAAGGAGAATATTAGTGATGTCCAGGTGCACATATGTCTACAGGGATGCCTCTTGCCAGCAGCAAAATGAAAGGAATGACAGTGTCAATCACATCCAGTAGCCTATGTTAATGTTTTTCAAACAGTTCCTTCACACTCAGAAATAGTGCTCATTAATAATGGATAGTACTGTATGAAGAAGAAGGAATGTTACCTACAAAGGTGATGGAATTCATTGTTCCTTGCTCATCTCCTCACAATGATGACTGCATTTCTGCAGGATGAGTTTCCTTTTGTCTTTAAAACTATGCCAAAATTGTTTCAAAACTTTTAAGCTAATTGAGCTCTTTCTTTTCTGAACTAACATTTCCTATGTGACATGAATGCACCGCACATTCCCTCTTCATCCCTACCTGTTCCTACTTCAGATCACCCCCTTTTAATTATAGTTTTTGACTAGTACTGCTGAAATATGAACATCATCAAGCTTTCAAAACTGTCTGAAATCCTGATAGTAATATCAAGATTGAGGTGTTTTGTGATTTTTGTTTAATTCTTATTTTTCATTCCTCTGCTTGGCTGTTCAAGCAGCTGTCAGTAGGACCTGTGGGTTTGCTGATATAGTTGGAGGTGTCCAGATTGTGTAATCAAATGTAAGGACTACAGCAAAAATCACTGAAATTCAGAAAGGTTACCAAACCCATGGAGGTTAATTTTCTAATATACTACTTTCTTCACCAAAGCACCTAATTTTCTCTCTTGGCTAAGAAGCCATTTGGAGTCAATTTCATATAATGTCCTCCATTTTTAATGTGTTTTTTTTAAGTAAATGCTTTTTTTTTTTTGGAAATAGCTTTGAATGCCAGTCCAAGTGCCTATTATTTCTTACCATTTAAAAGCTACCTTCTAACAATATATTAGAAAACCCATGTTTTCAGAAATACTCACTAGGTACAACTTAGAGCCATAGATAAAAATGATATTTATAATAAACTCTAATGTTATGCTTTTTATGTAAAAAATGAATGCCAGATGAAAAGGACAATTTTAGTTAAGGCTTATAATGATGAAATATAAAAACTCCATCTTTGGACATAGATCCAACTGCCAGTTAGGTGACAAATTCAAGTTTTTACATGTCTATGATTTATTACAGGGGTGGTTTCCTGTCAGTTGGGATTCATTGATGTAAGTAAAGTTATGTCTTATCAAGGGATGAAAAGAAGTTCCAAAATGTTTAGTTATTCCAGGTCCAATTAAGCAAATAACTCATGTGTGGTAGGCAAAATAATTGTCCAACTTCCTTCCACTGCCAAAGTTGTCAAAGTCCAAATCCTCACCAACGGTGATTGTGTTATGTTACAAAACAAAGGAAATTAAGTTTGCAGATGGAATAAAATTTACTAACTGGCTTGCCCTTTAAAGTAGGAGATTATTCTGGATTATCTGAGTGAGTCAATGTAATGAAAGTAGCCTTCAAAGTGGAAGAGAAAGCCCACGAGAAAGTCAGAGTGATGTTCTGTGAGAAGGACTCCACACTTCATTACTGGCTTTAAAGATGAAGGAAGGCAACACTGAATCAAGAAATGCAGTGGCTGCTAGAGTCTGCAAAAGGGGAGGAAACAATTATCCACAAGAGCCTCCTGAAAGGAACTGATAGCTTGATTTTAGCCCATTGAGAGCTGTGATGCACTTCCCATCTACAAAGTTGTAAGATAATAAATTTGTGTTCTTTTAAGTCAGTAAGTTTGCATTAATTTGTTTGAGCAGCTATACCAAGCTAATATGTCACAATATCTGGATTTTGGGTGTATCCCTTTAAAATGAAACAAATTACAAACCATAAAAAGTCTCCAACAGATTTCCATTAAAAATGCCTAACCTCAGTAAGTTTAGAAAGGGAGAAGAGATAAAGAGAATAGGAAAGTATTTATTTCATAGCTAATTCTGTGACTTGACCTCAGGCTCTCTGGATCTGGTGTTTAAAACTGATTAATAGATATTTCCACATGTCCTTTGGTGTCTCCCCTGCTGAATACTTCTGAAGGGCACACTCTGTATCTGTCAGGGTTCATCCAGTTAAAAGAACCAGAATGAGCTATATGGATACCTGGATTATTACAAGTAATTGGCCTATCCAATTGTGTGGGCTGTCTAAAAAGTGAAATTCACAGAACAATCAGGCAGAAAGGGTCACAAGCAGATTGAAACCTTATGAACAAGTTCTGATCCTGTTGCCCACTAATTGTCCTTTTCTCTTTCTCATGGAAGGCTTATGTCCTATTTTACAGGACAAAAAAAAAAAAAAACTGATTAATTCAGGACTATACAAAATATTCTGTTAAAGTAAACTTGATTATAAACTTTTATTACATCTGAAAATCCTTGCAAAGCAGCACCCAGATTTGTCTTGGATTAAATAACTGAGAAGAGGTGTGTGTGTGTGTGTGTGTGTGTGTGTGTGTGTGTGCATGCACACATGTGTGTCCAATTAAAATGACTGTTGCTTTCCTTTCTTTTATAAACTGTTGCAAGAGAATATATATATAATTTAACAGGGTTATTTCACTTTATTTTTCTTGTATAAAATTATATGATGGCAGAGCTGGAGCCTGTGTCCTCTGCACAGAAATCCTAGTGCGGGTCTTTACAAGATGGTCAGTGAATTCCTGATAGAAGACTTGGAGAACAGGGTCTATTTCCAGAGGTCAGGGGTGAGATAGCTGTAGCTCTTAGAGATGGCACCAAATGTGGCCTTGGCGAAGTTGCCCAGGGTGGTGGAGCAGCCCCTGGCTGAGGTGTAATGGTTGTGGATACTGGTCATTAGCAACAGTTTCTTGGGCACAGGGGCTGAGATGATACCAGTGGCCCTGGGGGCAGAGATGAAGCCCTTCAGCACTGAACCACAGAGGTTGTTCACCTATCAGGGGATGGTGTGTGGTTTGCAGATCTTGTTGCCCCAGCAGCTTTGCAACACAGGGACAATATAGAGCTTGGCACAATATAGAACCTGGATAGCAGTTGCTATTTTCTTCCAGTGCTGAACACCTGACCAACATGTCCATTATAGTCCCCAGTGGTGACAAATGCCTTGAACCCTGTCTTCTGTCTACTTTTGCATCAGCATAATCTTCAAAACCTGGTCCTTGAGGGATGCCTCCCCCCAAAAAAAAATCATTGAGCTCAGATTCCTTGATGGGCAGGTAGATCTCCTCCAAGGATTTGATCTTTGTGTCCTTTACCAAGCAGCACCAGCATCATCCACCATTTGGAGATGCAAGAGAGTATGTTTTGAAATGTCTTTTATTCCCCTCCAGACACATGCTAGAAGAGAATTATTGGGGTGGTAAGTTAGCCTAGAGAAATTGACAAACCACAAAGTCATTACTGACCCTTAATTGTGGATGGGCCCCTGTTATCTACCCTGCTACTTTCAATCGCCTTTAGGCTTCTATTCCCAAGAGAATACAGCTTCTTACTATCAAATAGATTTTGCTCCCTCTAGAGTACCCAGAGATAACAAGGATATTTTGAATCTCAAGGATAACAGGGAGTCATAAATTGTGTGGAGTACAGTTGACCCTTGGAAAATGCAGGAGTTAAAGGTGCTGACTCCCCTGTGCCTTTGAAAATCTGTGTATAAAATAACAATAGCCTACTATTGACCAGAAGCCTTACAGATAAGAGTCGATTAACATATATTTTGTATGTATTATATACTGTATTTTTACAATAAAGTGAGCCAGAGAAAAGAAAATGTTATTAACAAAGTCATAAGAAACAGAAAGTGTATTTACTGTATTGATTAAAAAAATAATATGTGTATAAGTGAACCCACACAGTTAAATCCATGTGGTTCAAGGCTCAACTATACCATGTTTAGTTTTCAATAATAAACAATACAGAACATGTTTAACATTTCATTATGAGTGGGACCCTATAAATTTATCTCCTTGCCACTCTTCTTGCTCATTGGTCTTATTGCTGCCAAACTGGTGGGGAGGGCTTTGCCCTTCTTATCCCCTGGCCTGGAATGCCATCTGCAGATTTTCACAGGACTTTCTCTGTTGCTTACATCAGATATGGTCTATAATCACATCTATGCTGGTTACTTTTTATGTCTTCATACTATTTTTTTTTATTCCTGGAACTATTTACTACCTTAAATATCATTATATGTTTGTTCCCTTCATTATTTAATGCTTTCCCATTGGAATTATAGCTCCTTGAAAGCAGGAACTGTCTTCTTTTTTATTCAACATTACATGTCTAGCAACAGTACCCAACACTTCCAGTAAAGCGTGAATCATTCAGAGGTTTAACTTGAATGAAGAAGTGATTGAAAGTTCCCAAACACTAATGGGAAAATTCCTAGGACTTTAAATGTCTTAGTGTGAATAGATAACTTCAAATTTTTCAATGAATAAATATTTTACTAATGCTCATAAGATAACCAAGCCAGATTTTATATGTATATATACAAGAGGCCCGGTGCACGAAACTTGTGCACGGAGGTTGGGGGGGGGTGGGGGGGATTGAGGGGTGATTGCGTGGATGGGGTGTGTCCCTCAGCCCAGCCTTTACCTTTTCCAATCTGGGATCCCTCTCACAATCCAGGACTGCTAGCTCCCAACTGCTTGCCTGCCTGCCTGATTGCCCCTAAATGCTTCTGCCTGCCAGCCTGATCACCCCCTAACCACACCCCTGCCAGCTGGATTGACGCCTAACTGCTCCCCTGCTGGCCCGATTGCCCCTAACTGGCCTCCATTGCAGGCCTAGTCACACCTAACGGCCCTCCCCTGCTGGCCTGATCACTCCTAACTGTCCTTCTCTGCAGGCCTGGTCGCCCCTAACTGCCCTTCCCTGCTGCCCTGGTTGCCCCCAACTGCCTTCCCTTGCAGGCCTCGGTGCCCCCCAACTGTCCTCCCCTGCAGGCCTGGTCCCTCCCAACTGCTGGCCTGATTGCCCACAACTACCCTCCCCTGCTGACCATCTTGTGGCAGCCATCTTGTGGCTACATGGGGGTGGCCATCTTTGACCACATGGAGGCAGCCATCATGTGTGTTGGAGTGATGGTCAATTTGCATATTACCTCTTTATTACATAGGATACACACACACACACACACACACACACACACACACGTGTGTGTGTATCCTATATAATATAAGGATAATATGCAAATTGACCAGACAGCAAAACAACCAGTCGCCATGATGCACACTGACCACCAGGGGGAAGAATCTCAATGCAGGAGCTGCCCCCAGTCCGCAGGCCCCAGGCCAGTCATGGTGAGCGACACCACTTCTGAGCTATTTGACTTTGAACAAAGTAAGAATCAGAATTTACATCTTCCAAGTAATAATAATATTGGACACACAGATTTTAATGATAATTACATAAGATCCACACATAATAAATCCCTAGTGAATGTTATCTGCCTATTTCTTTCTCATCAATGTAATATAGACATATTTCATTCACTTATTACCTCATAGAAACATATAATCTCAGTAAGCAATCAGTATTTAGCACTGGCTATCTATAAAATCTGGATAGCATTATCTTCTCATTAATTGTTTAATTTTAATACATATGTCTAATTTAATGTTTTATTAAAATAGTAGTGGCCTGGTTAATGGATTTGTGCACATTGAAAGGAAATTAATTAGAAGAAATATTTTAATATCACTATTCAGCATTTCTCTATAATAGAAGTGTCAGAGATGAAAGAAAACTAGTAAAATGTATATGAAAATAATATATAAATGATAAATAAGCAATAACAACATGATATAACAATAACAAAGACATGATATAAAAACAACAAAAACATGATATAAAAACACCATTGATAAAATAAAAATGACTGATAAATTGATTATTCTGATAGCTCCCTGTATACCATATTAATGGTATAAACACTCTCAGACAGCTTGACTGATTTCCCTTGTGATGAAGTATTTACAATTTGAACTTTAACAACTTTAACATGCTCTTTGAACTTGAGAGAAAGCAACACACGCTAGCGATTGGTGCCAGTGAGAGCTTTATATGTATCATGCATGTGCTAGTCAAGGTTTATTTTAAATTGCCAGTGTGAGTCATATGTATAAGCCAGTTGGTCAGTTGGACAGACGTACGGCCGGTCACTTAGCCTTTTATATATATAGATATTTTGCATGGTACAATCTCAATGGCTAAATTAAAAGAATAATAAAAAGTCAAATGAAAGGATATGAAGCTAACTAGATATTCACCCAGAGGCCACATGTCCCATGTTGCTGTGATAGTCCAAGGTTACACCTTTTGTTATGATTTAAGTAATGGCATCTCCTTTCATTTGAGAAAGTATTTTGGCTTGGTTTATAAAACATATTGTTGAAGAGGCACTGAAGTCCTTATTGAAGTCTCCCCTCCGGAGCCTCTCACAGGGAACCACAGGACAGCTGGCTGAGTGGAAGTTCTACAACTAGAAGGAAAGAGAAAAGAGCATTGAGACGTGCACGAGCGCTGAAAAGCTGAGGTACGGAGGCGCGGGATCCCGGCTGGCTGTGGGTGACTGGGTGTGTTGCTTTTTTCAACCCGAACGGAGACAAGCCCCCGATTACTCTGAAATCCAGTCTCTGGGGAGACGCAGGGGACCCAAACTCCTATGGGGAGAAGCTGGACTGTCTGCCAGTGAGGGTGGCTTGCTTGCAGAGCTGCGCGCAGGAATAATTGTTTACTGCACTGGGGCACGGGACTCGCGGATGCCGTTGGGAATGCAGAGCCAGCTAACTAGCAGCCATTGCTGTTTGCCACACCCTAACCTAGTGACACCCTGAAGCCCCGCCTTGCACAACCTACAAACCCACCCAAGCTCCAAGCAGCGGTGTTAGCATAAGAAAGGCCTGCCCTATCGCAGCTTATCCTAGCAAACTTGCAGCCTGGGTCAGACAGCTCCAAAACCTCCAAACCCCAAGCAAAGAGGAGAAAACTGCAGCTCTCACTGTAGCTCCTGCTGAGTGGCCTCAGACAGTAGCTGACCTGCACCCCATTGGAGATCCAGAAGCCAGTGTACCTAGTGGTCAGTGTGAGACACAGATTTCAACTCCTCACATCCACAAGTGACACATTCAAGAGGCAGACTCAGTGAGCACCAAAGCTCTACTGAAACAAGTCCTGCCCCATAAGCGTGTCTTCAGTGCAGCAGTTCTTCCATTATAGACACAGGGAGTGCTCACAGGTAATTGGCCTGGAGGTCAATTCCTCCCAGCGTACCAACAGCAATTAAGGCTTAACTACACCAAGACTTTGCACTCAGCCCACAAAGGGGTGTACCAAGAGCGTCCACATCAGGTGATTGGAGAGGCTGAGCTACTGCCCCCTATAGGTCACCTACCACACAAAGCCACTCCATCAACACAGGGAAGCAGCCAAAATGCAGAAACAAAGAAACATGTCACGAATGAAAGAAACGGAGGAAAGCAAACTACTGGATGACATAGAGTTCAGAACCACATGTATAAGGTTACTCAAGAATCTTCTAAAAACCGCTGAGAAACTTGATGACACTTCTGAGGAGCTTAGTGAGACCTTCAAGGACCTTAATGAGAATGCCAAAAAAATGGAAAAGGACCAGTCAGAAATGAAGCATACACTGTCTAAAATAAAGAATATACAGAAACTCAATTGTAGATCAACGTACCCCAAGAATCAAACCAAAGATCTGAAATATGTGGAAACAAAAAACATCCAACCAGAAAAACAAAAAGAAAAAAGAATCCAAAAATATGAAGATAGTGTAAGGAGCCTCTGGGACAACTTCAAGCAAACCAACATCCGAATTTTTGGGGTGCCAGAAGAAGGGAGAGAGCAAAATATTGAAAACCTATTAGAAGAAATAATGACAGAAAACTTTCCCTACCTGGTGAAAGAAATAGACTTACAAGTTCAGGAAGCGCACAGAACCCCATACAAGAGGAATCCAAAGAGGACCACACCAATACACATCATAATTAAAATGCCAAGGGCAAAAGACAAAGAGAGAATATTAAAAGCAGCAAGAGAAAAAAAGTTAATTACCTACAAAGGAGTACCCATACGACTGTCAGCTGATTTCTCAACAGAAACTATGCAGGCCAGAAGGGAGTGGCAAGAAATATTCAAAGTGATGAACAGCAAGAACCTACAACCAAGATTACTCTACCCAGCAAAGCTATCATTCAGAGTTGAAGGTCAGATAAAGAGCTTCACAGACAAGAAAAAGCTAAAGGAGTTCATCACCACCAAACCAGGATTACACGAAATGCTGAAGGGTACCCTTTAAGAAGAGGAAGAAGAAGAAAAAGGTAAAGATAAAAATTATGAACAACAAAATGACATCAAATACATACCTACCAACAAGTGAATCTAAAAATCAAGTGAATGAAAAATCTGAAGAACAGAATGGACTGGTGAATATAGTAGAATCAGGGACATAGAAAGGGAGTGGACTGACGATTCTCAGGGGAAGCAGGTGTGAGGGGTGCGGGAAGAGATTGGACAAAAATCTTACTCCTATGGATGAAGACAGTGGTGGGGGGTAAGGGCATGGGGTGGGGTGGGGAATCAGGTGGAGGAGAGCTATGGGGAAAAATAAAAGAGGAACACCTTTAATAATCTGAACAATAAAGATTTATTTAAAATAAAATAAAAATTACTGTGTTATAAAGAAAAAAAATAAAACATATTGTTGACCTAATTGAAATAAACAATATAAAGGATGAAAAGAAAAAGATAACTGTGGATGTTTCAGAGATCAAAAACATAAAAACGATATTATAAATAATTGCATACCAGTGTATTACAGCATTTAGATGAAATATATATACTAATTTAAAAGCAATCTGTTAAAATTTACAACTACATATAAAACTATATATATATATATACATATCTGTATGTGTACGTATATACACACATACCTTCATATATCCTCAGTAGTCCTGAAATTATCAGAGAAGTTGAATGTAGTTCATATATTCCCACCTAGAAAACATCTGACTCAGATTGTAACACCCAAAGAATAAATAATTCAATTTAAATGTTAACCTAATCCTTACAGAGATTAAAAAAAGAAATAATAATCTCTCAATATTCATGAGGCAAACATAAATTTAATAGCAACATTAGATAAGCATAATACTGAAAAAAAAAGAAACTAAAAATCTTTCTTAAGAACATAGGTGCAAAATCCTAAACAAAATATTGGTAAAGCAGATATAAATATTTACCTTCGAATAAAATCAAAGGCATGATTTAATGGACATATATAAAACATAATAACCTCAAAATAAATTTAAAAAACATTGTGTTTAAGATCAAAATTCTTATCTCCCATTTAATTATTTTCCTTAATATAATTCCACACATGCAACTCTTCTACAGACTATCAATTAGATTAACTCATAGGTCCCCAAAATTTTCCACAATCTTCAAAACTCCATTTATCATTTATTTAAAACTTTCTAAATATCCTCTTTTCCCTAAATTCACCAGTTCACCAAGCAACCTTTAAGTCATCATAAGATGCTTCTATGCCTTGCCCAGAGGCTTCCAATGGATTACTGCGTCCTGCCTGTTCTATTGTCCACATGGTTCAGGCCTCTCTTTTCCATCTCCATTGCTATTAACTTAGCTAGGCTCTCCTTATTACCATTTACACTACCTTGAATGTCATCATCCTCATACCCTTCCTTCCTATATTGAGACTCCTCCAGATTAATGTATTTCATACAGGATCCGACCATCACTCTCCTCTTAAACCACTTTGATGGTTTTGTATTCCCTTCAGTATAAAATCTAATCTCAACATAAGATATATTGGATTTCTGACCCGTGCATTCCGGATAGTGCCATATTTCTGTACAATATGCTTTATCAATACTAAATTACTTCTAGCACCTGAAAACCACCATATTTCTCTGCTTTTTAAAACACTCCTAGCATACACTCTCAGTGAAGGTTTGTTGAATAAGTGAACACATGAATACAACAAAGTAGAATATGAAAGCATATGTACACTTAAATTTTTGACAGTGATTCTTTCTGTTTTGACTAAATATGAGATTTTTTTCCTTTTATTATCCTTAGTTTATATTTTGAGAAATAAGTGTACGTATGCAATGTTTAAGGCGGACAAATAATACGGTAGCTCACTATTGAATCAGATAAAGTATGTGTTGGGCAGCTTGTGTTCTTTTGGAGTAGCTAAAAAACTTTAATAGTAATTATGAACATTTTAAAGAAAAAGAAAAGGAGTAATCAGTAAAACGCTACACCACTTTTTGGCGTGTGGTGTGCATTTGCTGAAGCAGAAGCCTGCCATATGCCATACATGCTATGCCACCCAACTTTGCCATCATGTCAGTGAATGCATTGTATCCTGCAGCCAAGTCACATGGGCATGACATGCCTTCCACTTCAGCATTTATACAAACATTTTCCCACTTAATTCTGTCACACATGGTATCCATAATCTGTTAGGAGGAGTTCTGCCCATTTTGTCACCTTTAACATCTGAGAGCTCTTATGATGGTGCCAAATTGATTGTTCTTCTGATTTGAATCAGATGTGAGTCATTCTGGGTGAAATTTCTAAAAGCGTTTCCAGTAGTCACTTCACGATAAAAACTGAAACAAGAATGGGTAATGGCGCATACAAGAAATCACTTGGAGTGTAGTTAATTGTGTAGGCAATTATTCTCTTTTAACTCATACATCCTTTCACTGACCAAATATTTATTGAGCTTTCATAATGTGCCAAACACTGTGCTATATGCTGAGGAACAAAAAAAAGAAAGAAGAAGAGTACTAAACCAGGATCCTCCTCCTCAAGAAGGCAGGGGGAAATAAAAAACAGTTTTTTATTTATGTCAATTCATCTTATCTTGTTATTTAAAAATTATTTTATTTCAAGCTTTTATCCACTATAATTTCTTCCTGCCATTTTGTAAAAAGTAAAAGTACAACCTATGAACAAAGTTATCTTTTTCAAGGCAGAACGCCATATACAGCAATTTAGATATATAAAGAAGAATCATAATAATTCTGTGTATAAATCAAACAAAGAAAAACTGTGTACCCCCTTTTTATGTGTATAGCATTTTCAATAAAAGTCATTTTTGAGCTTTGGCAGAAAAGACAGCATATAAAACATTTCCTTACTGGTCTTAGGTTATTTAATGTGGAAGAAAAGAGGATAATTTCAAATTTTTTCCCTTATACATATATTTATGTTTACGTAGTCATATTAAGAAAAGTACTGTCCTCAAAATAAAGGACAAATACTTAAAACATTTGTCATTTTGAAAAAATATATATCATAATTAGTAAGGAAATAACTACAGACTAAAATAATATAATTTTTAATTTTCAAGATGGGAATATGTGTGAAATAACAAAAGTAACCAATGTTTATGAATGGGAGGACTAATTTTTACATACTTTGACATTTGCATGACAATTATAATGGAATATTTGAACATAAGAACTTTGCTAACTATTCCATATATATATCCCTATAGGCATTCATTCAATTTAGACTATGTGGCATTTGTTAAGCTTTGTCAGTTTGTTATATCATAATGAGCATTGGATGGATAAAACTGAAGGTATATTTTTGTTTTAAATGTTTATTTTTATCACATAATATTAATAAACTGGATTATACCTATCTTCCAGAGGTGTAATGTATATGAAGATATCTGATAATCTATTGCACATACTAATAGGTTTTTTTATCCTAATGTAGCTAACACCGTATACATAAAATACTAGAAAGGATATACTTTCCTGGATTAATTTTAAAATGAGAAAGTTATTGAATTAAACAAGAGATAAGGAAATCAATAAGTGAAATATTAATATTTTAAGAACATCATTAATATTTTATGCAAAAAACAAATTACTATAACTTTGACAAAAACAAAACCCAAAAATAAGCAAACAATAACAAACCAAGGAGAGAGAATCTCATGGTGGGAGTTGCCATGTTGTATTATATAATATACACAATTTTTCACACAAAATATGGGTTGCATAGAGAAAATAGTGTTTCCTATACAAAAAAAAAAGGCACTCAATAGGCACTGTTTCTGAGGAATATCAGATGCTGGAATTACTAATGAAAACTTAAATCAGCTACTTGAATATGCTCAAAGAACTGAAGGAAGGTACAGCTAAAGAATTAAAGGGAAATAGGAGAATAGTGTCTCATCAAACAGCGAATATTAATATGTAGGTAAATTATTGAACTGCAGATTGAGCTGGCAGAAGAAAGATTCAGAAAACTTGAGTATACTTCAATTGAGATTTTTATGGACCAAGGAAAAATAGGGGGTAAAGGATGAAGAAAAAAAATCAGTAGCCTCAGAAATCTGAGATACCATTAAGTATAGCAAAATATACAATTGGAGTTCCACAATGAGAGGAGGCAAAGACCAGAAGAAAAAAATATTTGAAGAAATGAAGGCTAAAAACTTCCATAATTTAATAAAACAAACTAATCTAAATAGCCAATAAGGAAAATACTCCAAATAGTATAAATGCAAAGAGGCTCACACCTAGACACATCATAAGCAAATGGATAAAACACAAAGAGAAGTGCATTCATCTAGCAGCTGCCTTCTCATCAGAAACCATGGAGGCTAGAAGGCAGTGGGATAAGATATTCAAATTGATGAAAGAAAAAGATTGTTAGCCAGTCTTTATTCAATAAACCTATTCTTCAAAAATGAAGGAATCAAATACAGATAATAAAAAACAGTTACTTCTAGAAGACCTTTCCTACCAGAAATACTAAAGAGCACCCTTTAACTTGAAATAGGCAACTTCTATATGAAGAAATAAAGAATATTGTAAGTTAGATCAATAAAAATAAAAGTATAAATAGAATATTTTAATGCTCTTTTTTCTCCTATATGGTTTAAAAGACAACAGAATGAACAATGATTTGTGTTGATGTGTATCAAATGAATAAAGATATAATTTGGATTCGAAAAACAATACAACAATGGAATGGAGCTACATAAGAGCAAAGATTTTGTATGCTATTTTATTTAAGAGAGTGTTATTAGAGACTAGTTTGTAATAAGTTAATAATTTGGCATTCACAGAAAATGCAAAAGAATGAAAAAAACATATTAAAATAATGACAAGGGAATTTGACTGGAACATTAGAAAGTATCTATTTAACACAAAAGAAATACTAGTAAAATAGAGAAATAAAAAAGATATAAGGTATACAAAAATTGAAACCCAAAAGAGTTAAAATTAAATAAGTGAAATAGAGAATATAAAATCAATAGAAAAATTAACACCACCAAAAGTTTTTTTTAAATATTAACAAAATTGACAAATCATTATAAAGAATGACCAAGAAAAAAAAAGATAATTCATTGTACTAAAATTGCTAATGAAAGAGAGGTAGTCACTATCAAAATTATGGAAATAAAGGTGTTTCTATAAAGTAGAAATAAGCAGTTCAAAAAAGAAAATTATGACCAGTTCCACTCCTAATAGTATGAAAAATAATGAACTGCTTAGGAATTAAGTCAACAAAACATGTATAAGACATGTACACTGAACACCAAATCACTGAAAGAATTTAATACCTAAATGAATGGCAAGACTTTATTCATGTATGGTAAGACTTAGTTTTGTTAAGGAGCTATATTCTCCAAATTTATTGTAGAGATTCAAATCAAATCAAAATTCCAGATGCCTTTTTTTTTCTTTCAGAAATAGACAATTGATTTTCAACAGGGGTACTAAGATGAGTTAATGGAGAAAGAGTAGTCTTAAACAAATGGTGCTGGAACAACAGGATATCAAAAAATATGAATATAAACCCATAGCTCACAAAACATATGCAATTGGACTAAAAATAGATCAAATATATAATTTTTTTGGAAGAACTCATAAACTTTGTATTAGAAATGGGCTCGTCATGGTGGTGAAAAGGTAAGAAATAAGATAGAAATTAGTTTGAGTTTGTTATTTCTCCCCATATTGTGCCATAAACCAAGGGTTGTGATTTATTCAGTTCTATCTACCTAAGATTCAATTAAGAAAAAAGTATACCATGTGACATACAATTAACTTACCAGACACTGAATAACTGCACAAATTAATAAGTGTAACACAAATAAACTTACTTTTCTTGTTCTCCGAAAGCAAAATATTTCCTGTTGCACACACCAAACAAGTCAGTCCAAGACTAATGATGTAGCAATCGGTTGCTAAAATATTTGCTGCTAGTATTTAGTGGAGAGAAATGGTGCGCTTGTGTGTAAGGCGCATAAGGGAAATGAATGCAACACAATTATAGAAGACATTAGCAAATGTTGTAGTTTGTTATTAATAATTATGAATAACAGGATATTGTTAAGGTTATGTTATGAAATTTTTATTAAAATGTTTCCTACATACCATTATAATGGCTGGGCCACAAAAATATTCGATGTGGGCTGCATGTTTGACATGCTTGGTCTACAAGTACAAAATACAGTTTTAATTACTTTCTGAGCGATAGTTGAGGTGAATTTGTAGTGACCCTTTGAGATAAGTTCTTCCAGTAAAGTTTCCTGCCAAAGGCACATCAGTGAGATGGCTAACTAGCACTTGGCAGGAAGTCTGTTCTCATTAACTAAATAAACTAATTTGTATGATTTGTATGTATGATTCTTCTGTACATGCTGTTTAGTAGTGAAAAGAGAAATAAACACCAAATAATTTACTTTTTCCGCATGTTTGCACAAATGTATGTCTCTGTATACAAAAATGAATCATGCTTTTCAAATGGTGAGAAAAATAGGTTCATTAGATAAGGTAAACATTAATTACCACTCAACACAACTAATAATCATAAATGTATTCATTGAAAATTCAGAAAAAATAGTTTCAGAATATTTAATATTGACTTGTTAAATGTAGTTTCACTAAAAATGGCTGCCTAACCAGATAGCTAAACAATGTTTTCCACCTATTTAACTATATGTACATTTCAGTTCAAAAACTGTTATATATTGTCTAATTTCAATACAAAATTTGTTTTTGGCTCTTAAAAATATGGGTACATTGGGTGCTTATATTTGGTTAAACCACATTTGTGAGAAAGTGTATATATATTTAAGTATTTAAATTTGGTTCTTTTCTGAGTAAACTTGAATTCTCTTTCTGTTGAGTGACATTGCTTGTACAGTGAGTGCAATTATGTCAGAAATTTACAATATAAGGTTTTAAAACAATGTTTAGATATTTATTTTAAAGAAAATATTTCATGAATCGGTAAACTATTTTTATAAAAGGAAATTTAACATTTATAGAGCACAGATTATATTTCAGTTTTTACTGTTTGGTAGAAAACTATTGTTCTTGCCTGTCAACATCCACGTGTTGCTCCTGTCCTTCCCTGTTATATATTGTATATTTCACCTCCCCTGCTCCTTTAGGTAATAAGCATTTGATTTTCTTGGTGAATTTATGCATGATCCATTCTATATGGATTCGATGACTTATTCAGGGATAAGTATGTGACACATGCAAGGCCAATAAGTGCAAGGAAATGCAATCCTGGCACTTCTGTTTAAATGGTAGAGTAGCTTATTTCACACCATCCAACACTTGAAAACAACTAAAATAGCCGGAAGCTAATATAAGGCATCTATTTAAAGAGTTTGTGGAGTTAGCCAGAAAACTCCAGAAGGTAAGTGTGACATTTGGCACCACTTTCTTCTACATATTTGCCAAGTACAAAAAGATAATGGGAAGATGAGAAAATAAGCAGAAAGAGGTAGTTGAGAGACTGAGATATAAATTTCATAAGGCTAGGGGCTCAAAATAGGAGGGTTCTGGGTTTTCAGTCTGGCCTTGGAATAGGTCATGTGAGAAAAGAATGGCTCTCACAAAGACAAACAAGTTTTAAATGAACTCAGCTTTTAATTTGTTAAGGCAGTAGTCTTGATTGCCACAGTCAACTTCCAGAGGACATTTGGCCATGTAACAAGTTTGATTGTCAAAACTTAAGAGAATCTACTGGCATCTAGTGGGTAGAGGCAGGGGATGCTGCTAAGCATCCTAAAGTGCACAGGACAGCTTTGCAAAACAATGAATTATCTTACCCAAACCCTGTCTTAAGGTGATTTTCATTAACTTGAGAGGTGGAAGGAAATTTTGGAGGAATTTATCATGTGTTCCTTCAATTTATCACTAAAATTGTATGCTAAAGTTTCTCAATAAAAATCCAATCAAAATAAATTGTAATAAGAAAGCAAGGAATAACTAAAAACAGATACAATAGAGATTTAGAAATTGCAATATTCAGACTGATTTTAAAAGAGCAGTGAATATTTCAAGAGTTTTAATGGCAAATAAATGTTGACAGAAACCTAGGTGCTTTATAAAATAGTCAAAGGGATTCTAGAATCAAAAACTAATACAACCCTTAAAAAGTAGATTAGCATACAGAAAAATAACATCAAGAAAGATTATAGAAGGTTTGAACAGCACAGTTGCCTAACTTTGGAGCTTAATTGGCTTGTGTATTGAATACTGCATAAAACTTCAGTGTACGCATTTGTTTTAATTGTTACCAGTGCATTTATAAAAAGTAACCACATAGTGCTCCACAAAGCAAGTAAATCTCAATAAGCTTTTAGGGATTGATAATATGCATACTTTGTTCTCTGATCACAGTGGAAGTAAGTGAGGACTCAATAACAAAAATAATATATTTGAAAATTAAGATATAATTATGAATAGCTAATACTACATACAAAACTGTTTATTAAATGTTTTATATGGTGTTTGTCATATGTTAGATTTTTACATTTGTAATTATTATCACTTTAGCCCTCAGCCCTGCCTGTACCCTCTCACAGTTGGGGCCCCTCTAACTTCCTGAAGGATTGGGCCTAAGCTGGCAGTCAGACATCCCTCTGCAGCCCGGAAGCCCTTGGGGGATGTCCACCTGCCAGCTTAAAGCCTGCTTGCCAGGGGATCAGGCCTAAGACAGAAGTCAGACATCCTTCTGGCAGCCTGGGAGCCCAACTGATGGACAACTGATGGCCCAACTTAGGCCAGCTCCCTCTGGAGCCATCAGTTGGACATATCCCAGGCTGGGATATGTCCAACTGATGGCTCCAGAGGGAGTGGGCCTAAGCCATCAGTCGGACATCCTTAGCTCTGCCAAGGAGGAGGAAGAGGCTCCTGCCACCATTGTGCTCGCAGCCGACAGCCAGGCTTGTGGCTGAGTAGAGCTCCCCCTGTGGGAGTGCACCAATCACCAGGGGGCAGATCCTGCATTGAGCATCTTCCCCTCATGGTCAGTATGCATCATAGTGACTGGTCTTTCCTGGTCATTCTGCCTTTAGGGTCAATTTGCATATTACCCTTTAATTATATAGGATAGCACACAACCCTGTGCTTTGTACTCTAAAGTTAAAATAACAGTCTATAGGTCTACATCAATGTTTCCTTATTCTCTGTACTTTCCAACTCTGCTAACTATTATTTGGACCCATTCTCAGGAAGTTGTGTGCTTTGTGTAACATGATGGTTGCCTGGAACCACACTTTACATTGTCACTCCTCAGCAACCTAAGTTGAGAAAGCTTTTCTATTTCTATTTAGACTTAGTTTGCTTTTCTAGTGAGCTTAAAACAAACAAATAAAAGGAAGTATAATCCAGATCAGAAAAACATGCAAGTGTAAAAAAACTATATATATATCTTGACCACATTGGTCAAGAAATAGAACATGGCCATCATCTAGAAGCCCCTTTTTGCCCCAATGGGTCAATGGAGCAATGAAAATGAAAATTAGAAAATACTGAATTTACTATAAATCAAAACTTGCAGGATGCAATTAGATGACATAATAAGAGGACAAAAAATTTGGACATAGCCTGGACACTCATCCAAGGGGCTATTAAGCAAAATTTTGAGCAGGCTAATTGCATGGTATTTTAGGAATCTTAAATAGGCAGTTGTAAAAGTGACCTATTTAAAAAAATACAAACTATTTTTTAAAAAAGTACCTGAAGTCAATTTGTACAGATTTGAGATTAATGTGGACTCAGAAGCTAGGCTTTTGTTTACAGATAATCATAGTGAGAGTTGGAATTAGGGGCAGGGGAGACAAAGATATTTAGTAAAGAACTGTTGACTGTGAAGTGTTGATTACTTGGGTGATGATGAAGGAGAAGGAGGAGTGAAAGGTAGCTTTATTACTTTGTTCCTGAGTGGCAGTGACATTCAAGACAAATAAGGAGGCAGAAAAATGAGTTTCTCTAGACAAACATTAGTTGCTTTTATCTAAGCTTTATGAATATGAGATTATATTTTTGCCATTACAACATAAATATGAACAAATTTGTGAATCAAATATGTCTAGTAATAGATTAGCAAAGAAAGGAAATCTTAAAAACGTGTTTTTTTAATGGCTTGGTCTTTTTGCACAAAGAAGAACATCTACAATATACACCGACTGACCATGTCTAAATCATCTATCCTCAAACCACTAGAAGGTAAAATGTGCAGTGTACATAAATATCAGAAATGCTGAATCAGAATCAAACTGGTTATGACAATTGATAGAGGTAATTCTTAACTTAGAATCACATTCAGAGTTCCCTGCCTACTTGTAAAATAGAATTCAAAAGGTAAGTGGCAATTTTCAGAGAGGTTTTAAAGATCCATGGGCCACAGGAACTGTTCAAAGAAAAGTCTTCTAATTGGATTTCCTCTCAGCTCCTATTTGAGGCCAGTGAGTGATGGGGTCATCTCTCCAGACATTAATACCAACAGGACTCTGGCACTGTACTGGGAAAAGTATCTGAAGATCACATGAGTAGACAACCTGGGAAAGGATAGTCAAGGCCTATTATGTGCATGATGCTTCTGAGAAGAATCAAAGATCAAGTTTTGCCACTTTTGAAAATAAGGGTAGAAAAAAAAGAGAGAAGAAAGGTCAATTGTCCCATTTATTGAATACTAGAGGCCCAGTGCACAAAATTTGGGTAGGGTCCCTAGCAGCTGCTGGCTGCTGGCTGGGCCTCCCTTCCCTGCTATCAGCTGCCAGCCATGGCCTTCCTTCGTTCTGCGCTACCCCCTGGTGGTCAGCGCACGTCATAGCAAGCGATTGAACTTCTGGTTGTTCAAACTCCCAAGGGGACACTTTGCATATTAGGCTTTTATATATATATTTTAGTGACTCGGTGCATGGAATTTGTGCATGGGGTGGGGGGCGGTTTCCCTCAGCCTTGCCTGCACCCTCTCCAATCTGGCACCTCTGTGGGATCGGGCCTAAACCAGCAGTCGGATATCCCATCTCTCTCCCAATCCAGGACCGCTCACCAGCCTACCTGCCTGATCGCTCCTAACCACTCTGCCTGCCAGCCTGCTCATCCCCAACTGCCCCCCCCCCCCCCTGCTGGCCTGCTCACCCCCAACTGCCCTCCCCTCCTGGCCTGATCACCCCTAACTGCCTCTACTTTGGTCCCACCACCATGGCTTTGTCCAGAAGGACATCCAGAAGGTCTCCCGGTCTAATTAGCATATTACCCTTTTATCAGTATAGATAGATTCTATTTTCTGAGTGCTTAGGACTACTTTGTTCTACTACACAAGAGGCTTCTGTTTGGCATTAACATTGATTTCATTATTTGTACTTCACATCATTCTTTTTCTTCATCTGTTATAACACATTTCTAATCATATTTTTAAAATCCTGCTATCTCCTCTTTCAGCATCTCTGGATGTGCAAAGATTATATGTGTGTAAAAATGTGGCTTGTGAACATAGGACAGAGGAGTGGATGGCTGAAATATTTTATCTTGTAACTCTGATACTTTTTTTCCCCAAATTGGGAAAATTAGCTTTATATTAACTAAATTTAGCCAAGTTGGCAAATAATTTAAATATGTTGATAAAAATGATTTTAAATTAGCAGTCAATTCATGAAAATGTCTCTAAATTGCTTCAAGTGGCAAGAAAGGGTTTTTGTTTCCATGAAATTGTATAAAATATATTTTCTAACAATTTATAATACCAATATAATATACCATATAAGTGGCATAAATCATTGTATTGGTTTAGAGAAAATAAGAAAGAGTATCAATATTGGTGTGAGTTGTCTCAAAGTTCAAATTAATAAAGTTTTAGTTCCTGAATTCTTACTAAGTAATTTTTTAAAAGATAATTTTGAATGTTGAAGCACTTCATCTTCAACAGATACCAGGAGGGTTATTCCATACTCTGGTTCCCATCACAGAGTAACGTAATGCATACAGCCTTGTAGGACACCCTCTCCAGTTCAGTGAGGTCAACCACATGTAAAGGCGTGTTGTTGCTACTGAATCAGTCAGAAGGCAAGAAATCTATCAAGCAAATCACTAGGGCATGCGGCATAGTTTTCCCCAGCTGTAAATTTTTCTGTGCATGTGTTACTAACATGCCTGACACTGACTATGACTGTTAGAGCTTAGCAGTCATTTCCCCTGAGATATGGGCACTAGAGTGAAACACGGCGGCCCGGGACAAAAAGCTTTGGTGTTCTCATGATGAATCACCCCACACTGGCTACTGATAAGCACCACCACATATCATTGATGGCTGGCAAGGTCCTCTGCCCTGATTTGTTTTTTAAATTTTCATTCAGGCAGTGTAACTTCATTACATCCCTGCAGGCTAGACCCTGGGCACTGTGCGAGGGAGATGTACAGCCAAGTCAGACAGCCTTTTCAGGTGGCAGAGAAACCCCTTCAGTGGCACAGCATCTCCATTTTTCCTCTGAGTTTGGGAAAGTAGATTTTATATCGCATAACTTTTCTTTTTTAAAAGACACGGATTTTTATTTTTTTTTATTTTCTCCTTATGACTGAATGAAGGAATTTACTGCTGGGTGTGAAGAAGCAAATAGCATTCATTATTATCTCCAGTCGCGGTTTCATTGAAAAACAGTGTGTAAAACTCTCTTTCACGTCCTTCGCTGTTATTCCTGAAGCTTAGTTCTCCTTTGCCAGTTTAAAGGTAAAAGGAATTCAGCAGATTGACTCCAGGTGAGAATATACATGGAGACCTCAGGCTGGAAGTCTGATGGAAAACGAATGTGTAAAACACCTTCATACATTCTGTTGACCAACCAAATCTCAAATCTCATCAAGTAACAGGACAGCTTGCTTTCCCACCATACTGCCTCTCCTGCCTGAGCCACACCATTAAAACTTGGCAGATCAACTTTTGCACTGACTGAAATATTGTTGCCTGTTAACAATTGCTCAGAGAGTAAATAATCCAACTAAACTACTAAGGGACTTTGATACACGTTAACAATTTATAAAACTTTAGTTTGAAAACGAAAAACACTCTACTGAAAAGGTTTTGAACAAGAGCTATTGGGAAGAAAGCCCATTTCATAGAAAATGATATTATACTTCTTAAACAGAGGAGCCATTTAAAATAGCATGTGATTTACTAGAGGTAGTAAAAAAATTCTACCTTTCCTTTGAATTCATGTTAACAGTAAAGAATATCTAAATTACACTTAAAATACTTCATTTATTTCTGCCTTACTGTTGTAGTTAATGTCACCACATATTGTAGAAATGTCATAGAATATTATATTCTGCTTTTATTTATAGAACAATAATTATATTTTTAAACATTAATTAGATTTAATCCAAAGCTAAAAGTAGTTTAAACAGATAAGCTGAGAAGGCCTATCTAATAAATAAAATAAATATTTAAAAGTTTAGTGATTAAAACTTCACTAAAAATTTCTTACTATTCAAATGTATGTTTGAAAGCATTCAGAGTTCAGGGTGATATATGTATTTTATTTTCACGTGTTTCTCATTCCGTTGTGGAAAGGATTTTTTCTACATTGCAAGCAGCCTTCATCTGCATTCTAGATATGTGAATATAAATATAGTGCAAAAGACTGTTTACTATAATTTCAGTGAATGCTTTATTCATATACCTCTCAAAAACATGTCAGTAATGTGACCAATAAGTAGACAGTTCTGATTTGTAGCTCATCAGTTCTGGGTGGCATCTGAGAAATGCTGATGGCAACTATGTAGGCAGCATCTGCCCTATAGGCCTCATCCTGTGAAGGACCCAGGAATGGTGCACTTGGACTACCTTTCATAGTGTTTTGTGTTATCAATGCAACAAATCCAAACTATGTTAGTCTGAGATATTGGCAACATGTTTTACATTCCCAGGAGTGAGGGGCATTGTGTTATCTCTTTAGAACAAGCAGAAAGTTAAAGTAGAAAACAAACTAGAAGTTAATATTTTCATTATTTCTATTGCAATCAAACCAAATGTTTTCTTTCTCATATAGTCAGAATAATAAATGTGCTCTTGTTACTTTTGGGTTATTTATTGCACATATTCATTTTAAAAACCATTCTTTTCAAGTTTATTCACTAGAATGGAGATTACCCTATCCAAATATATTTAAACATACTCATAATAAGAAGGAATAATAAAACAAGTTAATAAATAATGTAAATTAATTTCTAAGGATAGCATATAAAACTTGTCTGCATTAGGAAAAGTGACACAAAGTTCTTTACTTCACTGTAGAATATGCGCATGTGCTGTTTTGCCTTTTCGACTTGCAGTGCACTAAAAAGCAGTGCAGCAATCCAGAGGTGTACTGCTCTTCTTTCCCCAGACAGTAAATCCCTTTATTTCTTTATTCGATAGCAGAGAGTAAAACTAATTACTTCAGAGAAAGCACAATCCTTAAGACTGTTTGAATTTTAACTAGCTACTGTGTTTAGATTTTTCACTTTTCCTTCCTTTTCCCCTGCCAGTTTTGAAGAGAGTTCATATGCCTCACAATATGTTGAGCCCAAGATAATCAGCCAAGTCTTGGCTTCTTTAAGAGCTTAAACTCTTTAAACTCAGTACTCTTTCCAGCTGGCAGGTCAGCAGCACTGAGCAGACACTGCAGGTTTCTGCTTAGTTAAGTTTCCACAAATGCAGCCCTGCTTATTCTTAGAGAGACGGGGGGCGGGGGTAAGTATTTGCCCTGTGAACAATTCTATCCATCTTCCATTTCTTAGCTGGCTGTGTCTAATCTGTTTGGCAGTGCATGCTTTTTCTCCCCCCACCCCACTTTTATTCATAAGTGTTTGATTGACACATATTATTTAAAAACAAAACAAAACCATAAGATGTTAATGTTCTTCACTCATGAAGGCATATATTTACTTCTCATGAAACCTGCAAATGTTTCACATAGTTTGCCATTTTACATTAATAGACATGTTTGGCAAAATAATACACCATAGATTTACTGTGCAGATGTTAGCTTTTGTATAGAGATTAAGGTTACAAAAAGTAATATAGACTTTCTTTAATCTCATTTCATTCTTCACGTCTAAACTCTAATTCAGACATCTACTTCTTAATGCTCCAACTCCTGTTCAAACACTAACAGCTTTTCTGACGGTTACAAAGATGAGTCAAAGCAGCTAAACAAACATCTAATGTCTACTAGTATTTATTCTGGACATTTTCTTTAAGTCATTACTGTAACCTCAACATAAAAATAAATGGGATTTAGGGAGCACTTAACTCACTAATGAATGAAAAATATTCAGTATTGGCTGAAGTCAGCTAATATCTATTAGATTCTTCAGGATGCAATCATTGCATTGCTACATGTTCTTGATTTTTATGTTTTTCTAGATGAAATTACTGGTTGTATCTAGTTTGGTTTGATTAGTTAGTTGATTTTCCTATAGCAGAACTGTAAATGGTTCAACTAAAAAAATGCAATAATGCTATTTATTATGTGATTATTAGACTTATTTGTGAACAAAATAACTTGATTTTAGCCTTATGTGTAACAAACAAGAGGCTCATACTAATACACTTTATTAAAAAATAGTTATCCTAGTTTTAAATTCCTCCTTCATCTCTCACTTATTTATTTTTAACTTTTAGCTGAAATATATTTTACATTTGTTTTCCTGAACTTTAAGAGAAAATCAAATATTTTCTATAATTTTTAACTTATATTTTGCTTTACTCTTAACTTATACATTTGCTTTACTCTTCATTAATTAAAGATTTCACTCAGGGGTTTTTAAATGGATTTAGACAAGAAAATGATCCAAATTTGTGAAATTACTCTATAATTCAGTTTATTTATTGGAATGACAAACTATTAGGGGGCTATGGGAAGAAACACTGGGAAGTTATCATTGAGATGGAAAACTAGGTTCACAAGAATCATGATATGAGAGTCACAGGCCTTTAAAAATTTCTGTTTAAAGCCACATTTGATAACAACAGCTATGCTAGCATTAAATGTTTCTGTCTTTAAAATTATGAGGAAATAACCAAAACCTATTTTTTGTCTAAACTCATTTATCTAGTTTAAATTGCTGTTTGATATCTATCGATCCTCTGTCTCTGCAATAACCTGAAATCATAATATAGAAAAGATTTCATTTTTGACATCACCAATAGGAAGCCCACACCGGAGAATCTAAAATACAAAATGAGGTGCTATAAAATCAGCCCTCAAGTTTTTGTAGAAAAGCGACTTTGAGCAAAAAATTTTAGAAGAATAACCCAACCTAGTTATCATTTAGGCTCCTGGAAGGAAATACACGGCACATTCAAAAGGGATGATTCAAGAGAGATTTTATTGGATTTATTTTTTACGAAGTTGTTTTCAGGGTTAAAGAAACCCACAAGTGATGGTGTGAAGCACACTGTTGTTTTTGTAGAAAACCATTGCACCCTCTTTGTATGAAGAGACAAGGAGAAGAGTTGATGCTAGAACTGTAACACCTACAGCTATCGGAGAGGACTGCCTGAACCGAAGAGAGGTCTCTACTGTGCTCAGCTCACAGCCAGCGCATGAGGGATCTAGCCTTATAAATATTGTAACATGTCTTTCTTATTAACCATTAACACAATGTTATTAGTCCCCACTGGCCAAACCAACTGGGAGCCAGAGAGCAAGGGAATTAAACTGATGCAGCTAATAAAAATCAGCCTTCTGGGGCACAGAGCAAGTGGAAGAGTGGGTGGGAGATCTGGAGGAGTAAGCAAACAATATCCAGTACAACTAACAAACTAAAATGTACAAATAATTGAGGTCATTGGCTAAATGACACATTTCCATAGTGTACTCAAGACTATAACATGGAATAAGAAATCATGCTTCTCCGCTGAGAAGGAAAAGTGGTTCATCCTCATTTTATAAAATTATCCAAAAAGGTGATTTTTAAATTAGTTTACAGAAAAGAGGTGCCTTCTTAATTAAATAGAAAACTCAAATAACTGTATGTAGCAGTCAAATGTTTACCATAATGTAGGAGAATAATATCATTGTTTGTACTGATAGCTTATAGAAATTATCCAGTCAAATGGGAATTGGTTATTAAAGAGTAGTTATTTAGTTATTAAGTATAGAATCTAAATTATGTAGATGCATAGAAAAGATTACTAAGTTGACAAATCATAGAAATAAAGGGAACCAGAGGGATAACACCATTAAGTTGCCAATATTCTAGGCAATTCAACCTCAGTAATCATAGACGCAAACACCTCTACTTTATTTAAAAATTGACTCTGTGCCTCCATCCTTCTGTGAGTGATATTGCCATATTTTTAAAGACTATAGACCATTAATGCATCATATTTTTCTCCTTCCATATATTTTTTAGTCTAGGCTATATTCATGTGCATTATTTCAAAACACATGCTTTTAACAGATACCCTAAAGCAAACACACAGAAATAGAAATACACCTGCGTACAGGTACATGCATGTGTGGGCACATGTGCTATGAAGAGGAAAATGCATACTATAGTATTTTCATTGAATCTAAATTTAATTTCAAATACAATTAAAGATTCAGAGTGAATATTGTGCAATAAATTGCATAGTGATTGGAACCAATATGACCAAACATTACAAAGTAGAAAACAGCATTTTTTAGCATTGATATGAAATAGAAATATAGTTAAGAATGAAAATGAAGTAAGGTTTTGCTACATATTAAGTCTGGAGAGAGAGATAATTATTATTCAAAGTATAACTGATGCTGCTTGCTGATGATTAAAATAAGCTTGCTCATGTTATATTTCATGTAAATTATTAGTGGTTCTTACATTTACCAGGCAGTTTTCTGATCTAAGACTCAAACCTTTGATGCTATGTAATAAATTTCTCAAGAAAAAATAAGGAACTTAGCCATACAATTTCAGATATACTGATCTTAGGGTTCTGTTCTTACAGAATTTAATTTAGACAGAAAGTTTATCTTGGCTTTTCTGAGGTGTGTGTGTGTGTGTGTGTGTGTGTGTGTGTGTGTGTGTGTGTGTGTTAGGAAAAGACCAAGACATGCCTTTCACCAAAAGAAATATGAATATCTATTAATTTATTGTCTTGTAATGTTATCCTTTAAATCATTATGTACTGTTTATGATTTTGCATTTAGAGAATGAAACAGGAAGCAGGAAATTCAAGAGACCTTTTGGAATAATGCCCATACTCAAGGCTTTCGCTTGCATTTTGTAATTTTTCTCTCAAGTAGGTCACTAGAAAATAATGATAGCTTCCCACGTAAAAACATTCTGGTAAAGTCAACACATGTTTGTGCCCAATGATAATTGAGGAAAATTGTCTAAACAGTGTTTTTGTTTCATTTTGATAATAACTCCGGTTTTGCTGTAGGAATTTGTGAATTAATATAGATTTTATATAATTTGTTTAGTCTCTTGGTTTCAGCCAATCCTCAAAACAGTCTATAACAGACATTGAGAAGGGCTAAAGATCCAAAGTTTTATTTTAAATAATTATCAGCTAATTAGGGACTTGTCTATAATTGTTTCTCAGAATGCTAGAGGGTACACTAGGCTCTGTAATTGGAATACTTGTATTCCCATTTTTTCAGGTGAAAAATACATTTTATTAGATCAATACACATTGCATCAGTGTATTGCTTCTTCTTTCAAGACATATCTCCAAAAGTATTTCCTGATTATTTACTTTTTTATGAGAGGAGTTAGCTACTTAATAAAGTCATCAAATGGTAGCAATGACAACAAAAGGACAACAAACATGTTCAAATACAAGGTTAATATCTTAAATGAACTTGCTCATCAATTCATACAGAATCATATTATGACAAGATTTTTTTTACTATTCATGGACAGTTCATGGATAGTCAGATTCCACTGGTTTAACTTGAAGACTTGCTGTGGTGCTTCTTTAAACATAACTTTAGCAAAGCTATTTTCTTTCTTTTTTAAAATGAGGTAGACCATCAAAGACCTTTGGAAATTAAAATTTATTATCAACTAATAAGACCAAAAAGTATGGAGAAATTATTTTTGTCTCTATCTCACATAAAAACAACAAAAATCACTCTGGACTTCGATTCAAGTACTAATTTGAGGAAGGGAAAAAAAAACCTTACTGAATAATGGTCTTGTACAGGAGCCTATAAAGTGAAGAAAGTTAAATTGGTAGGTTTGAGTGTTTGCAAAGTAAGTTTATCAATAAACATACAGAGCCTCTATAAACAAACTCAGGAAATATATGTTAAATTATTCTTCAGTAAAAAATAATAATAAAGAAAATTTATTCCATAATTAGAATTTAGTATTCTAAATTTAGAATTTTAGTATTCCCATCCTGTAAAGTAAAAAGTGAGAATCCCTCAGTATTTCTAGCAACATGTGTTTAATGTTTATTCTCTCTTACAGTGATACTCTTTAAGAAAAGTAAATCATCATATTTTTTCAAACCTAGATAAATACTTTCATATTATTAACATACCATAAATGATATTATAATAAATACATATTAAATGTATTCATAGAAGTATAATGACCCTTCTTCTGTTTTTATTAATTTATTTACATTTGTTCTTTGTCAGAAAGTGTTACATTTCCATAGTTTTTTATTAGGATATTTATGAAACATAAAAATATTTCATGTATTTATTATATTACATACCAGTTTATAAGAAATTAGATATTATTGTTCCAAAGGGGAAAAAAAAAAAACACCTTTGGAGATTTTATATACATCTGAAATTTTCCCCTACAGATTTTTCTAGGGACTGATTGCAATCTTACATATACTATAAAGGTGCTATATGAAGATAATTAACATAGATTTTATTATTTGCATGCTATCTATAACTGTTATCACCAAAGAACAAAACAATTGTGCTTAGAAACTGAAGAAGACATATCAATGCAGAGAATATCATTGCTCTTACTTTGTTGATCAATAGCCCAAAATATAATTGTGAAAACTCTTTCTCCATGTGGTTTCAGCTTATGATTTTAAGACTGAAATGGACAACAGTGTGGTGATTGTAGGGGGTTGGGGTGGTGGATGGATGGAGATAGGAGAGAGCATAGAGGGGATAAATGGTGATGGAAAATATAAAATAATTAAAAATAACCCAACTGTATAAAAATAATAAATAAATAATTGCTTTAATTGGAAATTAAATAATGAATGAATGAATAAATGAATAAATAAATAAGTAAAACTGAACTGTAGCCCAACTTCCCCATGCCCATTTAGTCTTTCCTTCCTTCCTCAGGTTCTGATTCTGATTAGAGAGTCAGCGCCCTGGGAGTCAACATGAAAATGTATCAAAATTATAAAATTATTTATTATCTTTGGACAGTTTTTGATTTTATACATATATGGTCTTAGTCATCCATATTCATGTAAACAAGAAAGAGAATGAATTTATTTGGGGGAAATAATCAATATAAAATATAGCATGCTCTATTTGTAACATATTTTAGAGTACAGGAATTAGGCATATGTATTTCCAATAAAGTTTTTAATGTTAATTATTTATCATTCATTCTTTTATAATTACTAGTTCCTGTGCTTCTCAGTAAATTAAGTTGGGTAATACCTTCCTTTGAGTGTGGACACAAATATGACACTAGATGAATTATTTGCTTACTGTTTTCTATAAACAAAAAATCATCCTATCTAATAAAAGAGTAATATGCAAATTAACCATCACTTTGCTACACCCACAAGCCACACCCATCACCAATCAGGAGTGAGTGTGCAAATTAACCCAACCAAGATGGCTGCAGCCACAGAAAGAGCAGGAGGCTTGGGTTTCCCCAGCAATGGAGGAAGCCAAGCTTTCCACACACCCTGGCAGGCCCAGGCCTCCACTTAAGGCTACAAAGTTTCAATTATAGAAGATAAATAAATCCCAGATACCAGGTCCTCCGCTTGGGTCACCGGGGTGTGTGGCAGGCCTGCAAACCACCACAGGCCCCTCTCCCAGGCCACCCCATGTCCCAAGGGAACCCCCACCCTGTTCCAGTTACCCTTCAGGGCAAACCAGCTGGCCCCTACCTGAGCACCAGGCCTTTATCCTATCTAATAAAAGAATAATATGCAGATTGACTATCACTCCAACACACAAGATGCTACCCCCATGTGGTCAAAGATGGCTGCCGCCATGTGGACACAAGATGGCCGCCACAAGATGGCTAGCAGGGGAGAGCAGTTGGGAGGGACCAGGCCTGCAAGGGAAGGCAGTTGGGGATGATCCGGCCAGCAGAGGAGGGCAGTTAGGGGTGACCAGGCCTGCAAGGGAGGGCAGTTGGAGGTGATCAAGCCTGCAGGGGAAGGCAGGTAGGGGTGACCAGGCTGGCAGAGGAGGGAAGTTGGGGGTGACTGGGCCTGTAAGGTAGAGAAGTTGGGGAGGACCAGGACTGCAGGGGAGGGAAGTTAGGGGCTATAGGGCTGGCAGGGGGGCAGTTAGGCATCGATCAGGCTGGCAGGGGAGTGGTTAGGGGGTGATTAGGCTGGCAGGCAGAAGCGGTTAGGGGCAATCAGGAAGGCAGGCAGGCGAGCAATTGGGAGCCAGCAGTCCTGGATTGTGAGGGCTGTCCAACTGCCCACTGGGATCAGGCTCTAATGGGCAGTTGGACATCCCTTGAGGGGTCCCAGATTGGAGAGGGTGCAGGCTGGGCTGAGGGACATCCCCCTGTGTGCACGAATTTCATGTACCGGGCCTCTAGTTAAGTTAATAAACATCAGACACTTGATTTAAAGTATTTTCATTTATTCAAATATTTTAAAAGACTTGATCTCATATTTATAAAGGTATTTTTTCTTTCCCCCCCTGTATTGTACTCAACTATTCCCATATTATCAACTTTGTTGAATTATCCTGACTATTATATCTTTTCACATGTATAAAACAAATGTAAACATGTTAGAAAAATATAATGAAGTGTTAGCTTGTTTTATCAGAATCAGGTATTTAGTTTAAACCCCTTCCAGGTAAATTCAGTTTGTGGAATAAGGAAAGGATTTTCACCTGAGTTTGAAATACTATACCTGAAATCTGTTGAAATTCAAAATAATGGGAAAGACAATCAAAAAGTGAATTGAGATAGAAAATACTAATTGTCTAATTAAATCAGTGTCCTGATTCTGAGTAAAAATGCTATTATATCCATTAGGCTTTGTACACAAAGTGCAAAAATTCCCTGCATGGCTGATTAAATTTAAAGTCCCATATTAATTACAAGCTGGGCATTTAACTTCATTTATTTCTCTTAATTTAAAAGAAAAATGGAAAATTATAGTCATCTTCTACAGTGTCTGGGACAAGGTAACTTGTATACACAGCTTAATTTATTTGGAGATTGGTAAATTAAATGTTTTAATATATTCACAAATGAATTACCCAATAAACAGTTGCACACATTCAGCTCATTTGAATAGAAGAAGTGTCAACTATAACTATTGAAATATTGAAACAGGTCAGTTACAAAAGATAAATACTGCATAATTCCACTTTTACATGGCATCTAGTATAGTCAAGTTCATAGGAACAGAAAAGTACAATGGTTGTTGCTAAAGTCTGGAGGAGGGACAATAAAATATAGTATGCAGGAGGGGGCATTAAGAGTTAGTGTTTAATGATGATTGTTTCAGATTTTCAAGATGAAAAGGGTTCTGGAGATGGAGTGTAGTGATAGTTGCACAACAATATGAATGAACTTGTTGCCACTAAACTTAAATGGTTAAGATGGTAAATGTTGTGTTATGTGTATTCCACCCAAATACAAATTAAAACTTTTTTAAATTTACTAAGGATAAACTCATATGGATTATAAAGAAAACTGTTCTTTAACATTAATAATGCTATATGATGAATTCTAGCACAGCATGGCTCGCCAAACCCAAAGTATGATTGATGTTTTGCAGCAGCATCTGTACTCACTTTCAGTCTAAAGCAGTGGTCGGCAAACTCATTAGTCAACAGAGCCAAATATCAACATACAACGATTGAAATTTCTTTTGAGAGCCAAATTTTTTAAACTTAAACTTCTTTTAATGCCACTTCTTCAAAATAGACTTGCCCAGGCCATGGTATTTTGTGGAAGAGCCACACTCAAGGGGCCAAAGAGCCGCATGTGGCTCGCGAGCCGCAGTTTGCCAACCATGGGTCTAAAGCAATGAGGGTTGGCAGTAGAATTGAATAGGTAGAACATGCGTCAGGTAGATAGTTGCTTCAAGAATTAGCTGAGATTCATCATACAATAGACATGCAATGGTGTATCCTTTTCAGCAGCATATCCCACCCCTCTCTCAGAATCAGAAGAGCAGGTTGATAGCGAATGTAACCATAGGGTAGTCAGATTTAACAAATAAAAATACAGGCCTCCCAGTTCAATTTAAATTTTAGTTAACCGTGCTTAGCCTTTTTAGTATAAGCATATACCCAATATCGCATCCTGTATTATACCTCGCAACTCTATATAATAATCTTCCAAAGACAGATTGTAAGAGTTTATTCTAAGTCCAGTAAGGAAATCAGAAATCACTTTATGTATTTCAGAGAGGATTTAATACAGAGAAATAGTTACATGGGTGTTGGAAGGCTTAAGAGAGCAAATAGCTTGGGCATTAATAATTGCAGCAAAGACCTGTGTCCTTGTAGGGCTGGGGGACAAAAGGGCAGGACTGACTTTCCTACAATTCAGAGTGAAGAGGAGAGGCTATAGGGCTGGGCCAAGACCTTGACCAGGGGCTCCACCATTGGTACAGCAACACAGAGGAGGAACTGCCCATGTCAAAGTGTGAACCCCCAAAAGGTGCCAGGAAGGGCCAGGGCCTGTTTCTCAGACTGTAGGCTGTGGGAAAGAGGCTCTTTCCAGAAGAGTGCTGCAGGACTAATGCAAATATCAATTCTCCTCCTTCAACCATTGGTAGAGCCCAGCAGGAAACCAGATGACAAAGAACTCTGAGAAATATTGTTTCCACCTCTCTAAAATACACAGAGGAGCACACAAGAGTGTGAATAGTTGCTCAAAGCATATCCTCAGGTGAAAGAATATCTTTTTAAATTTAAAAATATGGACAAAATAAGATTCAGCAAAAATTGAGAAAAGAACAGTAATTGTGTCCCATAATGAACAAACTAAGGAAAAAATGAGGTGATAAAATAAATAAAGACAAACCTTTTATGAAGTACTAGAGGCCCGGTTCATGCACTGGTGGGTGAGGGACCCTCATCCCGGCCTGCGCCCTCTCACGGGCCTATGCCAGCAGTAGGACATCCCCTGAGGGGTCTTTAGCATTTGTGGCAGAGGTGAGAAAGATCCTGCCACCTCCACTGTGCTCACCAGCCATGAGCCCAGCTTCTGGCTGAGTAGCGCTCCCCCTGGGGGAGCACACTGACCACCAGGTGGCAGCTCCTGCATTGGGCGTCTGCCTCCTGGTGGTCAGTGCACATCATAGTTCAGTCGATTTGCATATTAACCTTTTATTATATAGGATATATAATTTCACCAGAGTGGTTAGGTTAATATTTTCATTAAAAAGAGACAATTAGATTTCTGATATAGTGCCCAAAAAAACATGCAAAGGTAAATTAAAATTATTTTAACTAGTAGGCAGAAGAGAAAAATGACCAATGCTTCAGATTAAATTAATAAAATAGAGGAAGGACCCAGAGAATTTTTGTAGACTGTGGTATGAACATACTAAAAAATAGAAGGGATTAGAGAAAGTAATGAGATATAGAAAACAAATCTAGAAGTGAAATCTAAAGAATAAAATAAACTGATGAACAAAATAAATCCAGAGACATAGAATCATGGAACAGATTGTTGAGTCTCAGAGGGAAGGTGAGGGTGGGTGGGAAGAGATTAACTGAAGAATTTATATGTATATATGCATAACCTATGGACAAAGACAATAGTGTGGTTAAGGACTGGGATGGGGTGCAGGAGTGGGCTAGAAGGGCTCAAAAGGGAACATCTTTAGTACTTTCAACAATAAAGATAAATTTAAAAAGGAAACTTATGTTCACATAAAAATCTGTACTTAAATGTTTATAGCAGCTTCAGGCATAATTGCCAGCAATTAGAAATAATATTTGTCCTTGAACATGAGAATGGATAAATACTACATTGTGGTACATTTATATAATGGAATATTATTCAGAAATGAAAAAGAATGCATTATTGATATTTGCAACAACATGGGTGAATTTCAAAAGCACTATTCTTGGATAAAAGAGGCCAACCTCAAAAATTTACACTCTATGTGACTCTTTTTATATGACAGTCTCAAAAAAATATTTATAGGGACAGAGAATGGATCAGTGGGTGGCATGGGTTCGGTGGAGAAAGGGTATAAATAACATGAAGGAGATTTGGGGGGTGATGAAATGGTTCAGTATCCTGATTACAGTGGTAGTGACAGAATCTATACATGTGTTAAAATTCATGGAACTACATAGCAAAACAAAGTCAATATTCCCATATGTCAATTTACAAAATAAAATTTTGTAATTAAATATAGAAATTGTGGTTTTGCCATGGAAAAATAGTTTACACTTCTAATACTATTGGAGAAAAGGTTGTTTTGTTTATGTTATATTCTATCTTGTAACTCGGTTTACTTTCTGTTTTTATTATTTTATTAACACTGAACATGATATAGTTCATCATTCCTTTAATTTTAAAAATAAGGTATCTGAGGAGCAAGGTGATAACTTCCTCATTAAGATCCTGTAGCAATTCTGCCATGGAATTCTAGCCAGTCCTCATGTCCTCAGCCATGTACTTATTTCTCCTGTGGTGAGCCATATATCCTATTAATAAAGGAGGCTGCATGCGCAGTGGGTGTGTGTGTGGGCGGGGCTGCATGTCTGTGGATGGACAGGGGCTTGACACTGTGTGCGTGACGCACGTGGGGGGTTCCATGGCTCTGCACAGCGTGGAGGTGAGTCCCGCAGCTCTGGCCTATCTCTTTGGGGCAATCCATCAAGGACCCCTAGATGGGTGGTCAGGACCTACCTCTTTGGTGTGATCAATCGTGGGGTTCCCAGACTGTGAGAGGGCACAGTCCAGGCTGGGGGAACCCCTCTCCAGTGCACAGATTTCGTGCACCAGGCCTCTAGTTATGGAATAAAGAAATAAACTAAACTACAGGACAGCAACTATCTTAAATAGTGTTTATTTATAACTACAAAAAATGTACATTCTTGTTTTTGAAGAAAATACTTGACTATGAAGATGTGTGCAATTTACACATAAAAATACATTCACACACTTATACACATGTAAGTTTCTACTTTTCACAGATTTCCGTACAGAAGCCTAGCCAAATAAATACATAGTAAATTTATAGGATTGCTATTTATTTCCAAGGTCTTATTTACAATAGGATATCCATTTTGCTTAACATTTGTAGATGGCTTAGCTTCTTTCATCATCCAGGAATTTTATGAAAAGATATAGACCATTGCTCTTTACTGCATTCCAACATGTGTAGTCAATGACCCAGAACAATGGGATCCCAAATATAAAATGACACAGCATTTTCTTTCATGATAAACATATAACATGGATCGTTTAATAAGTATAAGTGAAACATTATAATTTTTAAATATTTGTCCATTAATGACAACCACAGTAATGGATATGTATATAGTTAGAATTTATATGTGTATATATGCATATCTATGTGTATATTGTATATATATGTTCATATATCAGAATGTATATGTATTGAAAAATACATATGTACACATCTTCCATGTTATGTATATATGTATATGTACATACATATACATATATGTATATGAAAAATGCAAGTCTGCGTTTTGATCACATATAGTTTAACAAGAAACATATATTTATGATATGCAAATATATGATTTAAGAGATTAAAAAACCACATATATTTGTCTGTTAAACCTCATGTGATCAGAATAGGAATATATCTTTTTTCCTTGATGAGTTCCTGATGTTTCATGCCACATGATATGTTAAAATGCACAGGATACCAATAATGACATTTTATTGCTTCTTTTTATTCTTTATTTTTAGTCTTCCCATAATTACAGTTTTTCCCTTTCTTAAATTTCCAAAGCATACTATAAATATAATCCTATTTATTGCTTGAAAGAACACCAGATACTACCAACCATCATGCAGTCTTTCAAATTTCTTATTTTCATTAAATAAACTATATATGTTGAAAAATCCTGTATATTAGAAAAGATGCTTTTCTCTATAGTTGCATTGTCTCCCAGCAGCTTCATTCTCAAAACGAATAGCATGCCTATTACTGGGAGAACTGAAACTCCTCAGGTAGTTAATTTTGACTTGAAGGTGTCATGGCAACCTTGCCTTTCCTTAGACTGCATGAATGTACAATGGTCAAAAGATTTTCCACATAACCTTCTTTCTGTCTTTATTCCTTCAATATTAACTCACACATTATTCAAGTAATATGTCTATGTACTAACTGCATTGGCACTACATGTGCATGTGTCTGTGTATGTGCACACATATAGTCACAAAATATAGGCAGTGAGTTGGAGGTTTGGTTCATAAGTGGGCATAGATAGTCTCTGGAAAAAAAGTGAGGATTTAATATCAAAGTTTTTATGGGAAGTAACCTAGGTAAAATACCCTGGTAAAGAGAATGACTTCTTGTGATATGAACAATGATACAGGAATTTCAAAAAATTGAAGAGAATTATGCATATAACAGAGCTGGCTAGTTACTGTTGTTGATGTCTTACAGAAGGATGCGTATAGACTGTGGGAAGGTAACATGCAGTTCATGGCTAAGTGTGAGAGATAAAGTGCTTATGTGGTATCCTATAAAGAGGGCTTTATCTCCTAAAGTGCATGGCTGTTTCCTAATTGTTAGAGTCACAAGTTTCAGAGACATTTGAATGCTGAGCTAAGGTCAGGTTATTTAAAGTCAGGTTCTGGTGTGGATAACCAGAGATCATGGGGCAGGTGATATATAAGGAATCCTCTGAAGATGTTGACTTTTCAGCTTAACCTGGATTTGCTGAACTTGTCCAAGGAACCACTTTCTATAATAACAGTTACCACTTTTGCTTTGGTGAAAGAGGTTGCAGAAACCACTCCCACATAGGGCAACAGAAGTCCCGTCAGGAATTGCCCTCATGGGCTCTTCTGGCTGACAGGCTAAAAACTAAAGAAAATTCTAGCATAACCTGTCTGGGAACTTGGTTGACTGATAAAGGAAGAAAAAGACCATACTTCTAAACAATTGCAAGAATGAGTGGCATATACTGGCATGAGTGAGAGTAGTACTCATGAATTGGGTTTAATGATGCTTGATTGACTGAGCCAAATATTTTGACAGATAAACAACAATTTATTGATATAGAGACACTTTCTCAAATCATGGGATTTGAGAAAGGACCTCCGATAACTCTTACAAGTTTAGAAATGCTTATGTTACCCTACAGACAGTAGAGGAAGGAATAAGGAGGCTGATAGAAACAGGCATAATGGGATAGGTATATTATAAAAAGATAAAATGACACCAGTAGATTATATACCATGAGATGATAATATTGCAAGCGTCCATCTTAGCAATAGACACCAACACTGTGTCTCTAATAAGACATTATTTCTTTAGATGACCAATCAGTCACTTTTTGGCAAGCTGTCTGTATTGATTCCATTGCATCTTGGAAGTGTTAGCCATTCATTCTGACAGAAATGGGTACCTATACTAAGTATGAGTTTTCCTTATCTGCCTGCAAATCCTTGACCAGCACAAATATCTAGGGGCTTACAGAATGCTTGACCTGATGGTATAGAGACAGAACACACTTTATGTGAAGGAGGTGGGAGGGTTGGCCCATGATCATAAATTCGTTGCTTCTATCACATACCACACCATGTTCCTAAAACCACTAGAATGACCTTCTGGAAGTAAAGCTGCAACTACAACATTTAAAAGAATGCATTGCCTTCCTTCGGGACACAATGTGTTTATTATATCAGGGAACCATTTTCTGCTATAATCCCAATAGGAAGTATACATAGTCTAAACAATCAAAATATGGGAGCTGGAGTTGCCCCTTTACCATCATTCCTAATGAGTCACTGGAGGATTTTGTGCCTTCTGTCCTCTCATCTTTGGCTCTGTAGAATGGGAGCTCTTAGTCCCAAGCAATGCACATGATTTCCAGGAGACAAACCAAGAGTTCCAATGAACTACATGTTATAAAGCTGTTACAAGGACATCTTATGCCCAGGAATAGGCAAGCAAGAACAATCACCCTTTGGAGATACCAGAAAATTTATCCTCATAATTTTCCCTTTTCTGTTCTGTAACTCCTTCAATAATTCTTATTGTCCAAATCCTTTTTTTCCCTCAGATATGCCTCAAGTTTATTAAAGATGCCCTATTCACACATTTGCTACTAAAAATTGAAACAATACATCAAAAAATGTGTTATAACTTAAATGAGTACAAGAATACAGTGTATGCCTAAAATGACTTCATGTCATAATTCTCAGCAATACCGGAAGAAGGACCTGGATGTGATAGGCAATGACTATACCACATTGAAATACAGGCTCATTCCTGTTCTTCTTGCGGTTTTGAATAGCCTCATTCCTTCTCCTCAGCCATATTGGAGACAGTCCTTTGAGGTCTCTTTTAAGACTTGCCATTGTCCTCACTCCACATCTCCTCCTGTAGACCAGGCCATAACTCATTCCCACTACATATTCTGGTATTTCTTCTTCTCTGTCCTGCAGTTGGGGTGAATGTTTTTGTGGAAGGGAAGAGAATTGAATACTAGGGTTGAGAGTCAAGTTACTAAGGTTCTTTGCTAGTGCTTCTGAGACAGCTTGAGTGTCAGCTGAATATCCTTCATTGGACATCTGAGAAAATGACCCAGGGGAGGGGTCATTATGCTTCATTGGTGAATCCATTGCAAGTCTTGTCACAGTCTAAAGTTCCTCCAGGAACCCATCTGCAAAGAGTTCAAGCTGAAGGTGATGCTCAAAACTCACAAGTTGCTACAAAGTAGTCTGGAAAGAACAGCAAGGAAATGTGGGGAAAGAGCTAAGCTAAATAATCCAAATCCTTGTCAATCCACAAGGATTTATTTTAGTGATACAAAGGCAATAGGTCTATGGGTCTAAACTTAAGTCAAGAAGTTGATCCATGGTCCTGAAACCACTGAACTAGGCTACAATATTAACGTCGATGCCATCATGTTGTATAAAACTCTCAGTGGGTGGATATAGCCTTTCTTTGGCTCCCAACTTCCAAAGAAGAGAAAAATAGAAGAAAAATCAGAGACATAGGAAGAGTAGATATACATTCCAGCTCCTGAGAGTCTTAATTATCCCTGTTGTTCTAATGTAATTATTAAGAGCACCCATTTTACTCTTAAAAGTAACCTATTTTTGATGATAAAGTACATAATCACCAAAATATTAGGTTTGTTCACAGGATGTCTCAGTCATATTGCTGTCCAAAATATAGCCCCTGCCTGAAACTGCCTATCTAAAGGCCTCTATCAAAAGAATCAGACAAAGAAATTCACTGAGCACAAAGATAGCCGTTCTTCAGATCAGCATGAACATCTGATTCACATGTAGATCAGAGAGACTGGTCAGTCACCCAAAAATGTCTCTACCCATTAGGGTTCTAGCCAAATGAAATAAGCCAATCAATCTGGACAAGAGATTATGAAGGGAAATAGTGAGAAAAGAACAGATGGAGAAAAATGCATAAAAGGTAACTTACAAGATTTTGAAACAGTAGCGTAAGCTTTGAGCTGTCTCAGATTCTGAATGACTCTGCTTCCAGACCATGTGGATCCTTTTAGTAAAATTTTCCTTTCCTTAATATCATTGGAGTGAGTTTGCAGATGCTGAGCCCAAAAATTCTTACCATCATGGAAAACCACAATTAGATTTTGTTCCTTCATATACTCATCTTCCCATTATCATTAAACATCTCATATTTCTCCTCCCCCCCTTAGGTGATTTATTTTTCTGGAGACCTCTAAGTTATAATGCAAATGAACCCTTCTATGTGTTTAAGAGGCCACCTCTATCTACTCTTAGACCACTGCCATAAGAATTACGTTGCTTAATATCTGATTTCACTAGGTTCAATTTTTCAGGCAATTTGGGAGACTATTTTATACACTAAAATTTATGTTCTAAAGTATGCAGACTACAGGTTGTCCCTATTTCCAACAATGAAAAATGAAAAATAAAACATCATAAACCCAAAAAGCTGTTTAGAAACAGAAAGAACCAATTAGACAAACAATATAGCATTTTATGGAACTAAGACTTGGTTTTGAGTCTCCCACTTGCCACTGAGTTTGACCTTTAGAAGTTTAAACCATTCCTTGCCTTTATTTCCTCATATATGCAATGGTAATTACAACTGCACTGGCCTCCAAGGAATACTTTTGGAAATTAAATTACATTAGGTATGATGCATAGCTATTGAATATGTGCAATATTCCTTTCATTTCTGAAAAATGAAGACATCTATATATATACTAGAGGCCTGGTGCACGAAATTTGTGCATGGGGGGCAGTGTGTCCCATAGCCCAAGCTGCACTCTCTCCAATCTGGGACCCCTAGAGGGATTTCCGACTGCCCACCAGGATTGAGCCTAAACGGACAGTCAGATATCCCTCTCACAATCCAGGACTGCTGGCTCCCAACCGCTCACCTGCCTGCCTGCCTGATTGCCCCTAACTGCTTCTGCCTGCCAGCCTGATCAACCCCTAACCACTCACCTGCCAGCCTGATTGATGCCTAACTGATCCCCTGCCGGCCCGATTGCCCCCAACTGCCCTCCCCTGCAGGCCTGGTCGCCCCCAACTGCCCTCCCCTGCTGGCCATCTTGTGGTGGCCATCTTTGGCCACATGGGGGTGGCCATCTTGTGTGTTGGAGTGATTGTCAATTTGCATATTACCGCTTTATTATATAGGATAAAGAGTTAATATGCAAATTAGCCGAGATGCCGTAACAGTCATGACTGGCTCAGGAGGAGATTGTGCACGCAGATGGGTGGTAGGGGACTGCTCATGTTGTGAGGCAAGTTATGGATGGTGCAGCTCCAGAGCAGAGAGGCAGGGGGGCATGCCCTAGTCGCTGCTGCTGCCCGGCCCCAGCTCAGGGCCCGGAAAGGAGGGGGGGTCATGCCCAATCCACTGCCACCACCTGTCCCTAGCATGCCCACTTCTGCGCATGAGCTGCAGAGGAAACACCTTTTGTATAAAACTCAGTTTTTCATAATACTTAATAAATAATTTTTAAATCTTCTTCAGCCTGAACACTTAAATTTTGGATTGAAATCAGTTTATACTACATTCTGCTCTAAATCTTGAACACAGAAAAGAGACCATGATTTAACCTATGTTTAATGGTTCCTTTACTAATACAGTATTTATTGTGCTAGTTTCATTTCACTGATGACTCAGTGCTTTCAGCTCTGTCTGTACAAGGTAAGAATCTTTATAAAGGCTGCCAAGGAAACACTCTATCATACTTTGTTTTAAAGGAATGATTGATTTCCCTGAGCCTGTCATTTTTCTTCTTTAAGTATTCATGATACATATCAGGAGCCACCAAAATTCCCAGTCCTTATAATTACTATTTTTAATAGTATTTCTATTAGGTCAGAGATATTGTGTCCTATTTGCACTGTATATCTCTATCTCATCCTTTTTAACCACAGGTTAAAAAAGTAATAATAATTACACTTCCACTTATTACAAGTATATGGGTGTGCATATAAATTGAAAGAGTGCTGTGCAGCAAAACCTATAGGGTGTCAGGAAAGCAGGATAGAAAAGGGGAATGAACTAGGCCTCAAATATGTCTGTGCTTGGCCTAACCTATAGGATGAGTAGATATCTCTAGAGCACAGGTCTTTATCAGAATTACATCCCCTGAAAATGAATGGTCAGCCTTCAGAACACATGGATCTGTCATTGCTTATTAGCTACTCCCAGCAAAGGGTAAATGGGTTGGTAACCTCCTGGACAAAGGGGCTCCCATCAGCAACGAGGTATTCTCCAGAGAAAAAGGACAGTTGTAGGCCATTGAAGGGGAATCTGAGTGGCACAGACACAGTATTAACTACTGGTTGATCATTACCGATCCCCAATTTACTTATGGGAAAGCTCAGAGGTAGGGAATAGAGAACTTCACTAACCTGCTCCAAGTTTCACTTTTTTTTTTTACTATTTTTATTTATTTTTTAAATAAATCTTTATTGTTCAGATTATTACAAGTGTTCCTCTTTTTTCCCCCCCATAGCTCCCCTCCACCTGATTCCCCAACCCACCCCATGCCCTTATCCCCCACCACTCTTCATCCATAGGTGTAAGATTTTTGTCCAATCTCTTCCCACAGCCCACACACCCCCTTCCCCCTGAGAATTTTTAGATTCATTTATTGGTAGATATCTATTTGTTGTCATTTTGTTGTTCATAATTTTCATCTTTGCCTTTTTCTCCTTCTTCCTCTTCTTAAAGGGTACCCTTCAGCATTTCGTGTAATCCTGGTTTGGTGGTGATGAACTCCTTTAGCTTTTTCTTGTCTGTGAAGCTCTTTATCTGACCTTCAATTCTGAATGATAGCTTTGCTGGGTAGGGTAATCTTGGTTGTAGGTTCTTGCTGTTCATCACTGGATATTTCTGGCCACTCCCTTCTGGCCTGCATAGTTTCTGTTGAGAAACCAGCTGACAATCGTATAGGTGCTCCCTTGTAGGTAATTAACTGTTTTTCTCTTGCTGCTTTCAAGATTCTCTCTTTGTCTTTTGCCCTTGGCATTTTAATTATGATGTGGTCCTCTTTGGATTCCTCTTGTTTGGAGTTCTGTGCGCTTTCTGGACTTGTAAGTCTATTTCTTTCACCAGGTGGGGGAAGTTTTCTGTCATTATTTCTTCTAATAGGTTTTCAATATTTTGCTCTCTCTCTTCTTCTGGCACCCCAATAATTCAGAAACCACTCCATCAACACAGGGAAGCAGCAAAATGCGGAGACAAAGAAACATGTCATGAATGAAAGAAATGGAGGGAAGCAACCTATTGGACATAGAGTTCAAAACCACATTTATAAGGTTACTCAAGAATCTTCTAAAAACCACCGAGAAACTTGATGAGGAGCTTAGTGAGACCTTCAAGGACCTTAGTGAGAATGCAAAAAAAATGGAAAAGGACCAGTCAGAAATTAAGCATACACTGTCTGAAATAAAGAATATACAGAAATTCAACTGTAGATCAAAGGACCCCAAGAATCAAATCTAAGATCTGAAATATGAGGAAACAAAAAACACCCAAGCAGAAAAAAGAATCCAAGTTTCACATCTTGAAGCTCACATTGGAAGCCAGTTTTCTCATACTAGGGTGTATGGTATTAATCAAACAGGCATGTCACTTCACTCAGGGAAAAAGGAGTCTTACGTGGAGTGAGGGAAGAATAGAAAAATGTGGGTAGACTTTATTTAAAAAAGAGGAATATCAGTTTATTTTTTTCATTAGATTTCACATAAGACTGAAATCTCAGGGTACCTGTCTTTCTTTGACTGGCTTATTTCACATAGCATAATACCCTGCAGATCGATCCATGCTGTCGCAAATGGTAAGATTTCCATTTACAATAAAAAATTCTATGCTTATTTATAAAATTGTTTCATGTATGAGCAGTTATTTAGACCCAACTTTAGTATCTGCATTTTCTTTCTAAGAATGAAAGTGTAAAACTATTAATATTAATAATTTCTAAATATGAGTATTTTTTAAAAAATGTTTTCAAGTCATTGTCTTTTGTCCCCATATACTTGGTAATCAGCACTTAAAAAAAATAATCCCTTAGCATTCTTAATCAAACTTTAAAAAAGCTTAAATTATTATTGAGCAATTTATTTAGGATTATGGTTTAATTCATGATTCTGAAATGAACATACTATCACCTTTTAGGAGTAAAATCACAAGTAACAGCATAATTGTCTAGACAAAATAGGGCTTGAGCAATTTAAAATATTCAGGATTTAAAGGAATTAATAGATAAGAGGATAGATTCATTATGTGGTCAAGAGGTCATTTCATAGAAGTATTTTAAATTAAAAAATTAAAAGCCTTTTGGTTTTAAGACTGAGGATAAAATGGATTGGCAAGAATTAAAGAAAATGTTGAGAAAGACTGAATATTATGCACCTAATTGACTGACTAATTAAAATTATCGTGTAGGCACTGGAAGCTTTTATCTTTGAATTTTTTCATCTGTGAATGAAATACTCTTTTATTGTTTTCCAAGAAAAAATATGCATAAGAACCTAAATACATACACTCTCTCTCTCCCTCTCTCTATCAGAGAAAAAAATTCAGGTGGTATAAAATCGTTTTGTGCCCCACTCCTATCCTTGGACAGCACATCACCCAAAGTGCTAAGAGTATTGGAGGCCAAAGGCTCACAGCAGCACCCTTCTGAGAATTGCCTTGGGTCTACTAGAGCCACCTTATGCAGAAATACCTGAGGGCTATGCCTTCACTCTAGAAGTATTGTGAGTTAGGAGTAACATAAATCCTACTCCTTTGCTTCAGGTTGATACTGCACAGCAAAGGAAATATATCTAATAATATTGTAATAACTTTGTACATTGATAGATGTTTAGTAGATTTATTGTGGTGGTCACTTTGTAAGGTATATAAATGTTGAATAACTATGCTGTATACCTGAAACTAATATAATATTGTATGTCAACTGTACAGTGGTAGATCAGGGATTCAGGGAAGGGTATGAAGCAAGTCGTATGTTCTAAGTTGCTACTTAATATTGAGAGGCATATCCTGACCCATCTTGGTTTTCTATTAGTTAATGTTGTGGAAGTGGAGTACCACTTTTTCCCTTCTAATCACAGTTTTGGTAGGAACAGACCAATGAATCATATTTAAGAACTACCAATGGAGAAAAGATGAATTGTATTTTATAGATCCTTGCTTTCCATTTTTTTATCATGATAGTAAATTATACAATATATTGTCCAACAAGTAACTAATCACCCCTCGAAGAACCCACTGTTCTAGTCTCTTTTCTCGCATTTCAGTGTATGTATAATAATATGTGGGAAACACATTTTCTATTTTTACAATAAAACTACAGTTGCACTTTCTTTGCTTCACCCAACATGAGCTGGTATCTGTAAGGGAAGAAGGGCAGTACTATCTATAAAATTTTTCTTCTTATGATATATCTTTACTTACAAGATCACCATAGGATAAAAGTGCCAGCATAACTTTGTTCTCTTTAGCTCCTTCCTAGGAAAGAAGTTATATTGTGTGAGATTGTGCTAGTCCTTGTGTGGTGTTTTCCTAGCCTTGTAATTTGCATTAATGGATATTCAAGGAACCAACCAATTTATAAAGCTCACTGATGTAAGTTATAACAAAGTCTGGAGACATATGAGGACACATTTTCAGTAGGCTTTTGAAAATGTGCTGACACATTTTAGGAGTGCATCTGTTTTTGCTTGCAAAAACTCACATTTTTGTGTGTAACATGAGAAATTGAATGCACAAACAGGTGGTTTTAAATGGTTTTAAAAACTCAAGCAGAATTTAAATGGAGACACACAACCTTACTGAAGCCTATTCAAAATTCTTCCAAATCTCACATTTAAACCATTGTCAAATGTCTTCATATTCCTGAAATTTGTGACTTCATTTTTCCACTTCAAATAGCACTAGATAAGGAGTCTTCTGGATACCTCTATCACCTTATTAATGATGTATAATGTCAAATTCAATATGTTGTAAGTATTCTTTACACTTTAGTGCATCATACATTAATTAAAAAGTTTATATATATATATGTATATTCTGTTTCACTCTCAGAGAGTGTGTATATATATGTATTTTTCGCTGTTTCAAAATCAACATCTCTTAAAGAAATGTAGAAAACTATAAGTAATATATAAAATTATGTATCATAAAAGGAAAATTAGGTCTTTAGTCACATCCAGTGAATGTTAAATATACGTACACACACACACATAAACATACCAACCATTTGTTTTTAAGGCTCTTCAGTGGATCAAATCTTCTGCTAATCAATAGAAATCAAATATCTATACAGAACAATGATGGCCACAAATAAGAATACCATTTTAAGGAAAAGAAGTGTCTGATAAATAAGGAGCAGTTAAGATAGGCATTAGAAAATTAAGTTTGAACAGAATTATGAAAGTTATATATGAGAAGGAATGGCATTGGTAGGAAAATTGTAAACAAAGGTAACATTAGGAATTGAGAGAAGGCCTATATATGACATTGGTTATGATATTGAAATTACATGACCTAATGAGATATAAGGATGAATAAATTATATCTCCAAGTTTCTGACTTAGGTTATTATATGAATAATAATGCCACACTGAAGGAATATAGAAGTTCCAATAGCTTTATATCATGGAGGTTGTGAGTTTTGCTTTAGACTAAGACTAGGTGGAACTCTCTGTAGGTTCTTAGAGTGAATATGCCCAGAAGGCAAATATATAATACCATATTTATCAGGGCTTCTCAAACAAACCTATGTATCAGAATTATTTAGCTTTCTTTTTAATTTTTTATTTTCCCCATTTACAGAGACCATGGCCACAGTCAAAATCTGTGGACTTCGATTTGTGGAAGAGGGAAACTAGATCAATATTTGAAAACTTGTCCCTATGTTTTCTTATGCACTTTAGATTTAGATCATTTCATATGGGTGATGATTGAAGTCACCAGAGTGGATAGTACTGTCAAGAGGAAGACCAATGACTTTATTTGGGAGATATCAGAATAAGATACAGGCAAATAAATGGGTGTAGTGAAGAAAAGGAAGGAAGATTTAAAAGTGAAAAGGTTATTAGAATAAAAACTCATATTTGCTGATTTTAAGAAATTATGAACATATTCAAATGCCACAGAGATCAAATTAAAGAATTAAAGAATATTATTAAATTGGGCAATTAGAAGTTCACTAGAGATTTTGCCAGTTTAAATTCCATGAAATAATTGTTCAGAGGGAGTCAAATAATCCTTAGATTTACTTGTCTTAGGAAGAATGGGGAATGTACAGATTACGGGGAGGGAGGTGACAGGGACAAGGGGAATTGTATAAAGGGAGAATTGTTTAATATGAAACAGTCTTCAGCATGTTGTAGCCTTACCTATAGCTCACATTACTTCTAATAAGTAGAGGTTGAGAAGCTGAAAATAAAAGAGAAGAAATCCAAATGATACAGTAATTCTTAGCAAAATAAATGTAAGGGAAATGGTTAAAAAGCTCTATTCACTAAAAATATTTGTATTTGGCTCTGTTGAAGGTATTATGCACCCCCCCCCCATATGTTATATGTCATTCTTGCATTTTATGCAGTGTGAGGTAGCTAACATAGATTAGGACCAAAAATAAAATAAAGGATTTGAAACAAAAAATGTAGGTGTTTGAGTCCAAGTTCATTGTCTCTTGAAATCCAAGAATGAAGTCACAGACAAAATTGGTTAGTTATGCTAAGTGAAATAAGCTGATCAGAGAAAGATAAGTATCACATCATCTCACTCATTTGTGGGATATAATGAACAACATAAAATGATGAACAAAAATACATCCAGAGACACAGAATCATCGAACAGACCGTCAGACCTCAGAGGGCAGGCGGGGGAGGGTGGGCAGCGGGGGGAGGGAGGGTGGTGGAGGTGAGATAGGAGATTAACCAAAGGACTTGTATGCATTATAAGCATTACCAATGGACAAAGACAATGGCGGGGTGAAGGCTGGGGCTGGGGGGTAGGGGCAGGCTGGGAGAGGACAATGGGGGGAGGAGAGGACATATGTAATATTTCCAACAATAAAGAATTAAAAAAATAATGGTTACTGGTACCGAAGTTTATTGAGAGAAGCCAGTCCTGGAAAAGGTGCAGCTGGGGTTCTAAGAGCAGGCTAGTGTCTGGAGCTTCCTTTCCATGTTACAGTTGGGTGTTCAAGTATGTGCTCCCCTGCCATAGGAAGGAGTATCGGGAACCGGTTATGTGCCAGGGAGAAGAGAGAGCGAAAGGAAGCTCACAACTTAATTTAGGGGGTGGAGACAGCCTTGCTAGCTCCGGGTTGGTCTGTTCAAAGCATTGTGCCTTAGCAACATCCTCGGGATTGATTTATATGTCTTACTGCCTTATGCTTTGTTATTTACTTGCAGTCTGTCTTAGCAAAATCCATACATTTTAAAGTTCATGTTTCTCATGCATACCCTTCCTTCTCCACCCAGTTGGGTGTCTTAGTAACTCTTCTTAGTTAGGTTTTGGAATTTACTTTCCCTTCCCATGGTCCTGCCCCTATCTACTTAGCTTTTTTCCGTGCCCTCATATTTATATAACCTGATGACTAAGTTAAGTGATAAAGTTATGCCTTGACAAGGTTGTAGATGTGGTTTGTTGAGAAATGACTCAGGTCTCTAGAATTTGGGTACAGAGACAAACTACAGTAAATATAAATATATTAGTATACCTCTTTTTGAAATGTCTTATTTTTTTCAAATAAAATACTAGTGGATATTTTTATATAGTATTTGAGAAAGAATTCTATTTCTCATGGCACCTGCCATTTGGTAGACTTGATTAACATAATGTCATTTGGATGCATTCATATATTCATGGCACTGCAGAGTGAACAGACAATGAGAAGTATTTGAATTGCTTTTCTTTGAAAATCTCCCGTCAGTGTGAATGTCAGAGTGAATGAATCTGTACCCACAGTATTAGCAGTTAGATCAGCTAGAAGTAAACTAAACTAAGTGGCACCCTAGCCTGATATAAAATCAATCCTATTTGGTCTGAATCACTTTTTTAAATGTTAATTTACAATAAAAGGTGGAAAATCATAAATACTTAGTGTTATTTCTAAGACTATAAATATGTGTCTAATTTCAAATTTTTCTGATGATTTTACACTTCATATACATATGTCTTGCTTCCCCAAATAACTTTTAAACTCTGTGATGGCAGGGAAACTATTTTGAAGTAGCTATCTGACCAAGAGCTCTTCAAGCACTCTTCATCATCTTTGTGTCTCTTTATTTATTATATTGGCTCGTATGTAGTTAGATCTCCATGATGCATTGAGGGAGAGAATAAACAAATCGAATAACCAATTTATAATACATTGGTACAACTGATTTTAATTAAAAACTGTATTTTCCTAATGTACCATCATTTTTTTAATATTAATATTTCCTAGAGCAAAGAAACCAATTACCACAACCTGATAAAGTATTTGGTATTTGGAGACTCACTTTTTTATAAAATAGAAAAGTGTAGCCTGGCTGGTGTGGCTCACTGGATTGAGTGTCATCCCATTCAACAAGAGGTCACAGATTAGATTCAGGTCAGGATACATGCCTGGGTTGTGGGCTAAATCCCCAATAGGGGGCATGCAGGAGACAGGCTATTGATGTTTCTCTCTCTGGGATGTTTCTATTTCTCCCTTCCTCTCTAAAAAATCTATGAAAACATAAAAAAAAGATAGACAAGTGTGAATTAAGTAAATAAAAATACTTAAATGACATTTAGACCTTCTCAACCAAGCAGAGTTACAACTCAGCACCAGAGAAGTATATGGACATATTGTGGAAACCAGTGATATTTTTGTGTTCAGCTCTTAGTTTCAATCTTTGTAAAAGTTTTTAGGTTGTAGGGAAACATGGGAATTGTCTTCTCTTTAGTAATGTGTCTGGGAAATATCACAGCTGTTCATTAACATATGAATTTAGTAGAGTTTCAGAATTCCCCAATCATTGTTATCTCTGAGTATATTCTTTGTTGTGAAAGGAAGTGAGTTGTTATTTTATTTATCTGAAGATTGTACTGTGATAAGCAAAGTGTCAGAAATAATCATACCAACTGCTTTCTACCACAATAGCATCCAATTATGCTTTACGTGTATGTCTTTCATCAAGAAAAGTAAAAGAGTTTTTAAATTACTTATCATGATTTGATGAGTTGAACATTTTAATGAAAATTGCTTAAACTCTGAGTGAGAACATTAGAGATATTAATAAGGTAGATTCCAGACCTTTCATATGTCACAGCACCTAGATTCCAGGAAAATTCCTAAAAGGTATAAAAAAAATCTACATTAGCCCTCAAAGTCTATAAAGAGTTTACATTCATTTGGGTAAAATAAGAACCAAGACATAAATAAATATAAGTGTCAAACAGCTAACCTTTGTCCAAGGGGATTTTCATATATTGGAGATTAAGAAATGAGCCTTCTTAATGAAAACATACATAACTCCCTGAGAGGTACTTCTCTACTTACCTTTTCCTTTCTTTTTATCGTTGCCTCTGAATTCTTTTTTTCTTCCCACCCCAACCACAGAGAGGTTTCATATTATTTCAGTATGCTTATGGAAATGCATTCTGGGAAGAATGACAATACTAACCAGAACTATTGATAGACATAGAGCTGAACAAACTGACAGCATTTTTACGTTCCTTTCATTTTCTTATGTAGTGAAGTTGTATTATACTAGACCAGTGTAGTCTCTTATGAAAGCAAGTTTAACAGTTATGGAGAGTAAGACAGAATCAAGTAAAGTATCTTTGAATACAAGATTTTATTTCAAAGAGATATCACTAGAGGGAAAACGAAAAGGCAAATGATGAAAGGAATTTATTTCCCATTGAATATATTTATACATTCAATGTGTACATCCTCTGGCTATCTGAAATATGTGGCTCCATTTTAGTTTTAGTTTATAATTTATTAATCTCATTGTAACATTGTAGAGCCTGTGAATAGTTGGTCTGAACACATCCCACCCTTCAAAGCCTACCACAGCTCATTATTTCTTCCAGAATAAAGAGCAGATCCATTAGTCTGAATTCATTAGCCTGAAATTTAATGTTTTCTCTCTCGTATATAAATCTCATACCCCATGTGCATCTAAATGTGCTTAGTTTCCACAATTGGTGTTTTGAGCCAAATGACACATTTTCAAGAATGCTGCAATCTGGTTATTAAACATTTTTAGCTTCACATAGTCCACAGTGAGGATTGTAGCTCAGAAACTGTCAAATGACACAAACCATCTTTTTTTTTTCTTCAAATAGTCATGTGTTAAATATTTAGTAGCATACCACTGTTCAATCCTTCAAACACTCTGCACTATACTGATATATACCCATGGCATTCTGTTCTATCCCTGGACACCTCTATTCTATCGTTGCCAGTTGAATCCCAGCTACACTATCCATCCTTCTAAGATTATTCTTCATTTCCTTTTTATGGTTAATATTCTCTTCTCTTGACACCTGTTTTGTTGGGCCTGATCTGTATCTGTCACATATGTAGTTCAAGTTCCCCACTGTCATCTCTCCTTAACCTAATAGATGAGCCCTAACATTTGGATTACCAAGAGTTACCAGTCCTCTGCGATAGCTCAAAATTCATCAATAAAAATCTTCAAATTTATAAATGGCACCATTGTACTCCTTTGTTCCTATTTGGTAGTACCTAAATGAGTAGGCTAAAGCAAAATGTAGAAATTATAATTCGAACAGATCTTTGCTTAATATGAAGCTACATCTAACCTTCCAGAGCCCTCTTGTAAAGTTCACTGTGTTGATGTGGCGGAAGGAATGTACTCGGGTAAGTAAGTTCTAGTGTGTGCTGTCAGGAAGATGCTTCTGCTCCATAGCATTAAGTCATTTTGTTTATAGCTGTCTCTAGTTGGCCTCTATAACAATCAAAGGGCTACTGAGTGGTCACAAGTAACTGATTAGAGACAGGCTCAGATTGTGTTGTTTATTTTTTAAAGTTTAAATGTTATATGTGCATCATTATGTAAATTTAATTAACAAACATACACATGCATTTCTTGTCTTATATATTTTAAGTATATACATTTAATCAATATAAAATTATATTATTTTTAATTATTTAATTATTCAATAAATAAATATTAATTATGTACTCCATATCTGGAGGTGGGAACATAGTAGGGAATTTCAAGGTCCCTATGCTAATATGGATTCTACTAAGTTGTGTGAAAGAGATGATTGTTAAATGAAAATATATATACATAATAAGTGCTATAAAGAACAATAAATCAGGATAAGAGAATTAAGAGCACTCAGTAATTAGATACAGAGTAAGCTTCTACTGGAAGTAGTCTTTAAAATAACCTACACTAAAAAGAAAAAAAAAAGTAAAATAACCTATACTAAAATGCTCTATGTAACAAGCAGTTTCAATCTGTTCACACCTTTTTGCAAAAGCCTCCTACAAATGTATGAGTGTGTTATGCTAGCCCTACATAGCTGCCAGATAGTGTTGCGCAAATTCTTTATATGTATTCTAACATTTAATCTTTCTGATATTCAATATTTAGGTGTTATTATCCCTATTTTTCAAATGTGCAATGTGAAGTATTTCTTTTTTTATCTTTTCTAGGTTACCTATAAATTAAAGTAATGAACCACCAATCAAAACTAATTTTACTCTGTGTGCCATTATGTTCTATATCTAGCTAATGAGTTTTATAAAAAAAAAATATATATATATATATATTTTTTATAAAAATAGTATATATATAGTATATAATATATATATATATACTATTTTTAGTATATATATATATATACTATTAAAGAAACAACACTACAATTGTTATCAACTGCAAATGTGAGATATATGTTAGGACAATACCTTGATATGTCTGCTGATATGAATTTTCCTCCATTTGTACTTCTCTCAAACTCTAACTCTCCCCTATTCCAACAGATTAATCATAAGTCTTCTGTCTTCTTAATAAAATTTACTTACAGTTAAATACTATTAAATAAATTAAGTCTTTGACTTTGATGTTCAAAATTTAAGGTATGGATATAGTATTAAGATAGTTTTTAGGTTTTCCTGGCTAAGTAAGAATGTTTTGAAGTTCTACCTAATAGCAAAGGGGACTTATACCCAACTTTTAGCTAAAACCTGAGATACACTATAAACTGAGTTTCCCCATATCATGAAATGGCAATGACCAGAGATCCTCAGAGTTTTATCTGCAAACTTGATGCCCTGTGTGCTGGAGTGTGTTACTGTTACAAAGATGGTAAAGAACCTCAAGCAGCCTGAAAGAGTTCTGGGCAACCTTCAGTGTGGTGCAGAAGTGGTTCCTGAAAATGCTTTGTTATTAGGGACAAGGAACAACACATCAGCAACACTGAAGACTAGATGGGAACAAGCATGTTTTTATGATTGCCAATATATAGAGGTGATACAGTTCAAGGAAAGACATCTTACTCAATGCCTGAGGCAGCAAATACTATTGGTATACAGACAAGGCTGTATGAAAGGAGGTGCGAGTGTGAGGAATGGGGGAATCCTGAGTCCATCCACACAGCTGTTGCCACCTGATGGAATGAAGACTTGAAATAGCACAGTTGCCTTTTAAAAAAATAATGTCATATATTTTTGCCACTTTAGTTTGATGGGCAAAGTTTGTAGCCACAATACAGTAAACATCTTAGAATTCAAATATTCTAAAGTACTTAAGAGGGAAGAAACAACCCTCTATTTTAAAAAGGAAAGGGGTGTATAACAATATCCTATGGCATAAAATAGTTGGTCGATATGATAAGCAAAAAGAGAAGAAAAGAAAAGAATAAAAAACAATATTCCCAGCTTTTGGATTGTAGAACATGAGTGGAAGCACCAAGATTATGTTTCTCTACACACTTCGGGAGGGTGAATGGCAGTGTTCAGTATCCTATCTAATAAAAGAATAGTATGCAAATTGACTGCACCTCTGTTATACCCACAAGTCACGCCCACCAGCCAATCAGGAACGGGTATGCAAATTAACCCAACCAAGATGACTGTGGCCATGGAGAGAGCAGGAGGCTTGGGTTTCCCTGGCAATGGAGGAAGCCAAGGTTTCCACACACACTGGCCTCCACTAAAGGCTACAAAGTTTCAATTATAGAAGATAAATAAATCCCAGATACCAGGGCTTCACCTTGAGTCACCTGGGGACGTGGCCGGCCTGCAAATCACCACAGGCCCCTCGCCCAGGCCACTCCACACCCTAAGGGAACCCCCAACCTGATCTGGGACACCTTTCAGGGCAAACCAGCTGGCCCCCACCTGTGCACCAGGCCTCTATCCAAAAAAGAGTAATATGCAACTTGACAATCACTCCAACACACAAGATGGCTGCCCCCATGTGGTCAAAGATGGCTGCCCCCATGTGGACAAAAGATGGCCTCCAGAAGATGGCCAGCAGGGGATGCCAATTGGGAGGGACCAGGCCTGCAAGGGAGGGCAGTGGTGGGCGATAAAGCCTGAAGGGGAGGGCAGTTAGGGGTCACCAGGCTGGCAGGGGAGGGCAGTTAGGGGTCACCAGGCTGGCAGAGGAGGGAAGTTGGGGGAGACTGGGCCTGCAGGGAAGGGCAGTGGGGGGGGGGAGACACAGGCCTGCAAGGGAGAACAGTTGAGGGGGACCAAGCCTGTGGGGAAGGGCAGTTGGGGGGGACCCAGGCCTGCAGGGGAGGGCATTTAGGGGTGAACAGGCCTGCAGGGGAGGGCATTTAGGGGTGAACAGGCCTGCAGGGGAGGGAAGTTAGGGGTGACAAGGCCTGCAGGGGAGGGCAGTTAGAGGCAAACAGGCTGGCAGGGGAGCAGTTAGGCATCAATCAGGCTGTCAGGGGAGTGGTTAGGGGGTGATCAGACTGGCAGGCAGAAGCGGTTAAGGCCTATCAGGAAGGCAGGCAGGTGAGCAGTTGGGAGCCAGCAGTCCTGGATTGTGAGAGGGATGTCTGACTGCCCGTTTAGGCCCAATCCTACCGGGATCTGGCCTTAACAGGCAGTTGGACATCCCGCTAGGGGTACCAGGTTGGAGAGGTTGCAGGCTGGGCTGAGGGACAACCCCTGTGCATGAATTTTGTGCACTAGGCCTCTAGTTAATGTAGATTTATTTAGAATTTAACACAGAGGAGATTCAGAATTGGACAACACAGAGAAATTTTTTTTTAAAAAATAGGGTGTTTACCAGATCCTGCATAGAAATATTATCAGTGGCCAGCAAAGTATCCATATGAAGACACATCAACTTATGCATGCATTATAGAGCATTCCTAGTACAGTGACATTTATTCATTAACGTTTTATTCTCTTTAGATTTTTATGTTAGAGGAAATGGGGCCATATATTTGGGTATCCATTGCTAGAAATATGAAAAACAATATCATCACCCAAGTTTTCACAACTTTTAATCACTTTTGGTGGCATTTATGTATTTACTATTTGACTAATTGATTAAAAATCTGTCATCTTAAATAATAGAAGATAACATAAAGCAATACTCTGTGCATTCATAAATATAACATGTTTCTCTTTACTTTTAGCTGGTTATAAACTATTTCTTTTAGGTAATGGCATTAAACAGACTTTGTTCCTAAGAAACAAAATTATTATTTAAATAAGATAACAGCCATTTTTTTCTGAAGTTTAATGCTCTAGAAGAATATGATAATGGTAAACGCACATTTCAGACATCTCTTTTGTGTGTTAAAAAAAAAATTGAAACAATTCTGTCATGTGTGGCCTTTTTTACATGAGGAGAATAAATGTCTCCCTGTCTTTTGGTCTTCAGTGTTCAGTGTCATTTTTTTTAGAGCAGTGATCCCTTGCAAAATGTAAGTCTCAAGCTACACTGCAGAATCTATTTTTATAGAAGGAACTATCTTTCTGTATGATCCTCAAATGGAAAGCTGTCATCCATCTTCTGAATAGGCTTTATCCCTTCTTCAATGGCTAGTTTTTGAAACTGCTGATGACTAGAAGCAATTCTTTATAACTCCCTAAATAAAGACATCAGTCTATCAGCAAAAAAACAGTGCCTGAACTGGAAAGGGCAGCTGTCTCCAAGGGGGGGTGGGGAAAGAAGAGCACTTACCCGCTCAGTTAAAAGCTGCTAACTGTTATTATTGAGTGTGTATCAATGTGTGTGTCCTTACAATTTAAAATGCTGCTTTAAGCAAAAAGCGTTTTTTCCCCTTTTTCTTTTTAATTTATGCTATATAAACCTAAGTATATAAATTCTTCTGTGAAAAAGAGTCTTACCCTACCATCAAAGGTAATTAAAATCGGAAAGGAAACTTCAAAGCCAGAATGAGAACTGAATCCTAAAATGATCAGTTTATTTTAGGATTAAAGAAGAAAGCATTATTCAGAGTGTCTTAGAGAAAAGCTAAGGTGAAGCAAAAATGTCTATAGTGCCTCATCTATATACCCCATCCTCCCTCACACTGACCTTGCTTCTTTATTGTGCTGTTTATGTGAAATAGGATATACAATAATTAGAATCAGTGAAAAGGTACAGTGTGATAAGCTATTCAAATCAAATGGAGAGAGGGAAAAATTTATCTTTCATATAGCCTGTGTATTTTCTTTGTAGACTCCCTCTTCCCCCTCAGTCCTTGGAAAGGTTTTAGGATTTATTTTTTTCTCTTTGAGGTCTTGAAAAATCATTAAAATGCACCTTGGTGTGGATCTTTTAAATATCTGCTTTTGCTGAGCCTTTATTCAGCCCCTGCAATATGTAGAATCAATTTCTTCAGCCCCAAAAAATGTTCTGGAATTATTTCATTTAAGATTTTCTTTTTTTCTTACATTTTTTCTCTTCTCTCTGTTGGCTCTGTTAGATAGGTTTCCCAGTTTTTGTTCGGTTTATTTGTCCCATTCAGTTTCTCTGTATGTCTGTCTGTGTCTCTCTCTATGTGTAACACATACACAAACACACACACATAAAATTTTAATCTGAAAAACCTAGTCCCTTCCATTGAATCATTTGCTTTTATCATTCTCTAATAATGTCTTTCTTTCTGAAGCTCATATTAATTTGATATCAGAACTTCTGATGTTATGAATTCATTGACTTCTGCTTCTCTTCCTTTCACATTCTCTTTTTCTAGATATTTTTTTAAATTGCTTCTCTTTTAAACATCCTATTTAATTTTCTATTTTTACTTTTTGTATTTTTAACTCCAAGGAGAGCTTTTACTATTCTCTAATTATTTGCCTATTTTATGTAAAACCATGTTTTTATTTTCTGGCTAGAATATACTGTTGTCATAGAATAGTAAGAAGCTAGAAAAATTCCAGGACAAGGGGAATGGGGAAACTAAGACAGATAATTAAACAGCAATTTGTGACCACCTAGCAAATTCTGTCTTCTCTAAACCAAGGACACTTAAGAGTACATGGTTTGTAGTTCTCTTCCATAACTAAAGGGTAAATAGCTTAAATCATACTACTCAGGGAGACAGATAACAAGAGAGGAGAGGGAAGGTCTCACCTCTCAATTTGCATTTAGCCACTATTTGTCCAGATAGTAATTTTTATATATATGTGTGTGTATTTATATATAAAGTTATTTATCCTATATAATCCTATATAATAAAGAGGTAATATGCAAATTAACACTCACACCCTCACAAGATGGCTGCCTATGACCAGGTCACAGGGGGGTTAGTGAGGGACAACCAAATGACTGAACAGCAGACTCTGTGGGGCAAACAGGCTGGCGGGAGGGCAGTTAGGGGCAACCAAGCAGGCAGCCAAGTAAGCAATTAGGAGCCAGTGGTCCAGGATTGTGAGAGGGATATCTGACTGCCAGGATTGGGCCTAAACTGGCAGTCAGATATCCCCTTGAGGGGTCCCAGATTGGAGACATTGCAGGCTGGGCTGGGCTCCCCCCCCCCCTCCATGCACGATTTGCATGCCCTGGGCCTCTAGTTTTATATAATTGAAAGTTTTATTGTACATTATTATTATACAGTTTTGGGCAAAAGTAGGTTTACAATGTTGAGTATGTGAAACACAGAATTTATTCTTTTACTATTATTTATTAACTAGAGGCCTGGTGCATGGATTCATGTACTGGTGGAGTCCCTCAGCCTGGACTGCAGGGATCAGGCCAAAACCAGCTTTCTGACATCCCCTGAGGGGTCTCAGACTGCGAGAGCACACAGGCCTGGCCAAGGGACCCCCAGTGGTGCACAAATCCATGCACCGGGCCTCTGGTATGCATATGAGATCTTTGGTTAATCTCTTCCCGCTCTCCCCTCTCCACCCTTCCCTCTGAGATTCATTAGTCTGTTCCATGTTTCCATGCCTGTGGTTTCCACTCCTGCATTTAGCGTCTGTTCCCTGGTGGTTAGTGTGCATCATAGCTACTGGTCAGATGATTGGCCAGTCGGCCAGTTGGCCGGTAGCTTAAGCTTTTAGATATATAGATTATTGTGCTATTTTCCACACAATTAACTGTAAACTTACTTTTCCACCACCCTGTATGTAACTCATTGTTTATTTTAATATCTAAGCATTATAGAATGCATATAAACTTGCATTTATCTGTTAGTATTATTGTTTGAACCCATCTGATAGTATTTACCCTTTAATAATGTTTACTTGAAATTTAAACAATGTATAATTATTGTCTTACTAAAATATTTGAGCTTAACTTTGCTTTATTGCTTTATGACTTCAATTTAGGCTTTATTGTTGTTTCCATTCTTTTTCTCCAAGTGTTTTGTCCTGTGAAACAAATATAATTCTTAAGTACATTTTTTTCCCTTTATGATCTGAAAGTTTTACATATAGCTGGTATTGCATTTGAACTTAAAGTTTAAAAATTAAATGCAACATAAATATTTATATCTAAGTTACTTTAATTATGAACACTGAAATTACATCTTGTTTTTTAATATGTTCTATCAGTTGCCTCTCATATGTGCCCTGAACAGGAATTGAACCTATACCTTCTTGGTATATAGGGCAAAGCTCCAACCAATTAAGCCACCAGCTATGGTGAAATATCCAAGATTTTGCTGCCTATGTTTTTGTCTAGGATTTTTTGAGGCTAACATTTAAATCTTTAATCCATTTTGAGTCTATTCTTGTGTATGGTGTAAGAAGGTGGTTTAGTTTCCCTTTGCGGGGAGGAGTGGGGGCATGTATCTGCCAATTTTCCCAACACCATTTAAATTCAATTAAAAGGGAAAAAAATAAAAGTGATACTTTCTTTGAGTTGCTTAGGCAAAGTAAAATCAAAATCAGACACCTGACCCTGGCTGGTGCGTTCAGTGGTTAGAGCTTTGGCCTGCTCACCATAGGGGCACAGGTGCAATTGCAGGTCAAGGGCACATACCTAGGTTTTAGGTTCCCACCCTGCCCCTGGTTGGGGCAAGTGTAGGAGGCAACCATGGATGTGTCTCCCACATTAATGTTTCTCTTGCTCTCTTTCTTTTGTACTCCCTCCATTGCTTTCCACAGAGAGTGGAAAATATCCTCAGGTGAGGATTATGCTCCAAATAAATAAATAAATAAAATCAGACACCTGGTTCTCTGACATAATACTCCTCTGTGATGTTATTGTCCTAGAAACAATTAAAATAAGGAGTAAAACATTAATATAGAATCATGATGAATTAATAAATTACATATAAAATATACAAATATATAGTATAAAGAAAATTGAATTTTTATTAGTTTATATAATCATCCCTTCTGGACTTTACAGAGATTGAAAAATATCACACAAAAATCACTGATAAAATTAAATTTCAAGTTTTCTATATGAAAATTAATTTAACAAAAGAGAAAATTAACAGGCTGGAAATATATTTTTATTAAGAATTCCTTAAGTTTATTTTATACATAAAATATCCATATCTCTTTCTATAAATGAGCAAATAATTTTAACAATAGAAATAGAAGTGAAAGTGGTAAATAATACCTAATTATAAAGATACTGTTGTTGCCAGTAATCAGAATGTAAAAATCAAAAGTTTTAAGGTATTATTTAAAACCTATTAAATTGTAGCAAACATTAACACAATATTTCATGCCAATAAACTACTAAAAATAATCCAAACAAAATATTTTAACAAAGTAGGTATTAACCTAGTTAAATTTGCTTCCTATAATTAGAAAGGGTACATTCTAAAAAATTTAAAGGAACAGTTAACAGATGTTAATTTTATTTCTTATCTGCATATTATAATTTCTTTATAAAATGTTATAAAATACATTGACTATTTATGCATCATTGATTAAGTATAATAAATGTAAAAAAATGAAAATAGGAAAAGAAATAATCATATATACAAATATAATGCATGTATAATCTAAATGCACATACATAAATGAAAATAAAATCAATTCACAGCAAACTTTGATGTTTATTAGCATATACCCAGTAGTGGAAAAGATTACAGAAAATATCTGTTCTGAAAGAAAGACATTTTTAAGGCAAAAGTAGTTCTAGGCAATGGACTTTGAATAGATAGGAGAATGCTTTTTAATGAATGTGAAGTAATATTTCAAGGGAAAACTATTCCCTAATATAAAGTTACTATTCATAGAAACTAATTATAGGAGAGGATTTCACTAATTTTAAAGGTGTCTGATCAAGGTGAAAAATTAACAATGAATCATATTGCAATTGGATGGTCACTTGGTGATGTGCCAGTGCTTCATCATGTGCACCTAAAGTAGATTGCCCATGAGCTTCCTGGTTCACTCACCATAGATGTATTCACCTCAAGACTGTTGGATATATGCTTGTACAATGTGAAATCTTTAAATAGGATATTTAAAATTCCAATGAAAATATTTTTCTTTTTCAGTAAAACATTAATAATGGCATATAGTGACAAGAACTGATTCTAAGTGGTTGGTTGACAGAGACTTTAGTTAGTTAATACTGTGTTTGTAATTTCAAAAGAAAATTAAATTTAAAAATTTGGTTCTTTTATCTTCTGTATCAGTAGAAAATATAAAGATCTTGACAATGTTAAGTTTGCTAGCATTTATATAAATACTTTCTATAAAAATCTAATTTAACTCCTATCTTAATAGCTAAAAAGGTTTTTGTGTATTCATTTGGTTTTGGCAAAAGGTAAGGCTAACTTAAGTTTTGTGAAAAAAATAACTAAGAAACATTTCAAAAATCATTCATGCTCATTTTTTAACTGAACAAATCTATGTTTTTATATTGGTATTATATCTTGTTCAATAAATAATTGCATGTTAAAAGTGCTCAAAACAGGCAAGAGGTTCTCTATAAGGAAAGAGAAATACCTTAAGTTAACCTTTTGAATGATAAGCAAAGTGTAAGGTTTGAGGTGCTGGAAATGGGAGTCAGAGACCAAGACATGTTAAAGAGGAGGTTTATTCTGCCCTAACGAGCAAGATTCATTAAGGAGGAGGGTAGAAAGACCAGGATTAGAGGAGGGGGAGGAGAAGAAGAAGGAGCCAGCCGGACTGCCTTGCAGACTGGAGAAACAGCAACACATGCAGTGGTGAACATGCCTTTTGAGGGGAGGAACAGGAAGGAGTTGGGCCCAGAGCAGAACGAGAAGGGGTGGGACCCTCAGCACTTGACACTTGCTGATTGGTGGTTGAATGTCTTGGGGATGTCCCAGCGCAGATGCCGGTTACGTCATAACTCCACCCATCAGTTGCAGGGAGGAAAGATCTATCATTCCAGGCTTTTGGTGATATTAAAAACATTGAGAGTCCAGGAAAGGTCAGGGGGTGAAGGTCTGTTTTCTGTAGCTACTTCCTGCTGAGAGGGGGCATTGTTAGGGGCATCTACCCAGGGTCTCCAGGATTCTGGTGATAAGTTCTGAATTCAAGGCCAGATAGATCTCTCCCACCTTCTGGTTGGTGAATGCCTACATTCTGTTCTGCAAAAAAAACTAGTGAAACAGTGCATGAGACAGGGGCCAAAGAGCAAAATTAAAGGAATAGATACCAGTGGGCCTAAGGATGGGAGGAGCCATGGGGTAAGTGAGCGGAAAAACAGGGAGTGTTTTCCAGTTGGTGAAGTCTTGAGAGTGATCCTGTTGAGTCACTTGGGAGGTAAAAGCTGGTCCTGAGGCTTCCACAGCATCACTTGTCTGATTTTTCTGCTTTTCTGGGCCCGGAGCTGAAATACAACCTGGGGGTAAGGTTCTTGAGGAGGACTGAGTCCCCCGGCCAGAGGGCTGGTCCTAGGGAGTCTTGGTCGGCTGGTGCTGGCCTGGGCGGAAACCTGTCAGTGTGTTCCCGGAGTAGCTGCCTGAATAAAGACAGATATGGAAGATAAGTAGCCAGGAGAGGAGGGTCAGTAGGGAGAAGATGGTTGAGCAAGAAGGGTCTCCCATATAGGAGTTCAAAAGGGCTTAAGAAGGTGGGATTCCTTGGTGTAGCCCAGATTCCAGTCAGGGCCATGGGCAGGAGGTCTGGCCAGGAGCTGTGAATTTCTAGAGAGAGTTTAGTTAGATGGTCTTTAAGGAGGCCGTTGACCCTCTCGACCTTACCCAATGATTGTGGGCATTAGGATATGTGCAATTTCCAGGAGATGCCAAGTGAGGTACTAACCTGCTGAACGACCCTTGATATAAAAGCAGGGCCGTTGTCTGATTGTATGGAGGTGGGGAGGCTGAACCTAGGGATTATGAATGTTATTAGGGTCTCAGACACAACCTCAGGAGTTTCCTTGCCGGTAGGGAAGGCCTCTGCCCACCCTGTCAGGGCATCTACCATGGTAAGCAGATATTTGGTCTTCTTGTGGGAAGGCATATGGGTGAAGTCTACCTGCCAGTCCTGCCCTGGGAAGTGTCCCCTCATTTGATGGGTAGGAAAGTTGGGGCACATTCCTCCATGGGGTGAGACAGCTGCACAAGTGGAGCAGGAGAAGCAGTCACTCGTGACTGTCTCTCACAGTGTGGGTGAGGTGAAGAGGGGTTCGAGGAACCTCCAAAGAGTCAGTGGTCCAATGTGCAATGACCTACGGTAGACCTGTTGGGCGATGTCCCATACCTGAGCCTTGGGAAGGGCGATCTTGTTATTTATGAAGATCCATTGCTCAGGACCAGAAGAACCTCCCCGTTGCAGGAGTTTATTTTTTCTTCTTCTGTATACTGAGGGGTAATGGAAGGAAGGGAAAGGAACAGGACCGGGGCTGGGGACCCTTCACCCTGAGTTATGCCTCTAGCCACAGCGTCTGCTCGGGCGTTTCCCCGTGTAACCATCGAGGAGTCAGTCTGATGGCCTCGGCAGTGCACGATGCCTACCTGGGAGGGAAGCTGTAAGGCATCAAGTAAGTGGGTTATGAGTCTAGCATTGATAATAGGTGAGCCTTTAGTGAAGAGAAAGCCCCTCTCCCTCCAAATAACTACGTGGCAATGGGCTATCAGAAAGGAATATTTGGAGTCTGTATATATGTTTACCCTCTTCCCTTTGGCCAGATGCAGGGCCCTGGTCAGCGCAATACACTCGGCCTTTTGAGAGGTAGTACCCTCTGGGAGCTGGGCCACCTCCAGGATCCACTCAAGCGTTACTACCTCATTGGAGGCTTTCCAACGTCCCTGGGGTTCTAGGCACGAGCTTCTTTCCACAAACAGTTAAATCAGGATTAGAGAGAGGAAGATCTGAGAGTCCCGCCTGAAGTTGAGTGAGGGCCTCGACGACCTCGGGGCAGGAGTGCATTGCCACAGGTTGGGTGGAGGCAGCGGGTAGGAGAGTGGCCGGGTTCAGGGCTGGGGACTGAGTTAGGGAGATGTCAGGACTCTGGAGGAACAGGAGATGGAGTTCCTGCATGGGAGAGGTGGCAAGGAGAGATAAGGATCGGTGGGACAGAAGATCCTGTAGCCTATGGGTGGAGAAGACCTGTTGGGTTGCTGGAGGCAAATCCTCTGGTCCTCCTTGATGAGAACAGCGGCTGCAGGGCTGCCATCACTGAACCGTGGGATCAACTGTCTGGACAGGTAGGCTATGGGGGTGAAGGCTGGCCCTAGGGGCTGGGTGAGGACCCCCCTAGCTATTCCCTGTTTTTCATCAATAAATAGTTGGAAAGGCTTAGAGATGTCCGGGAGAGAGAGAGGGGGAGATGCCAGGAGGGCATCCCGGAGCTTAGAAAAAGCCTGGCAAATGAAGGAGGGTGAGGAGAGGGGGCCTACTGGTATTTCTTTAGCGGCCTGGTATAGGGGCTTAGCTATGAGAGCAAAATTTGGGACCCAATGGCAGAAGAATCCTACCAGCCCTGGAAAGGACAAGATCTGTTCTGCAGAAGTGGGAGGCTGTAGGTTTCATATTGCCTGTGCTCTGTCAAGTGTCAGTCCTCGGGAACTGGGCGTCAGACAGATCCCCACGTAAGTGATGGTGAGGGCCGACAGTTGTGCCTTGGCAGGGGACACATGGTATCCTTTGCCCCTAGAAAGTTGAGGAGGCCAGCTGTCTGACTCCATGAAATGTCTAAAGAGGGGCTGCAGAATAGGAGATCATCTACGTACTGGAGAAGAGTGCTGGGTACTAAAGAGCATTGTTGGAGGTCTCTGGCTAAGGCCTGGCCAAACAGATGGGGACTGTCTATGAACCCCTGGGTCAGAACTGTTCAGGTGAGTTGGCAGGATACCTGCTCATCTGGGTCCTCCCAAGTAAATGCAAACAGATGGTAAGAGTCTGGATCCAGAGGGATGGTAAAGAAGGCGTCCTTGAAGTCGAGGACGGAAAAGTGGGTGATACCAGATGGGATGCAGGAAAGGAGAGTGTATGGATTGGGTGTTTAGTATTCAATAAATGGTTTTCTGAAGGAAGCTGTCCATGTAAATCAAAACACAACAGTAACATTGTCTCTGTTGATACTGAAAGTTTGGATAAACTTATAAATTCCATTTAACATCATTTTAAAAAATATACATTTTATTGATTTTTTTACAGAGAGGAAGGGAGAGGGATAGAGAGTTAGAAACATCGATGAGAGAGAAACATCGATCAGCTGCCTCCTGCACACCTCCTACTGGGGATGTGCCTGCAACCAAGGTACATGCCCTTGATCAGAATCGAACCTGGGACCTTTCAGTCCACAGGCCCGCACTCTATCCACTGAGCCAAACCGGTTAGGGCAATTTAACATCATTTTTTAAATGTTTGATAACCAATGCATATTCTTTAATTATTATTTATTTTTGAGTCAAGGTATTTTTCCTTAAAGATATTTCCTACAGGGCCAACATTTTTGAGAAGAAAAACATTGTTTGAAGAAGAAAAAGTGAGACCTAAAATCTGTAATCTCTGTAAAAGAATATTGTCGTGTGTGTGTGTGTGTGTGTGTGTGTGTGTGCGCGAGCGTGCGCTTTCTAACAAAGGAGAAAAAAATTTCCATCAGTATACTTGGAAATATCTGTTATTTTTAGCCAGGTTTATATATGTATATATACTTTCTTACATTTTCTACAGAAAACAGTAAACTTGGATAGTCAAAAGAAGATTCATTTATAGGATCTTTATTCATAGTAACAAAACTACTTGCTATAGCAGTTCAGTAAGACAGGTTGATTAACCAGTTATGCATATATAATACTTATTAATTTACATTTAAGAATGTTTTCTAAATTAGCCTTTCTCAAGAAAGAAGGTCCTTTTATTGATGTCTTCCTTCATAGCTTTTTGCAATCTCTGAAAATCATTCTGCTTTATATTCTGCTTGTGAGTTCATTTCAAATGTACCTCATGGGAAATATTCTCTTTGAAATCGGCAACACTTAATGAAAAATATATACATATTCATCATTTAAAGGAAGATACTGAAAAAATATTACTGATATATAATCACTCTGAGCAGATGAATTATTTTAAACATGAAAGAAATCATTAACTATAAATAATCCAGAGATCAAAGTCTGAGTGGGAAAAAAAAGTGGGCTGGAGGGCAGACTGCATCCTGCGTGGGCTGAATGAAGGCTCTCTGAAACAGGGTCTCAGAGAGGAAAATAAGGTGAATGTGGCTGTGCCAGGCCTGAGATTTCCTTCTGAATAAGACCATGAAGATTTAAAGGAATTTATATAAACTCTTATAAGGAATGGAAAGGAGCATGAATTTTGGATAACTGCTTTCTACTTCAACAACCATATTAATGATAAGGAGCTTTTTTCTAATTCAGAGTGAACGTTTAATAGAATAGACACATGGTTTTGACAATTTACTTTTCTTCAATAAAGGTTTTGCACTTCAATTAAATAAGGAAGAGCCTATTTAGATGCATTTCTGGTCATGCAAATTATATATGCAGATTTAGAATAGTCAAAACTGATAGTTTGGCTTAATTGTGCATTTTAGGATTTACACTGAAAACTATCCCTACTGCTAACTGTGTGTGTAAAATTAGACTCATTTTATGAAATTTAGCATTATATGTATATTTTCATCTATGTAGTATTCCTTTGAATATAAATATATTATAGGAGGTATATTTCTGTGGCAGAGTGTTATCAAAAAGCACACATACATTGTTTAAATATGTTTCTATTTTGAGAAATTCCACAGTGGCAGTTAGGGATATATTTATTTTCCAGACACAAATTTAAAACATTTTAATTGACAATATTATAATACATTTTCTGTATTACTCAGTGTTTAAGAGCCTAGGAAAATGCAATTAGAAAAATGAAGTGATAAAGAAATGCTAAGATCTTTCAGGGTCATAGTGGGAGTTAGATACATTGAAATAAGTTCAACTACTTTCTATTATCTGTTTCATGACAGATTGAAATATTAAGAGTCTATAAATTAAAAACATGAAATGTGTTAGCATAGTTGATGAGGTTTAGAAGAATCAAGAGAGATTCTTGAAATTATTATATTAAGATAGATAGATAAATAAGTAGACAGACAGACATAGAGATAGATAGCCATACAGCACTTTAAAAAATACTAGATGTATTCATAAAGTATCATGATATAGATGGTTTAATGCTATGGACAAATGTCCAGATCCACTCCATAGGCAATAATTGTATATAGTTATGAATCATTTCTAGTTAGTTATCCATTGGCCCTTGTGATGAAGTGGAAACATTATCTTTGAGGTAAGAAAAAGAGATTTTACTTTTAACTTTGCTATGTATTAGCAATCTGACATTAAGCAATTTAGAGGAAATGTTTGACCCTCAGATTGCCCACAATGTCAAAAATGGGAATAGACCTGACTGGTTTGGCTCAGTGGATAGAGTGTCAGCCCTCAGGCTTATGAGTCCTGGGTTTGATTCTATTAAGGGCATGTACCTTGGTTGCGGGTTTGATCCTCAACAGGGCCGTGCAGGAGGCAGCTAATAGATGTTTCTAATTCTCTCTTCCTCTCTGTAAAATCAATAAAAAACAATTGGAATAATAATACATATTCAAAATATTACTGAGATAATTAAATTGTCATACATGAATTACAAAGATGGACTGTTATTAAGTGCTCGATCAAGTAATATTTTCTTCCGTTTTTCCCAAAACTCAGAAAAAAATTGGATTTCCTCAGTCTAGAGATGTATTGACCTCGGATTAATGTAGTTGGCAGTCAGTGAGTTTTCCCAGATTAACTGGATATTTGTGCTTTTTTGGCCTGGAAAAAGATGCATTCTACAAGCAAAATTTATAAATATATGCAACGTAGTAATAAACCATAATTGAGTAATAAACTTGTATAGTATACCTTCATTGAATACTTTCCTCACATTTGTTGATTGTTCGGTTGCTGATCTATTATACAGACATTGCTTTATAATTTATTAAATGTAAGCTTACATTTGAAAATGATTCTGCCCTCTTTCAGCAAATGTATTTCATTCAGATTCTAAAATTATCAAGATGTTATTGGCATACATACTTTAAAGTCATCATAAACATTTAATGGAGTTTTCAGCCATTGACATATTTTACTTTATTATTTTAAATAGTATAGACTAGGAACTCAGATTTCAAAAGGGGATATTTATTTGTGATTAAAATTATCATTGACATAAAACAAAATTCTGTATAATTTCTTATTTGAATTATGTTTTTAATGGGATATTTATGTATTTGTTAAAATGAACTCAAGTAGTGATATTTTATTAAATAGTATGTAATTCAATTTGAGGTATTGTGGCATTTTCTCTCAAAATTAACTTTAGGGGGCACTGTGCTGCCAGTAGAGTTCTCCTTGGACAAGTCAGATCATCTTGTTTTCTTTCTTTGCAAGTAAAATTATCTTAGCAAGTTTTTCAAAGGAATCATGTCAAAAGCATAAAATTTTTGTAAATTTGTGTTTTTCCCTAGGACACTGTGGGAAAGACAATTTTGAAAGCTATTGAAGAAAGAATATTTTCCGAAACAAAAGTTGGATTTAATAGTAACTTGGAGCTGAAGGTTGTTTTGGAGTTAGGAAGCAAACCATCCAACAAACAACACACACAGGGAAATGCAGTAAAGCATCTCACCTGAGACCAAAAGTGGTGTGGTAAGAATTTTTTAAAATTATATAATTGATTGTATTGTAACCCGAAAAAAAATCACGTTAGTTGACTCTGAAAATGAGCAGCGAGCCAGAATCAAAAGTCAAGGTATAAGAAATCCACTGTAAACTGTTGTTAACCAGAAGGTCAACAGCAAAAGAGGAAATGACAATGACAACAGCAAACATGATACCAGTACAAATGGGTGTTTCCAATGGCAGATTTCCCTGTAAAACTCTTCCCCACTTCCAACCCCACTCCATTAATCATCTCTGACATCTGGACTACATTCTGATTCCTAAGTAGATCTTTTGTCACCTGGAGCATCAACACAAAGGCTTCTGAAGAAATAATGCAGCCTGTTAATAGAAACCCTCCCCCTGTGCTAGCATCTTTCAGAATGTCTGATCATAATAAATTAATTCAATTGCTTCTGATAGAGCTACCTGAACACTTTCTGTAGCTTACTTCCTATTCAAAACTATTAGCTAAGATAGTTATATAAACATGTGGAAGCTATTCATTTTTATTTTAGCTATTTTAAGACCAATTAAAATGTTTTCCTCAGTAGAAATATCGTATATAATTAATATCTCTTGTTATTACCCTTTCTACTCATTCTTGAGGGTAATGCTTATGATACATGTGGATTTCATAGTAAGGAGACAGAATTGATTGATTAAGAAGAAAATACCCTTTTTGCATATGTTTTAATTCCCCAGAAAATATATGATTACATATTACATATGAAGGTCAAATATAAAAAAAAAAGCAAATAATTTTGAAAAAATCACAAATACAGGCATGGGGAAAAGTAGGTTCATACTTGTGAGTATTCAAAATACTTGTATTATTTCTTTCTTTCTTTATTCATTTATTTATTTATTTATTATTTTTTCATAAGAAAAACTGTAAACCACCTTTTGCCCACCCCTTTATTGAAATAGAGGGATAATAAAGAACAGTAAATTTTTTTAAATATTGACTTTTGGAAAACAGATGAACACATGCTACTGGTAAAAACGAGTTCAGTGTATGTAATTGATCTGTTCATAGGGAGTCGTTATTTGACTTTTACTATATTTCCATTGTTAACTTATTATTTTACTACTCTATTTTAAAGACGGAAACTCTTACAATGGTGGGATAATGCAAAGAGTATGAGTGGGCAAATAATAAGCATTTGACAAATATTTTGCTATCATATCTATGACAGAAATATTTATTTGTACATATATTTCATATATATATGAAAACAAATATCTTAGTAGTGTTGTTAAGGATAAAAATGAAAAGTTGTAAGAAATGTGGGATTTTTTTTTTCTGGAGAATATAAATTGTGAATATACTAAAGATTTAGGTCATTTCCTGATTACTGCTTTTATTAAATACTAAAAATTTTATGTAAACTACTCACTTTATTTGAAAACTTAACTTAAGGCAGCATTTGTAGAAACATTGGTGCTCCAAGTGAATTAATTTATTTTTTAGATTCTCTATCAATGTAATTATTTGCTATCAATATATTTAAGAATATCTGAAGGTCTCAAGGGGCATTGTTTTTTAATGTCAAAGATATTCAGGGTTTCAGAATACTTTTTCTTTCCAGTATTTTCAAATACTCTAATTCTCTTAGGGTTTAAAGAAATGGGAGAATTAAGAAAAGTAGAAGAAAGAATATTAGATAATCCCAGATTTTATATCTTTATCAGTGTTCATTGGAAGAATTTTCAGAGATTAGCAACAGGCTAAGTGGATTTTTTACTTCCTCCTGTGAAATTTAATAATGTTCTTTATCTCCTGTTTATGGCTTTGAAGAAGCTCAACAAATTTATAAAGGAATTTCTTGACACTGCCATTTTCTTCTCACATAGGTACGGAATTCATGGAAAAATCCAGTAACCTGTTTCTCTTCTCTTTTCTTTTTAAACTTTCTTACTTAAAATGAATTTAGCATTTAGGCATATATAATGTCTCTTGCCATATGGATTTTTGATGCACAGTGGACATTTTTACAATCACAATTTTAATTCTGCATTGCACTTTCTAAAGTGAATTTCAGATAATGCCTGACATCTTTAGATGCTAACACTACCAAAAAGTATCCACATCACAAAGTACATATATATTCTCTAGAATAGAGTTTTATTCCATGGAAAACAATATATTAATATGATTTTTTTGGATATTTGTTTGAGAGCCCAGATTTTAAATGTAAGTTTTTTTCTTGATATTCAGATTTCATTTAAAAAAGAACCTAGATATAACATAAAGTATGATTATTTTTTAATTTTAAGCTATGAAGTATGTTTTATGTGTATTTATACCTGTTCCTTATATTTATTTATATCAGTTTATTTTAACCTGTTATTTTTAAAGACTAGATCTTTGATGATAACATTGAATTAATGGGAATAACAGAACTGTCATATGTTAATATGCACATATATACATTTAAGTGCATACATTAGTAAAGAAAATATATGGAAGAGTTTAATTTAATATGTTGTACCCCTAAGCAAGGGAAATATTCAAAATCAACAATGTTTTAATGAAGAATATATGAAAATCTTAAAGCTTACTTAAAGAGATAACTGAAAACATTTTTCTCAGCTATATTTACCAAGAGCACTCCCATAAATATACTTAGATTTTTTGCAGTCCAGAAACATTTTAAGGGGAAGGAGAATGGTTATTTGTAGACTTGGAAGGATATTTTTATATATAGGAAAAACAGTCTTTGTTGCTAAGAATATCTGTAGAAAAGTCCTTTTTGGACTAAATTTTGTCAGTTTTTATTTATTTTTTTAGTTGTTTATAGAAAAGTAGTGAAATAATTACAAAAGTATCTTCAGGGAAAATGCATTTGCCTTTTTTCTAATACTTTAATTTCTAGTTCTTTTTTTTTTTAAATCCTTGCCTGAGAACATGTTTTTATTTACTTTAGAGAGAGAAGAATGGAGATGGAGAGAGGAAGGGAGAGGAAGAGAGAGAAAAACATTGATGTGAGAGAGACATATCCATCAGTTGCCTCCTTCACACACTCTGACCAGGGATTGAACTGGAAACATGTGCCCTGGCAGGGAATCAAACCCATGACCTTGTGTAGATGGAATGCCACTTCAATCAACTGAGCCACACCAGCCAGGGCTTTATTCCCTATTGATGTCATCTAAGGTCTTCTATTCAGACTGTGCTCTGGAACCAAAAGCATCAGAGTCTCCTGGGACCAGAAAATTAGGCTTCCCTGCAGACCTCCTAATTTAGAAGCTGCATTTTAACAAAGTCTCTAAGTGACCCCTATGTCTCATTTAAAAAAAAATCACTAGTATAAGGTAATGAAGTCTTGAAGTAAAATTTAAAAACAATCACAAGAAAAAGCAAGGATAAACTTAAGGAACCTAGAAGAATATTGCTAGCCCTTACAAATGGTTCTCCCTTGGGTCACCTGGCCTTATTAATGTTCACTTCCATTATTCCGGTAAATATGCTATCTTTCCTCCTGTTTGTTCTCATTTATCTACAGAATCTTTATTGTCCCTGTTATAATCAAAACATGATAGACAAATATCAACCTCCCAGTAAGAAGTCATTAAACATGGAAGGGTGTTTAAGAAACAGAAATGCCACCCCTTTACTCTAAGACACACAAACCGGCAAAGCCTGTTAGTTGATGGCTTCTTTAAAGAGCCCTAATGGAGTCACCTACTTCAGCAATGCCTGTCTGACATGGCCACCCATAGCGTGAATGGTGAGTACTTCCCTTTGAATGTTCCCAGTTTCTTAATTGAGCTATAATCATATGAATGCTGTGTTTCATAAGAAGAAAACAGTGACTTTTTTATGGTCTTTGCGAAATTAGAATTCATCATAAAAACTCACTAGGATTTTTTTTAAGATTGAGTTATTTTACTTTTATAAAATAAAAAGCTAATGACTAGAAATTGTGAACATCTAAGAGAAATTTTTCCACTATAATATAGAGGAAGACATATATGAATAAATACATAAACATTGTGCCCAGAAGTTTTTATATTTTATCTTTTTTATCTTGACAGCTATAAATAACTTACTCTGGCATGTATGTAATATTTTGTGTATTGCTGTCAGTATAGGATGGTAATTGTGTTAAAATAATGAGTATAGGAACGCATTTCCAATTTTTTTTTTTATTATATAGTTTAGCTCCATATTTGAAAACACTTAAATATTTTGTATTTAGACTTCATGATTAATGACCTTTACCTTTACCATTACATATCTATTCTTCTGGCCAAAAGATATAAATTTCCAGTTATAAGATAAATAAGTGCTACGAAGGCAATGTACAACATGCTGATTATAGTTAACACTGCTGTATGAATTATAGGAAAGTTACTAAAAGAGTAGATTCTAAGAGTCCTCATCACAAGAAGAATTTTTTCTTATTATTATTGTATTTACATGAGATAATGGATGCTACTAAACCCATTGGGAAAACAATTTCACAATATATGTAAATCTAGCCATCAGACTTAATGCTTTATACAGTTATATCTATATCTATATATCAACTAATTCTCAATAAACTTAGAAAAACTGCAAATATTCAAAATATATATCTATTCTAAATCAGGTTTTAGCAAACATTTTTTTAAAGGTCAGATGGCAAATAATGTAGGCTTTGAAAGCTTTATACCATCTCTGTCTCAACAACTCAATTCTGCCTTTCTAGCACAAGAGGAATAACAGACAATATGAAAATAAATGGGCATGAATATGTTTCAATAAAACTTTATTCGTGGAAACCAGCAGTAAGCTGGGTTTAGCTTATGGTCCTTAGTTAGCTAACAACTTTTTAAATATTTCATTTATAAATAAATTTTTTAAATAAATAACCTTATTTTAAAATCTAAATTAGTACCTTTCTGAGTAATACAAACTTAAAATATATATTGTCCAACTTTTAGGAAAAAACACTCATTTTGCCCACTATCTCAGACTGGCACTTTAAATTTGAAAATTCCAAGCCTAATTTGGATTATGCAGTTTAGATTTAAGAGTCCCATGAGTTAAAATAGTGTACATTTACAGCCTTTCATTCCATGGGCAATTTCATATTATTTAGTGCCAATGAAGGTGGATTTGACTGGGGTTGGCCAGTGTACTCTTGTTCCAACTAGCGCCAAAGAGGAATATATAAGAAAGAGATTTCATATAAAACTCTGGACTAGTCATTTTGGTTAATTTTTGTCTTTCCTCTGAGTAATTTATAAAGTATTGGCTGTTTTTTCCTCTTTCACACTAGTTTCTCTGACATGCATATTTAGTATTTGTTGATTATAATTATAATTACAAAGTTTCTGCTGTGAATATTGGTATATTTAGCAGACTCCATATTCTATATGTTTTAACAAAAAGAAAAAAGGGATGAATATTTTAGTAAGTCTTCTTTTATTTCAGAAATATTCTTCAATCCTTTTTGGGGGGCAAGAAATATGTACTAGTGTAAATTGTATTTTTTATAATAATAATAAATGACTTGTGTGGCTTAACTTAAAATTTTCATTAGGCTATTATAATCATTAGATAATATTTTCAAAAACAAAAAAAACGATTGCTGATGAGAGAATTATTTTATACTATTTTCCATGCAGACACGTGTGAATTAATATTAAATATGAAATTTAACAGAAATGTACATCAGACTCTACTATTTATATGGTGATTCCTATTAGAGTCAATATTTTTTACAATCAGTAGACTCTAACATGGTCATGAATAGAAGTGTGCGCAGTCTCCGGATCTATTGCAAAAATTGAAATACACACAAAATCACTGTTAAGACACAATGTCGTTCACAAATACAAACAGATACGAGAGGGAAACTGCTGCCAGATTGGGTTACATTGAAACAATCCACTTAAATCTCCTACATTTCAAAAGAATTTCTATGTATTTAGAAAGGTTTTAACAACAGTTCTGGCTTCCTTGGGGCTCCTAAGGAGCAATGTGGTAGCAATGAAAAGCTCTTTACCATGGGGATCCCTACAATTAAGAAAAGCAGAGATTGTAAAAGTTTACTAGTTTTGAAATATTAGCTTGCCTCCTACTTAAATCTAAACAAAAGCACACTATGGCTCTAGGTCAGCCCAATGCAGACAAAAACCAAACTCTGATTTGCCCCATAGGAAGAACTATAATGGAGTGGAAGCAGCAGCTACTTAATATATGAGTTAAAATTACCCGTGACTGAAGTGAGCACATCAATCAAAAGTTTTGGCATGTACTGAGCCTGACAAACCAGTGTGGTGAGCTTGAGGGCAGGAAAAGCCTCTGTTCTGTATTCAACCGTTTTCAAATTACCATGACATCCCGTTGCATACACCACCCGACTTCCAGCAGGTGGATTTTTGAGCCATTGTGCTTGGAACACAAAGATGGATCAAGTAAGAGCATTTGAGATAGTTTCCTGTTTTGTGTTCTGAAAAGTAGGGTTGCATAAAGCCTTCCAGATTCTTAGCATTTTTTAGGTGTTGAGAAAGGATAAACGTGGATCCCTGAGAACAGAAAATTCAACAATTAAGATGGAATAGAAACATTTGTAGATGCTGATTTATGTTTTAAAAACTGTATGTCCATTTGAAACATCTTGACATAAATGCAGTTTGTCAGATTAAGTGGTTTCATCCAAAGTCTTCCTGTGTCTGGTTCTTTACCAATGTCAACTAATTTCTAAAGATCTTGAAAACTGGAAGAGGGCCTTTTAAAATAATTATATGTCTACATAGCAATTTTGTACAAGTATGTCTAGGAGGAAAGTGCAGTACATACTTATTCCAGAATATACCCCATCTCTCACATGTTATTAATTTCAAAGGGAATTCTTCCCATAGCTCTATATAACTATTTCTCATTAAATCTCTGAGAAGCTGCTATAGAAAACCTAGGAGCAGAATTTGCTTCAATAAGAATGTGGATGTGTGGAAATATGACTAGATAATTCTAGCTGCTATCTAAGTTGTTTTTATTTTTTTACTATAGCACCATATAAGGAAGTAAGATAATCTATTTATGCAAATACCATACACACTGTTAATTTTTATTAATTAATCATTTAAAATAACTCAGCTCAGATTTAACATAATATTTGGGAATATTATAATATTTAAATATTATAATTACAGAGTAGTAAACAGTCTCATGTCTGACTAATTGTAAACAAAGAATCTGATAGTTACAAAATATATGCTAAAAATGTTTTAATTACAGGCTTGGTATATAACTGAATTAGTGAATGAAAATTATAAGTGCAATTATATGCCATAAAGCTAGCAGGTAAAGAATTATATACTTCAATAACTGTGAATAGACCCTGGATAGAAGAAACAAATTAAGAAAAAAATCTTTCTTTTTCTGATGATTTTTACCCATTGAATTGACCAGTTCCATGACTTTGAAGTTAACAACTAAAGTGACATTAGATATGTTTCAGGCATCCGATGATAGTTTTTTTCTGTAGCATCACATCTTCCTGTCCTTCAATTATTGCATATTTTAATAATTGAAATGTACATTATCTTAAGAGGACAGGATATATATAACTTATTTTAATCCATGAGAGACAAGAGAAGTTTTTAAAGATCCATTTAAAGCGTTTTACTTGTATTCACTAAGTTACCATTCTACCACACCACTTTATATATGGAATGATAGAATAAGCTTGAAATTATAAATATCTTTTGCAGTATAAGGCAAAGCACTCAAAGTACTTAGTACAATGGTTTCTATATTTCCAACAACGTTATTCTTCTAACAATATAAGTTTTATGATTTTACTTTAGCATACTTAAAAGACAATTATAATACAACTCACATTAAACTTGTGGCACACTTCCAAAACAATTTAAAATTATCTTATAATACTGAACATTTGCAAACCTTACAGCATAGCAAGAAACACAGAAGAATACATCCAAGAGGAATTTGGCACATATGTACCAGGCAATAATACCAAAAAAATAATAACCCCATCGTCTATAACAAAACTTGGAGAACACAGTAACTTTTCAGTATCAGGAGAATCCTATATAATAAAAGTCTAATATGCTAAGTGTCCAACTGTTCATTCAATTGTTCAACCAGTTGCTATGATGCTCACTGACCACCAGGGGCCAGACACTCCAAACAGTAGGTTAGTTTGTTGCTGGGGTCCAGCCGATTGGGACTGGGCGAGATGGCCAGACATGTCCTGGAGCCTTCCCACAGTCTCTCCCCAGCCCCAATCATACACTGTTGGAATCCCTTGGCTTGGCCTGTGTCCTCTCGCAATCTGGGACCCTTTGGGGGATGTCGGAGAGCTAGTTTCAACCCGATCCCCACAGGTCAGGCCGAGGGACCCCATTGGTGCATGAATCCGTGCACCGGGCCTCTAATACTTTCATAGAGTATGATATATTTACAAAATATAATCTATATGTATAAAAGCCTAAGTGACCATTATGATTGAACAACCAAATGATCAGTCAACCAGTCGCTATGATGTGCACTGACCACCAGGGGGCAAATGCTCAATGCAGGAGCTGCGGAGGCTCCAATAAGAATTGGTGGTCAATGCGCTCCCACAGCCAACCTCTTGTGGCCAGCCAACTTCCCATGGTCCCTTCCCCCTGCCAGCTGGGCCCCAATCGGGACTGGGCAAGACAGCCCTGATCAACCCCAATTGCCAGCCAGGCCAAGGTATTTTAGGTATTGGGCTTCTAGTTGATAATAATGGTTAAGAACCAAAAATTATGATCAATCAATTCTGTGCACTTTAGGTCAGGGAGAAAAATAGTAATTACTGCATGTATTAGTAAGCTTGGGTTGCCATAACAAAGTATCACATACTGGGTATCTTAAATAATAGATATTTCAGAATTCTGGAAGCTAAAAATCCAAAATAAAGGTTCCATCAAATCTAGTTTCTGTGAGAACTTTCTTTGAGGCTCATAGAATCCTGCTTTCTTGCTGTGTTCTCAATTGACCTCTCCTCGGTGTGTTCAGAGGACCCGTCTGGTTTCTTTTTCTGTTCTTATAAGTACAACTAGAGGCCTGGTGCACGAAATTCGTGCATGGGGGGTGTCCCTCAGCCCAGCCTGCACCCTCTCCAATCTGGGACATCCCTCTTACAATCCAGGACTGCTGGGTCCCAACCGCTTCTGCCTGCCAGCCTGATCACTGCCTAACCACTCCCCTGCCAGCCTGATTGCCCCTAACTGCCCTCCCTCGCAGGCCTGGTCACCCCTAATTGCGCTCCCCTGCCGGCCATCTTGTGGTGGCCATCTTGTGTGTTAGAGTGATGGTCAATTTGCATATTACCTCTTTATTAGATAGGATACTGGTGGATTAGGACCTCATCCTATAACCTCAATTAACTCCCTAAAGGCTTTATCTATAAGACAGTCACTTTGGGGTTTAGGGCTTTAACAGATGAATTTGGGGAGTCATAATTCAATCCCTAAGACCAGAGAATAGTGATAATATGATACTCAGATTTATTATTATATGTAAAATAATTTAGGAAAAATAAACTGCTACATAAATTGAAATACTTATGTTCAGTTCTTAAATAAAAACATTCCTAATAAAATTTAATCATTTTTAATATTTAGATATTCTTTCTACTATGAAAAAAGTGTCAGTAATTTTATCTCAATTTCCAAGTATATTGCCCAGTGCAGGAAGAATGAAGATGTGGGGATATTAGAAAATGATGTGATTATTAAACTAAAGATATAAAATTATTTATCTAAATAAATGCTACTTTCAAGTATGTTACTGCATTTAAATGATTCATGACATCAAATAAGGATGAATAATCCTTCTTTAATGGTCGTTTTGATTTCTAAAATAGAGAAAATTCAATTAAAGCCAAGGCTTATAAAAAGAATATAACTATGTTAAGAACATCACTTTGAAGTAAAAAATAAACAAACAAACAAACAAACAAAAAAGAATTATGCTAAAGTTACACCTTGGCTCCATTCTTAAATTTATATAGCTATGTAACTAATTTGAGGAAATGATTGCATGATAATGTAAGTTCTCTTTATTTGATAAAAACAAGGCTTCTTATTTTGTAGATAAAACTGATGTATGGAGATAATCACCTGACAGGGTCTTACCTCCATGTCAAAGAGTAATATAAAGCCAATGTTTTTTTCATTGGAATTTACCTATTTTCAGTATAAAGAAATTTCCAAACAATGTATAAAATTACATTTCCTCAAATAATACAGATTTTAAATTTGGATATCTTATAATTCTACACATTTGTCAGCATACAAATATAATACTTAAACATTGCATAATTAGGATGGCTATAAGGTTAATCTTTTAAAATTTATTTAGCATCAATAAAAGATACTTAGAAAATTTGCATAGGAAAATTTTGTCTTCATTTCAAGTTTCTTATTTAAGCTCTGAATGGACCTTAGCCAGGATTCATATTTATATGTTTGTAAGACAAGTGAGCACATATACTCATTCATATAATTTACAGCTCAACAGTTTAGCTGTTTTCCTGCAGCTTTCTTTTTAATTATACCTTGAAAAGCTTAATTATTATAGAGGAATACTTGGCCATTCTTCTAACCTTTTGATTTTGATTCAGGGCCTAGGACTTCACTCTGTGTTCTTTTGCTACATTTTTTTTGTAACATCACTTATGCAAATATGGAGGTCAAAAACAAAGGTTATCCATTTAGAGAGTTGTGTCTTAAAATCATTTCCCTTTCTTTGCTTGATGCATCTGTTTCATGGAAGACTCAGTGAGGTCAGTGAGGGTTCTGAATGTGAACTTTTGGAGCTAAGCTGATTTATGCTGAGCTGATCTAGATCAGTATCCACAGAAGCCTGCTGAAGGGCTTGTAGGAACAGTGACAAAAACTCATTCGTGATGGAGCTCCAGTCCAGAGCTCGGCAAGACCTGGCTGCATGCTCAACCATGCCAGTATTTGCACATGTGAGACTCCCAAAATGTGGGGTGGGGGGAGTAAATGACAATGACTGAATGAACAATCAAGATGGAAAGAATCCATGAGGTGAACAATGTTTGTAAGGTGGGAGCCAAGTTGTGAGGAGCCTTGAAATTTAATTAATATAAGTAATCAGGTTACATGCCCTATCATTTCCTTGACTAGATTTCACGAATTACAATACAGTGAAGCTCTATGAATACTCTTATTGCATATAATTGCGTTCCAACTCTCAAAGGTCAAACCTGAGCTTTTCAAAAGCAGAGGGAGCTGCTTCATGTACACGCTCCGATGAAGACATTTTTTATGAGTTTTCCTTTACTGTCCTGTAACTTACTCATCTGATTTAATAGCACTAACCTCCACTGAGAGTGACTTTCTCTCACAGAAATAAAACCTGGAGACCTAGGTTTTCATGTGACAGAATTGTGTGAACTGGGGACTATGTAATATGCTGGAGTGGTTTAAATTAAATTTGTCTTTAGTGTCCACCCACTTAGTTTTTATAAGGCCTCACATCTAGAATTTGATGCTCCTCTTATTGTCTTAGATAATTGTTAAATAATCAACATTAAAAGGAGAACCTTTTTAGGTGTATTTCAGCTATAGACTCAGGATTCAAAGAAAGAGACATGTAGTATTTCAAACCTTATGTCAGCACACAAGGTAGCCACTCCTCAGATTACCCTTGCAGACTAATACTATTCAGTTTTCAAATAACATCAACTCTTTTGTAAGAATAATAAGAGCCCTGTAAGCCAGCCTCTCACCAAACTAAGGGATCCCTTCAGCAGCCATCTGGGCAGTTGTCTAACCACAAAGCTTATGATTTGTGAAGCAAGTAATTTCACTAACGGAAGAGCTCTTTTTATATGTTAAACTGAAATCTAGTTCTTGTTTTTCGCTTTTCTGTACTGCCATTTTTTCATCATAGAATAAGACTATCCTTGCTATTTGTGGTAGAATAGATTGACTTATTTGAAGCAAGAAAGCTTGAAAGAACATGGAAAAATTGTAGTCAGGATTTTTTTCATAATCAAATGTATTTATGACAATAACCTCAAAAGTAACTCTCAAATAATTGTGTAGCCTGTTCTAAGTACCTTGCATATATTAATCAATTTAATCCTCACAAAACCTCTGTAGTTAGGTATTATTATTATTATATCCACTGGAGGCCTGGTACATGAAATTCATATACTGGGCAGGGAGAGAGACCCTCAGCCCAGCCTGCACCCTCTCACAGTCTGGGAACCCTCGAGGGATGTTCGCCTGGGGATCAGACCTAAGCCATCAGGAAGACATCCCTCTCTCAGTCCGGGACCCCTCACTCCTTATTGCCTGCCTGCCAGTTGCTTCTTACCACTGGGCTCGGCTGGAGAAGCTCCTGCCACCGCCACTGTACGCGCTAGCTGCGAGCCGGGCTTCCACCATAACAGTCGCTTAGGCTTTTGTTATACAGATTTTCCAGGTGAGAAAATTTAGGTGCAGAGTAGTTTTAAAATCTGCCTAAGGTACAGAGCTAGTAAGGAGAGAAGTGATATTTATTAAAAAGTCTTACAAATTAAAAACAAAAGGTATTTTGAAATAAAACCAACTGCCTTGAATATGAAAAACTGAAGACAATAATAGTTGATCATTCTGCCATACTTGATTATCTTGGTGCTGTTGTTTGAAGAGGGTTTTTACAGATCATGCTACTGAGTAGAGCAGGCATAAGTTAAATAGCAAGTCATCATGGTGAAAAATGAAACATTTCATCAAAGAAAGGATAAAAAAAGAAGAAAGAATTCAAATAAAAAATTTTGGGCAATTTTGGTGTTTTTGATCAATTATAGTAAAGGAAAATTTATAATAAAATATACATAAACAGGTATGCAACAAACAAACATGATGTCCTATTCTGACCAGGCTAATGTTTGATTTACACATGATTAATTTTTCAATACAATTCTTACCTGTACAGTTTAGACCCTTAATGTTAACACTCAACCACATGTTAATTTCATATACATTACTTCCATGTTTGCCTAGTGTCATAAATGTTTGAGTAGATAATAAAAGCAAAAATTGGCTTTATAACCTAAATATATTAATCTTGAAAATAAATTTTGAAAAGTAATAAAGCAAGATAAAGACTGCTTTACATGTAAAGTTATTTTTTAAATTATCATTTGAAAATAGTATCAATTTATTAATAAAGGCATTCTGTTTCTACATATGAGATACATTTGGAAATTAACAGTTCTTAACCTTTCATCAACAAGCACTGATTTTTCACATAGTGAGGATAAATTTTACTAATACAATCCGAATCTTCTTGAGTCTCAGCAATAACCCAGAACAAACATTATTAGTCATAACAGCATTCAGAATAAATAGGTAACAGACCTCCAAAAATTAGGTTTCCAGCTTTAGCTTTGACACTGTAAATAACCCTAACTGGTTAAACCACTGTTGTAAAACATAAACAGATTATGAAAATGTATGACATATATTCTCTATTGACAATTTTGTTTCCTTATTATTTCAAGCAGTACTTACTAAGCCTCACCAAACAGATCACAGATAGCACTTAAAAGAGCATGTATTCCATGAATTGTGCTGCTTTCTGAAGTGACATTGTTAAGTATATGTTATGTACATTTTAAAGTTTAATATATTTAAGTTATGAAGCCATCTATCCTTTTGCTTTTACTGTCTCCTCAACATTTATGAGAACAGGCAAACATGAAGCAAATGTACACAAAAGAAACGTATGCTAAAGTAGTTAGGGTACTAAACCATTTAGTTAAGAATTGTATTAAAAAGCAATAATAATTAAATAGAACCTAGCCCTTGCTCTAAAGCATATTAGAAACAATTAGAAAAAAAGATTTATATAAGTAGAAATGCAAAAATACTGTAGTGTATGTATATACTATAGTCATAGAAAGAGAGAGAGTGCAAATGAGGGAGAGAGATTTTAATACATAGCCTATGTGCTAGCTAAAGTATGCACAGGATACTATAACAATTCTGTGATAGTAAAGAAAAACTTCACCAAGGAAGTATCTTAAAAATGATCTTAAATCTTAAATGAACCTTATATTATATTCATTTCACTTCCTTTCATATTTTGAATCACACTGTTTCTCTACATACCCAATACGTTTCTGATCTCACTCATACAAAGTCTGCATATCCTATCTGATCTATCTTTTTACCCAATTATTTAGTGGATTGAGTATTTTTATCAGCATTTTTCTCAATATCAGAAGCTTTTACTTTAATGAAACTGGCATTTTATTGAGCGAGAAAGACCTGTACATAGTCATTGAGAGACCAAGTGCATAAATAACATTGTAAATAACACTACTTGTCAAGCCAAAGATAATGCTACAGATACACAAGGAGTATGGGTGGAGTTTCTGGGCTGAGCTTGGAGTACTCTATTACTTATGGCATCAAAGCTATTGGCTTTAAGATGTTCCATTATTTTACTTAACTACTGAAAAAGAAAAAAAAATCCCTGCCAATTATACCATAATATAATATTTCTAATAAGTTGGCATATATACCTATATGCCTATGTATCTCCTTCCATATAGATAGATTGCTATGCCATGATAGTTAATAGAAAGACATACTGTATATTTTACTTAATGAACTCTTAAATTCATCGTTTTTTATCATGTATAAATTATGTAATAGCTAAAAAATACTATGAGTGCAATAATTGTATAAACTATTCTAAAATCATTTTTATGTTCAAGTTTGTTTATCCAGAAACATTCTTCTGAATAACTTTGATTCATAGTCTTCAAAATTCATATATTATACAAAATAGTATCCTCTTTGCCATCAAATTAATCTCTAGCAGAGATTCCATTATCATCTGGAGAATTTTCTTGTGAGAACTTGACTCCCATTCTGCAAGTTTAATGTACCCATGATGAGAAAGGCCACCATGTCACAGCTATTGTCATCAACACTCTCATTGGTAATGTTAGAAAAACATTGTTATTTTCAGGGTAGCATTTTGCTACATCTATTATAGTACATAACTTAGAAAATAAGTAAATTTCATTAAGTATTTAAGTCAATATATATTATCTTACTTGGGAAAGTTCTACGTGATTTTATGGTCATAGGTACAAGTGATTGGATTTTGTTACCTTTAACACGATCCACGTTCCAAATTTCTATTCACCTCTGCTTAAACAGGCATGTTAAGTTTTTCATAATCTAATTTACCTCTAACTTTGTGTCAATACAGTTACTGATAAATGCTACAATTAAAACTATAAAAGAATCATCTCTAAAATACCCACTTACTTATAAAATTATAAATCTATAGAATTGAAGAAAATTTATAAATTTGAAGGTCAGCAATTTTGATGTCTACTTGGTACATTTAACAAAGATGGCCTAACCCAGTAGTCATATTTTATCTAAACAAATTATCTCACTTTTCAATGGGAAACACTTTTAAATGTAATTTTCCTTTTGATTTTCTTTGATTGTAAAGCTCCACAAAATAAATTGCATATACTCTGCTCTTAACCTGAGGCCATATAGTCAGTAATATGAATAACAGTGTCACTTGTAAGGACATAAAGATGTGCCAATATGAGTTATAATACTCCTTTGAGTTTTTTAAAGCCTTGGTTTCAAAAAATATATATGCATATTTAACTGTATAAAATAATTTGTTCATTGAATTTGAGATTAATGGCACAACTAGGTAGGTAGGCAGATTGGTAGGTAGGTAGGTAGGTAGGTAGATAGATAGACAGACAGGGCTAGACCTGATAACAAACAAGTGAAACACTTCAGGGAGTGTTCTGTCAGATAACACTCTGTCACACAATATTTAATTGGCATAGAGTTTTTAAAAAGGATACCAAATAAATGAGGGAATACTATTTTGTCTAGGCTAAGAATACAGTGTTTAAAACATACAAATAATACAACAGCAACAAAGCTAACACTATGGTAAATATTTCAAAACACAACTCATAAGAATAAAGTATTACAGAATGTATTACACACTATTTGGTATTTCTGAATAGTAAAACAATAGGATTTAATACTTGATCTTGATATTACAATGTACTTTTATAGTATGCTGTCTTTCTTCAGGAGTGCAAACTTAAATATAGGGAGATAGAATACGTTTAAAATACATATTCTAAAATTTTCACTTATAGGAAATATTGTTAATGTTATCTATTTGAGTGTTACTACATTTTAATTTATTTTCAAGTGTTACTGTAATTATTCACATTTTGAATACACTCTATATGGCTTGTTTTCTTTTCCAAGTGGAAAATTTTTAAACACCTCAAGAAAATTTTGTTACGAATTCTACCAGGTGACACTGATTTCAAAGACAAATCTATGCCTTGAATAAATGTACTCTGGTCCGTTTCATTTTGCTTCTTAGTTGCAGTTGATTTCCTTTCAATAATTTACTCACTGTGAAAGTAAATCCAATATTTTAAAAGTTCATATGTTTCAATAATATATTTTTGTTTTACTATATGGGTAGCATAATTTAAAAGATTTATAATTATAGGTCTCTAAAAGTATATTTAAGAACAATTCACGCTATAAAAAGGATTGGCATTTTTCAGAAGAAAGCAAAGTTGAATATTGAATTTACCATTTAAAATGTCAGGAAATTATGTAATATTTATTTTTAAATCTCAGATACTATATATTCATTTTATATGTAAAGCAGTGCATCTGGTTAAAAATCAAGGTAGTTTTGCTAACTGAACTATAAATTAAATATAAATTACTTTTGGTTTTGTTAAGTTTAGTAACATGTAATATAATGTTTAACTACTATAATTATTATATTCAGAAAAGAGTATTTTAATGGGCTGGGAATTAGAAAGAGCAATGTTAAATATAATATAAGCAAATGATCACTAATTTTTAATCTTTCTAATAAATGCCTAAAGATCTGACTCAACAACTCTGCATTGCACAGTTTTCAATGGCTTTATAAAAATCAAAGAGAGGTCACAAATTGAGAAAGATTATAGCTGAACTGGAAAAATAAAAGGAAATCAGGCTATAACACCGGATGCCAGTTTCATTAACGTAAAAGCTCCTGATATTGAGAAATCTGTTGGTAAAAATACTCAAATCCACTAAATAATTGGGTCAAAAGATAGATGGGGTAGGATATGCAGACCGTGTGTGAGTGAGATCAGAAAGGTACTGGGTACGTAGAGAGACAGTGTAATTCAAAATATGAAAGGAAGTGAAAAATCAAACGAAACAGGCTAAGCCTCCACTCTCCTTTCTTTCAAAGAGAAGCCTGGCACGACAGAATTTATTTCAGTTTTGGCCAAGGAAATTGTCCCTTTAAGCTATGGGAATGAATTGTCTCTTTTTAACCTCCTTTCTCCCTGCAGTACATAATCACTGTCTGTCACACTTTGATGTCATAATCATCCGCTGAAGCTCCACCGTTAAAGAGTAAATCTGCTTAACTCACAAGAAAAGGAGGAAAATTGCACAGAGGCACTTGCTTCCCTTGCCTCAATGGCAGCCCATTTGAATTACAGAAGTGCAGTATTATGTCACTTTAGTATTACGGGTGCCATTTCAAAAGCCAAAAGCCTGTTTTAAAAACTATATCTTAATCGGTTCAAATAAAAACAGCAACTATTTTCCACTAAATGAGCATAGTGCTCATGTGTGTGTCTGTGTATATGTATGTGCAGGCATGCATGCGTGAGCAGCATGAAAAAGGCATTAAAGAGCTAAGGAATGTTAGTGTGTCTTCAAGCTGCCACTTTTCAAAGGCAAAGAGCTCTTAAACTTTGCATCTACTCTTCTATTTGAAGAAGTATTTTGCATTAAATATCCTAAAGGCTATTTCACAACTTGTCCTCGGCATACCAGATGAAAGAAGAATTTGAATAATCTTTGAAATATATTGAAAAAATGTACCAATGATTATTTTTATAATGAGCCAAAGCAATTTCTTGTTATTTAATGTTTTACTAAATTAAAACCTGAAGATTTATTCATTTATTCTTGATCTTGGCTTACCTGGCTATTGAATGTTCCTACAAATGATACATGGTATAGTTCTGATCAGAATATTTGAAATATCAATGAAGGCAACTTAATTGCCTTACTTTTTTCTGTGATCTACTATTCTGCAGCTGGTTGCCATGTTAAAAGTTTCACAATTTCAGGGAATAAAATCATGTTTCCACAGAAGTGGTCCTTATTGCCTAATCTTAATCTGCAAGGATATTTCTAGTTTAAACTCCAGATTTCTTTGAGTTATTGCATATTCTCCAATAAGAATGAAAATCAGAGCTTAAAGAAAGATAAAAAGCCCACTTTTTTAGTTTCATGTCAATAATTCTTTTTGCATGATATTGGCTATTACATATGTTGAATAAATCCCACAGGAAACTGTGCTGTTCTACATTTTGTGTAAAATACAAGCTTATCCTGTTTGGAAAAGGGCATTTGAGCTTCTAGTTCCCCGTTGCTACTTATGCACTTAACTTTCAATAATGATAAAGAACTCCTCAGAAAAGAAATTTCCTTTCAAAGATGATTTTAAATCAACTTCCTCAGTAAATTGTTAAAACAACAACAACGATTGTTTTATAATGTGAGGTTTTCTAAGAGCAGTAAAGGAATTGCTGCATTTGGATGCTCGGTTTATTTGATATGAATTGAATAATCCTAAATTAATTTTCAATTCTTTTTTAATATGTTTCTATTAATTTTGGAGATGGAGAAAGGGTGAGTGGGAGAGAGAATCATCAGTGTGAAAGATATGAGAAACATATATCAGTTGCCTCTTGTACGCACCCAGACCAGGGAATGAAGCTAAAACCTGGGCATGTGCCCTGACTGTGAATTGAACTCAAACCTGTCAGTGCAAGGGATGATGCTCAACCAACTGAGCCACAGCAGCCAGGGTTAATTTACAACTCGTTAGTAAGCTGGTAAAGTCCTTTCAATATAACTTTCTGATTGGCTGGATTTTAGTAATGTGTTTTCCTTTACTGTGGTATCTCTACCTGTCATTTCATTGAATACAGTATGAGAAAATATGTTGATCTTCTAGCCTCAAATTTCCTGTTATGTGGTTTAAAATTAGTTAATCCTCTCTTCATGATAAGTTAAAAGATAGTTGCATTTCATTATCTTTATTATGTAAAGTTTTGTTATTTCAAAATCCCCTATGGAAACATTGAAATATAAAATATTCACTAAACAGCTGTTTCTTTGTATACAGTCATTTTAAGCAAACCTTTGCTTTGTTCATGAAAACTATGATGTTGAGGTCTCTAATTACAACTTTTCAGTTACAAATTTAGGTGATTTATCTAGAAACAAGAAAGACACAGTAAGAGAAAGATACTATCTACCATAAAATGAGGAAAAATCATAACTTGAACAATGGAAGCAGTACCAGCCATCTCGGACATAATTTGTCAGATTTTGCTTTTTTTTTTTTTTTTTTTTTTTTTTTAGGATATGATACCATATACATTTTGAAAGTTTGCTGATAGATAAATCATTTAAAAGAGAAGCTCTGAAAGGTTTCCAGCTCCATTTCATACTGCCTGCTCTTTCTTCCCACCTAAAGCAGGTGCAATTCACTAACAGGAGAAAGGCTTCACACAACAGTGTGAATCACAATTCACCCAGGGCTTATGCAGCCCTGGAGGCAGAGAACCTCCATAAATCAGGACCTGTGGGGCTTTCTTCCTGCCTACTATTTCCACTTCTTGAGGGTTATCCATTCTGAGTTGTAAAACAGCATGCCCCGTATCTAAAAGTCATGAGTTCCGTCTTCTACATCATATCCCTCACCTCTCACCTCAACCTAGCTCATAAAGACAGGCCCTTAGAGATTTAGTAAGTGTGAACATTTCTAAATTATATTAGCAACAGCTTAATTGCCTCAAATAAGTTTTCCGTAAATGTTTAGCAATTTAAAAGCCACAATGTTCTTAAGATGGAGTACTAGTTAGCACTAATTTTCCAATGACCAAGGTTTGGGATGGTAAAATCATGGTAAATGGAAGATAAACATATATCCAGTCAATGAGTTGTGGAGTTTCTATCATTATTTTCTACTAGAGGCCCAGCTCATGAAATTGTGCTCAGGTAGGGTCCCTAGACCTAGCCTGCGATCAGGCCATCTTCTGCCCACTTGTCAGTCCCCAGTCCCACCCCGCTGCCATTCCCCAGTTCACCGTGGTTTCCCGATCACAGCATAGTTCCAGTTCCCCGGAGCCTGCCAGGGGGAGGGACCAAGAGGTTGGCCATTCCGCCCACTCACCAATCCCGCCCTGCCACCACTCACTTGGGTTCGCTGTGGTTCCCATTTGCCATGCTGTGATGAGAGCTTGCAGGCCAGAGGGGAAGGAACCGAGAGGTGGTCAATGCACCTCATGGCGACTGGTCGAATGGTCATTCCAGTCATTACGCTTATGGTTGCTGCCCTTTTATTATATAGGATACTAGAGGCCAGGTGCACGAAATTCCTGCCCCTCAGCCCAGCCTGCACCCTCTCCAATCTGGGACCCCTCAAGGGATGTCCGACTGCCCATTTAGGCCCCATCCAGGTAGGATCGGGCCTAAACGGGCAGTCGGACATCCCTCTCACAATCCAGGACTGCTGGCTCCCAATTGCTCACCTGCCTGCCTTCTTGATTGCCCCTAACCGCTTCTGCCTTACAGTATGTAATACCTGTGTGTGTGCATGTTGTTGTTGTTTTTCTTTTTTTTCTATCTAGTGAAACTGTTCATCCTTCGAACCCCTGATCAAAAGTGTTCTCTTCTTTGAAGTGATCTTTTCCCTCTTGCTTCATCTCCAGGTTCTGCCTTTGATTCACACCCTGAACAGCACTCTCTCCTTGTGTTGGTAGGGGTTGTTTTTCAGTCTATCTCTCCACTCCTGCTCAAGCGATGAATAAATTGTTAGGACTTTAATAATAGAAACTGTATCTTATTCATACTTGTATGTCTGACACAATATCTATGATGGGACCTCAATAATTGTCTATTGGATTGAATGAAGAGATGAAATGTGTTGCCCATTAGTCAAGGACTCTGTGAAAGAATTTAATAATCACATAGAACAACCTAAAATTATATTCCTTATCTCTCTGTGAAAGCCGGATGTCATCAGAATTTTCCCTGACCATTGAAATGTAGCTGTTTGTCTCAAGGATACTTCTCCCTTGTATCATTCCCATTGGGATGCCAGAGAATTACCCAAGATTTAAAAACAGTATTGAGAGCCTTCGGATGGCTTTAGGTACTCATGTTCAATGCATGTCACCATCTCCTGTACGTTGCCTGTGTTTCAAATTGCTTGGGACCAAGGCATAAACTGAGCTTTATTTGAGCTTCACACATACACCTATACACACAAATTGTCCATTATAAAATATGTGCATATATGCTCATCAATATGGTTCGAGGCTCTGACAGGGTGCTAATGTTATAGCTACAAATTACCTAACATTTAATATTTGACTCTACATACAGTTTTTTAAAAGCCAAAGATTTTTAATGATCATTTCCCAAAACATCACCCCTCACTTTAGGCGACTTTATTGACTCCCTGATTGCTTCGCTACTTCCCTTCAAATTCTTCTACTTCAGTTATTCAAAATGACCCAGCTGTAACCAACGCCACATTAACCTCTCTGTCTATTTTTGCTGCTCAAATCCACTTGGGAAGTTATGGTTATACATAGCAGGTTTTTATTTTCTCCTTAACAGCACTATAAAAAGTTATATTTTCTTTAGTGAAAGTGAAAGTAAAATGAGTTTGTTACAAAATTAGCCTAGAAATGTTTTCAATATATGATGAATTCAAAAAGTTTTTTTTTCTGTTCTTATAATAATACAACATACAGTCCTGCATTTTCTGAGAATTCTTCAATTTTAGTATGTGTATTTTTCCTTATAATCTCTTTGGGCTCCTTCTACAAGATACTCATAATACTTTTTTTTTGTCTTTAATTTCAAAATCCCTGGGCATGGGAAGAAACATTCACTCCTTTTATTATCCTTAAATATCTAAGTTAGCATGTGCTCTTCCACTTGTCATAACACATTATACTTTCATTAACAAATACACTTTCAACTAAGTTTAAAGAACTTTTAGGCTTGATCTTACCTTTAAGCTAACTAACTTTTAATCTCAATATAGAATTAGGACAAGCAACTATTACCCTCTTAAGTTCTTGACCTTATGTTCTATTATATCCTTATCCTTACCCTCACGGATTATTTTTATTTTGATAATTTTGATGAATTCTTTTCAAAGTTGTAGTCTTACAATTCAGTTCTTAAGCAAGATTCAATGCTCTGGATTTCATATCTCCAGATAAATTGTCAAGAAAACTTTTCCACTGAGAAGTCATTTTAAAACCAGAAATCATTGTAAGGCCCCTGTGTTTTATTGGTTTTCTTTTTCTTATCATCATTAGATCAGTATCATCTATTTCTCTCTTAGACATGTGGTTCACAGGCACACCACTTCTCACACCACATTCCAGATATTCCAAATCCTGTTTCTTCCTTCACATCTCTAAAGCACCATCCAAAACAAACAGTCCTTTATTCTTCTTTTTAAACCATGTTTTCTCTTGTCCCTGTGGGCAGATACTCTCTCTCACATGGTGGGTCGGAAATGTTTTGAGAACAGATGCTGTAAAAGAAATAATCTTGAGGACATAAAGCTGTAGGAGGCATGGAATTTATTACTAGAATGCATCCCTGGACCTGACTGTTCCTCCACTACTTTTATCCTTGACCCTGGATGGCATTTGTGCAATGTCTGTGTTTAAGTGAACTATGAGCCTTTATGTTCAGGACAATGCTTCACTGTCTTAAACTGCTTACAGGTGTTTTTATTAGTTCTTAAGATACTCTTGTTAATAACTAAGACACTGATGTTAATAATAAAGCAAAAACATTGAATACAACGGTGGCTACCAATCAAAGGAATGCCCAATTAAAAATATGCAGAAGCTGATCACCTGTGTTAATCAAATTAAAATGTTCTGAGAAGAGTCCAGCTTGGAGTGAAGAAAACTCATATCTCCACAGGGAAAACTTGGCATTTTTCAGAGGGAAGGTTTTACATGAATATATCCTAAGGGATTCTAAAGTCAGAGACATAGGACAAGTTTCATATCTCACAGGGAGTGAAAAAGAGAAAACTGATGGCAAACATTGCTTAGGCAGTCATTAGTTCTGCTCACTGAGAATTCTGCTTCTTCTCCCTTGCAGGCACATGATAGGATTATTATACTTCCTACCCTCTTTCGTGGCCATATGTCTTGCTTTGTCCAGTGAAATTTAAGTGGACATAACTCACTTCCAGATAGTAACTTTCACAGCCCATGTGCAGTTTGCCACATTCTCCTATTCCTTCTGGCATGGTGATGAGTAACATTTGAGACGATCACTGCTCCCTCAGCCTGGACCTCTGGAGCTTTCTTGCATACGAAAGCCCCAATGCCACACAAAGCCACACAAGGAGAGAACCAATTCAGGGCCAGGTTTTGGTAGCCAGGTTTTGGTACCAGATCCTAGTCCAGCCTGTTTGACACGTTTGGTTTTTCAACATCTTTGCATAGTACCCTAACTGCAAAAATATTTCACTCTTCACTTTAAACTCCTTTCTTAAGCTTTGATGATTTTACATGTTAAAAAACTAAAAGGCAGAAGGTAGAATTTCTATTGTAGCTTTATCTTCACCAGTGGACAGTTTCATAAAGAGTATCCATTTGGAGCGGAACATTTATATTTAAGGATTATAAAAGTAGAGGAAAAATACTTCTCTTCCCTTTGAAGATGCATACATGGCTGAATAAGAACATTCAGACAAGCTTATGACATAATCATGAGGAATAGTTCTGCACAAAAACATAAAAGCTGAAAAAAAAAAGTTTTCAGTGACTTGAAAAATTAACTCTGAAAGTACTTTATTAGCTACTGTAACATATATTAGTGAATTCAAGTGAAAAATTTCTTCCAGGATAATAATGTTATACAAATATCCATTTAGAATTTTGGTGAAATTAAATTCTAAAAATTATGTAGAATTAAATATTTGGATATTAATTTTCCTATTTTTAAGTTGTTGATATTTAAATTTTAAAAGAAAAATATCTAATAGTACTAACAATAAAAATAAAGTTAAAATACAATAAAATAAAAATCATCTTGTAAGCAAATAGTCCTCTCCTATTTATTTTTTACAATTTTATTTCAAAAGTATATTTGTTTGTTAAATAGAACATTTAGTTTCTAGTGCATTATTAAACAGGTATTAATCAGCTTTTGATATAAAACACTGAGCTAAGTGTAATGAGGTATGTACAATTATATAACATGGGCTACAGCTTGGATGTATCCACTATAGGAAAAATATAAATGTATCAGAGAATTATAGATATTGATATAAATATGAAAGAAATGCTATAAGAATTTGGAAAAAACAAAATATTAATAGCACATATTGTCTTTTCTCAAAGTGTAGGTATCTGAACATGCTTAGGAAAACTACAGAAATTCTCAGAGATCAGATCTAAGCTATTTAAGTAGCTCTTTTCAAAATCAATGGAATAAAGTAATGATGAAAAACATTGAAGTTTGTAAACAACAAAAAATATTGAAAAAACAGTGATTGAGTCATATTTTTAACATAATTTATAAAACCAGTCAGTGGGATTTTTTTTTTAATCTTCACCTGAGGACATTTTTTCAATTGAATTTTTAGAGAGAGGGGAAGGGAAGTGGAGCGGGGAGAGAAAGACAGACAGAGAGAGAGAGAGAGAGAGAGAGAGAGAGAGAGAGAGAGAGACATAAATTGCTTGCCTCCCACATGTGGCCTGACATGGGCCGGGAACTAATCTGCAACTGAGGTACTTGCCTTTGGCCAGGAATTGAGCTCACAACCTTTCTGTCGGTGGGCCAATGCTCTAACTGCTGAGCCAAACTGGCCAGGGCAGTGGTCGGCAAACTCATTAGTCAACAGATCCAAATATCAATAGTACAATGATTGAAATTCCTTTAAGAGCCCAAGTTTTTAAACTTAAACTTCTTCTAACACCACTTCTTCAAAAAACTCGCCCAGGCCGTGGTATTTTGTGGAAGAGCCACACTCAAGGGGCCAAAGAACCGCATGTGGCTCGTGAGCCGCAGTTTGCCAGCCACGGGATTGGCAATGGGATTCTTTTAAATTGGCCCTTCCAGGTAGATATCATGTAGCAACTGTTTCTCCTTTTATAGCTTTCTTAGACCCCTCAGATTAAATTATGTGTGATTAGTGGACAAAGCGCATTCATAACTGCCTGATTTTTTTATGGCTGCTGTTAATTTGCAGAATTATAGCAATTCATTCCACACCATACACAACCAAACAATATATATGATTTGGAAGAAAACAATTCTTATAATCAATTATCATTTGGTATCTAAATTCACCTCAATGAGGGGATATTGAACATTCATTTACACAAATAATGTGTTCTAAACTTGTGTACTAACTTGAGTTACAGTTATTTTTGGCATTCTAAATTACCTTCTACACTGCCTAAAAATGTACAGTTATATCAAATAAACCAAAACCAAATAAAATAAGTTTATAGGAAATATGCATTAAGTCCAAGCCATGTATGATGCATTTTATTATTTTTTTTCCTTTCTGCTCTAATAGTGACTTTTGCATAAAGTTTTTAAGGTACTTAAATTACTAAAATGGAAGGTATTTCTACTTTCTGTATCAATGGCTTCCATAAATATATTCAGGAGAACTACTCTCACAGGTGGAATATAGATTAAGATTGAAAAATATTTGACTGGGAAAGAGAGGTCTTTCATCTTAGTAAAGCAAAAATGCAATGTTATTCCTTGGATTTTGTCACATGCCTGCATATCGAAGGGTCTCACACATAACCTGATGATGGAGAAAATGTCCTTTGTCTTGCCCCGCAGTCATGCTGCAGCTAACTTGATGCTCTGTAGGCATAGGAATGTTATTAATAAAAGTACTGAAATACATCTACCAGACACCCGGGAAAATATTATGCTTTCTGAAGAAGAGGTGGAAGAAAATCTTGCTCTCAATCTAAACTTTCATTTGCTAGAGTTTGGAGAGTATTCTAGCAAACAAGAAATTACTTTCTATCCATAGGAACATTGTTATAAGGAACTTTACTCAGTCTTATTTCAATAGTGGTTTTTTTTTCTTGGTAATATGAAAGATAAATTAAGTGGATCACAAAAGACTTTCACTACTCTGAATTACCTGTTTCACCTCGGAAAGCCACACAAAATGAACCTCTTAAGCCTTTTGAAAATGGCCTTTTTTCCCCTCTGCAATGATTTACCTTTCCCTTCAAAAATCCGTTTTACAAAAGTGAGTGTGATTAAAGGAAGCCAACCACCACAGACACTTGCTGAAGATGCTGCTTATCTGGAACTGCCTTGACAATGTATGTGTTTGGGGTTGGGAATGCTGCAGGTTCAAGGGATAATTCCGCCTTTCAGGCACTTCAATTTATTTCATGCCTGAGCACTGTCATTGTACGCAGACAAGATGAAACGCATCCTTGTATAAAGAAATTGAAATGGAATCCTACTTGACCCAGCAGGATGGGGTATTATGTCTGACTCACTAGTGATTCCTGGGATAATATCTAATTCCAGGAGGAAATTTTCTTGATATGGCCACCTGCTGTGAGTGGCTTTGTCCAGGGATCACAAGTTGTTCTGGGTGACTAGGCTCAGGACATGCCTAAAAGAATGCAACTCGTCTCCTGCTGGCATTTAGATCTCTTCATTTTCTCCATGCTTTCTATTCAGCAGGAACAGCTGAATGGAACAGGGGGTTTGGGAAAATATGAAGAGCTGCACACTCTGGTAGCAACGAGAGTCAAGGCCCACTTGACCCACGATTCTTATTTATTTATTTTTTTTAGAGAGCTGTCGTTATTTCTTCACAGGGCACTTTTTAATTTTTATACTTCTCGGGCCAGCCCCTTGCATGTCTTTCTCTGTTCAACGTGTGTGAAGTATTTACTTTGAAAAGGCTGCACACCAATAGATTAAATAAAATAGGAACACTGTGTCTCACAAGAGCGAATTGTGCAGACAGCTTTATTACTTCTATCAGAGAACAAAGATTTTTCCCAGCATGCAGAGGATTATTAGTCCAGAAGCAAATAAACAGAATGTGTGATGTCAAAGCTTCAAATGCGACCAAGAAAAATTGCCTAATTGATTTTGCTGCAATTATGGCTTTTGCAAAACAATTCCTCATGCTTTGCTTCTGAACTTTTATCTTTTAGAATTTTAAAAATTTACTTGGACACAAATATAAGAAATAATCCATTATTCTAATATCCTTTACTCCCAAAGTCTAGAGAACATAGTTTTAAATAATCCCCACAATGAAACATTCATAGGTTAACATGATAATTATCAACAATTGACAATACAATGCCCCCCCCTTTTTTTTAAAGAATAGTGATGCCTTGACATTTCATTAATCAAACTTCAATATTTCTTATCTTGGTTAGTTCAAAGTGAATTCAGTTAATAATAGAAGAATTAGTGTGCTTTCTGTTTTTCTTCTTATTTTCTTAACTCCCTTTGGATACCAGCTTGAAGTTAGAAGGATTAACTTATTGTGAAACTTATTTTCCTTTTCTATTTCATTTTATTTTTGCAAGATAGCTAAGAGAATAAAAATAAACAATCACTGTTTGATCTGCCAAATAAAAGAAATAAGCTTTCAAGCCTCAATTATTAATCTAAAGGAAATGAATTCTCCTGAAATGTCCATGCATGATAATATATGTATTAACTATGTGCATATATATTCACAGTACATACAAACACTTGTAACAGATTAACATATGGCTAACTATGTATGCTTGATGCACACAGGCACTCTATAGGACATAGCTATGTATGTTGTAATCCCTTTATGTAGAAAATATTTATGTATTGCTGCAAATGTTTACAGTGTTGCAAGTTTTGTTTGATTGTGACTAATTTCTAAGACTATGAACTATTTAGTAATTACTCACATTTTACACTTTAATCCAGTAAAAATCCAAAAGTATTTGGTAGTTGGTATGTGGTAGTTAATATTTCTGTACTCCCTTTGGAGATATACCTGAATATGTCATTTAAGTTATACAATAATATATTTCTATAAATTCAATGAGAAAATCTGAAGTCATTGACCTTGTGTGCCTTCATTTTTTAATAACAGCTCCAAGTTAAGAAATGTATGCTATAAACAAAATTAGCAGTTGGCCAAAGATTTTAGAATTTTAAAGAACTGCACTATTTTGAAAGACACAGTAGCAAAAGCATAAATGTATTCTTTTTACTACACAAATTATACATGTGCAGCTTTGGGATATATAACATATTGTCTAAAAACATGATGTAAAATTTTCAAGTGAGTTCTGCCTTTTCATTTTCTGTAGCTTTGCTTTCCTGATCAATTTACTCTGAGAACCAGTATGCCGAGTTGTGCATGGTAGCGCTCAGCCCAGGGAATGCTTAACCACTGTGGCTGCATGTGAGGGGTTCTGCCTAAGCAAGCATGCTAAGGAAGAAATCCACATGGCTCAGGGTACTGCGGTCCAACCAGTACAAGGAGTGTTTTCCTGCTGATGGCAGCCAGGCTTTCTGTGTCAGAGCCCAGGCAAGGTAAAGAAGGCATCTGTGTGGGTGGTGGCAGACTATGAAATGTCAGTGCCTACATGGGATAAAAAGGCCACCCCAGAGGGCAGAGGATGCAGTGCAGCATAGGGTCCCCAGTCAGGAGGAGTGAGGAGGACTTCTGAGAAGTCAGGCCCAGGGTTTCAGAGTCTGTGCACATGAGAAGGCTGTTTGTAGGGGCAGTGGAGTAGCTCAGGGTGGAAAAGGAGAGCATCCATGTAGTGCAGGAAGGTTGTGGTCTGCTGTGTGTTTGAGCCAAAGCTGAGTAAAGGAGACGTTGGCAATGGAGACAGTGGCAATGGAAAATTTGTTTTATAAGGGGAGATTTGTTTCAAGAAGTAACTATATTTATGGTTAAGGTAGTTATGGGAGATGGAGGATACCTATGAGAAGGAATAAATTTCTTATATGTTAATGGAATCAGAGTTATTAAAGTGAAGTCTGAGTTTTCAACATATGTGGTGGGGGCAAAAGTAGGTTTATAGTTGTGAGGATGTGAAACACAGTTAATAAAGCTATTGTAATATTCATAACCTGCATGTCATTTTCCATAGGAACAACTGTAACCCTACTTTTGCCACCCCCTGCATACAGCTCTTTATAGAAGAAAATGTGATAGACATATCTGTATGTACATGTATTTGTACATGCATGCTTTACATGTACATATACATGCACATGCAAACCACACACATGTGCACACACATATTCCCTAACTCTGTCAACTTCAAAGGCCAAGAAGTAGTAAAATGACACTCCTATAAAAGTAGATACAACTATTGCCAGGTCTTGGTTTATATACCATTATCTACTGAAAATTACCAGAGCACCTTAGAGAAATACTTTATTTCATGGCCCAGCAAAGAAAAAAACAGATGATATAGAATGTTGGTTTTTATGGAAATGAAGTCTTCAGAAAATGATATCAAAAGGCAAAAGCCTGATTAAAATGGCTAACATTTGACATCTCTAGGATGATTTGTTTATTAAAATAAATAATGGCAGTAGCAGATTACAAGACATTGAATAAAATAAGAATCCATAAATTAATAAATAAATTGAAATACTCATTAAAAACAGGATAAATTAATAGACCCAACTTACCTCTTAACAAAATTATTATAATTACAAGATAAACAAATAATCTTAAAATGGAAAAGCTTGGAATGCATATTATCCAAGTGATCAAAATTAATACACCCAAAGATGAGTCCTTCCAGGAGTATGGAGGAAGGACTGCTGAAAATGTGCTCCTACATAAACACAGTGGGACGCTAGAGGAAGTATCAAAATTAACTTCTTCAAAAGTTAAAAAAATTACAATACACAAAAATAACCAGGAAAATATGGCCCATGTACAAGAGAAGCTATAAATTAATTAATGACCTTTAGCAATTGGAAAAGAAAAATGGCTGAATCTCAATGAGAACAATGAACTCTATGGAAGTTTAATCATCCTACTCCCATCGCTTCTCCATAGATCAGCAGAAGCATAGAAAATGAACAGCCCCACAACCAATGTCACACTAAAAACTAGACGCCTAGCAGCCACTGGAGACAGAAGAATGGATTTGCAGATCCCCCTAAAGCTTCTTCCTCATAAACTATTATTATTTGACCTGTGTGACAGCTTCCAAGAAAAGCCTCATTCAAAGACTTACCTCCCTCTATTTGACCAGATTTAGAGCTTACTCAGTGGGAAAGCTCTATCCCCTTGTGTTTGTCTGAAAAACAAGTGACAATTATTTAAAATATAGGTACTGGAAAAAGTGATATGATATCATATGGAGTCAAGAATCTGGTCAACAAAATTTAAACAGAAAATCTGGGAAAAGATAAATTATTGGGGGCTTGGAAAAGTCTGAAAAAAAAATTCTTAGGAACCTAGAGGCCATGCACCTGTGCAAGACTGTGCTTTTAACCAGGAAAGATCTGAGAATACCTAATCTCATGTGTATCTGATCTTGAGGATCTGAACAGACAGGGCATGATGGCTAATCTAAATTTGTACCTTTGGGAGCATTGTAAATTTGGCCTAACAGAGACAAGGATTCCCTCAATAAGAATGGAAGAGCTAGTATTCTGGAAACTTAAATAAGTCTCAGTTCAATCATTCTCTGACTACTAAGCTAAACAAGCAGAAACCAGAGTGGTGGTACCTGACAAAAATAGTGACTTGACAGAATTTGTCCAGGAAAATCACTAAGCAGTCAGAACAACAACAGTAATAAGCAGCGACAACAATCAACCCTGGGGAGTTACCACATTTATAATTTAAAATATCCAGATTTCAAAAAACTTTACAATACACACAAATAACCAGGAAAGTATGGCTCATACACAAGAAAAGCCATAAATAAAATTGTCCTTGCGGATGTGTCGATGTCAGACTTAACTAAACAAAGGAGTTGAATCAGTTATTATATATATATATATGTTAAAAAATGAAAAGAAAACATTTCTATAACACTAAAATAATGTAGTAAACAATGTTTCACCAAGCAAAGACTATAAATTAGAGATTGAAGTTAGAGAAAACAAAATAAATAGAAATTCTGGAGTTGAAAGGTATATCTGAAATAAAAATTTTACTAGAGGGACTCAACAGCAGATTTATGGTAGCAGAAAAAAAAATAAGAAAACATAAATATGTGTCAAGTGGGAGATGATCTAATCTTAAGAACAAAAAGAAAAATTAATGAAGTAAATCATCAGATAGAGACCTGAGGGATAACAACAAACACATCACCATATGCATACTGTGAATCCAGGAGTAGAAGAGAGAGTGAAATTTACAGAAAAAACAAACAAACAAACAAAAACATAAACAGGAAGAAATGAGACTCATATATTCCCAAGTTTAATTAAAAAGCATTAACCTACATATCCCAGAGGTAAAATGACATCAAAGTAGTATATTCTCAAAAAGATCTGCATCTAGGCACAATATAAATATTAAAAAAAAAGACAAAGAGAGAATCTTTAAATCAGAAAGAGATATATGACTCATCACATACAAAGGGCCCTTGAAAGATTAATAGCTAAATTTTCATCAGAAACTGTGGAGTCCAGAAGGCAACCAAAAATGACATCCTGAAAGTGCTGAATTCAAAAATACAAAGTTCCTGCAGGAATTCTATAACCATCACAGCTATCCTTCAAAAATGAGGAAAAAATTAACCCAACCCAACACCTTAAGAAACTCAATAACACAACCCTACCTGTTGAAGATCATGCAGCAGTGATCTAAAAAATTCAGTCTCCAACTACTCATATAGTTTTATTATGTTCTTTCCACCCTAAATTATATATTAAAATATAAAACTAGTTGATTAGGTATCCTGGTTCCTTCACTCTACTGAGACTCGTTATATTTTCCTTAGTGTTGGTAAGCTAAGGAAACTTCTACTAGTTGCCCTTAGTTGTCACTCTGCTCAGCTGATTGAGTTAGCCACTGCTATTTCAATTATTTCCCTTTTTCAACTTGTTCCATCTCTGCTGTTCATCTTCAGAGACTTATGCTATAGATGCTGCCAATCCTTGCTGCAAATTTCTCTAATAAATTCTGTGTGTGTGTGTGTGTGTGTGTGTGTGTGTGTGTGTGAGTGTGTATAGAGTTAACTCTTCTTCTAGAGACCTTTTCAGTTATATTTAGCATAGCTCATGGAATCACAGTGGAGTAATCATGAAGTCTAGGCTCTCTTACCTTCTGTCAACCAAGTTCTAAGACATAGTGAAATTCCGTTTACTCTCAATTTCTGCTAATCCTGACTGTATGTAGTCCTACAAAAACAGAAAATAGCCCACTATTTATACTGGAATGGTAGGCATTCACGTAGCCCAGCTTCTTTATAAAATCCTTCTACACGATGTCTCAAAGATGTATACACACTTTGAATATTTGCAAAGGCAATGCTTATTAAAATACATTTCATTTTCAAAATGTAATAGAAATCAGCCCAGCTAGTGTTGCTCAGTGGTTGGGCATTGACCTATGAACCAGAGGATCATGGATCAGTTCCTGATCAGGGCACATGCCAGGGTTGCAGGCTCAATCCCCAGTGTGGGGTGTGATGGAGGCAGCTGATCAATGATTCTCTCTCATTATTGATGTTTCTATCTCTCTTTCTCCCTCTCCCTTCTTCTCTCTGAAATCAATAAAATATATGTATATATTTTTAAAATGTAATAGAAATCAGCTATCAATGTGTGTAAAAAATTTTTGGACACCCTATGTTTCCTTCATACTTTTATTCTGATTATTCATTTCTATAATGTCATACATGCATTCATACTTAAATTCATCCCATGACATAGATTCCCCTCTAGCAATATACTTTGCTTACACAAATAGATTATGTGTAAGTAAATGACAAGTTGTGAAAGACAACTAGATATTTTTGAAAAATAGAATATTCAACCATTCATTCATTACCAAAATACCAGTTGAGGAATACTTGCTTTATTTCAGGCATCATGCTGAGTGATTATGAAAAAGACAGCGATGGTCTCTGACTATATGAAGTCTACATTCTGGTGGGAAACCGAAAGGAATATCCTTTCTATCCTTTCAAAGAAGAAAATCAAAATCCCTTTGCAGAAAATCAAAATTCCTTTGCACTAAAATTCCTTTCTCAGGCTGTCATGAGAAAAATGAAATTTTGGAGTACACAAAAATTAAGGCAGGAAGATAAGGAAACTTTCCCTTTACCCTGGCCTTGAATTGAGTAAAGCTATCTCTGAGCCTAGGCTCCATTGCTTAAGAAAGTATCCAGGTCCAGGTGCCCACATTAGCGAAGATTCATTAGCAGTTTCATTTCCAGTAGGAAAGCATTCTTCTTCTTTGTGGGGCTTCAATGGTCCCTCGGCAAGAACACCAAGAAAGCCCAGACATTGGAGAAGGGACAGAAACCATCAGCACACTGAACTCAGACTAGACTGATGGTTCACTGGAGCTTCCAGGGCCCTCCAGAAGGAAGCAAAAGCACCTAAAATGGGGTAGTATTTTTGAATTAACTTGCTTTTCAGTTATTTTCTACCCTGATTTTCCCTGCTTTGACTATACTTTTTCAAACAAGTAGGCCATTCTCAGTTTATTGCAAGAGGGAGGGATATATGTCACTGTGGAGAATAGAAGGTAAGGAATCTTTTCCTGGCTTTGGTTTCTAAAAGTGCACAGTTCTTTAAGCAGAGGTCTCAAATTAGCAGCCTTCAGGACACATCTCTCCTGGAGAAATGCTTTTTTGGTTACTGTGATGTTGGCCCACACATTGTTTTAAAATAGAAATAGTGGCCAACATTTGAAATCAGAAGATTTAATATTTATACTTATTCTTAAGGTTTCTCTAACAGATTTATAAGAGTTTGCAACTAGGGCATATTCTCACAAGGCAACTATGGAAGAATCTGATTATCAGCTGTTTGCCTTTGCTAGACACATAACTCTTCCATGGGCCTCAGTCCCTGCTCATGTATTTGTATCCCCAGCACTGAGCCACAATATCAGTTATCTCTATCATCTTCCCCCTACTAGACTCACTTATGTTATCTGCCTTGAGCCTGAAGCTACATTAAGAGAAACTTGCCTTCATGGAAATGATATAATTCTGGTTACAGTCAGAATCTGGAGTAGCAATGATATATCATAAAGCAGAGTATTAGAGGACCCTGCAAATCTGCCAGGAGATTATAGTAAATTCCAAGGACAGAAGTGATGATAGTCTACAGTTAGTGCAGGTCAATTGAGAGAGAGCCTTCATGCCTTGCATCCCCAGCAGAGAACAGGGAGATAGGAAAAATCCCAACTAGGTTTCTGAGTCTGAGAGCGGAGTTGACTTATGGCACAGAGAGATGGCAACACCTGAGTAGAAATTGTTCTGTGACGTGCTTGGCACATGTTGACTTCAGTTGTTTCGGAGAGTTTCCTTTGCGCTAGCATGCCCTGGAAGGGGCAGAACAATTCCTGTGTGCCAGTGCATGGCACAGAATTAATTGTGATGCTGCCAGATCTCAAGTTATCTTGCCAAGAGGAGTGAGAACAAAAGATGGCCCAGCAGATGCCTACATGGACCAGTCATGTGGAAACAAGATTCTAGCACACCCATAGCCATCCCATGCCTGTAAGTACATTTGAGTTTAAAGAATTCTTAGAAAGTTGTCACATTCAATTGACACATTGAATTTATATGTACTCAATATGTAAATGAAGTTGTTTATCATGTACACCTGGATTTGTGGACTGGGATATATATATATATATATATATATACTCTCCAAAAAACAGAGCTTTGAGAAAGGTATTGGAAAATAACTGGATATACTAAGTAGTAGTTTTTCCCAGAACAGATGTGGCACCAAGATCCCCTGGACCTGGACAGCCTCTGTAGCCAAATTGGCTAAAGATCGCCACAATGTCTTACTAAAGAAAGAAATGCATAATCTACTGACCTCACTCATATTACAGTCAAAGGTGTTCTCCTTTTAGAGTGTGCATTTAATCTTCTCCAAAATCTATTTGTTGTCCTGATACAGTGTCTATGAAGAATTCCTACAAACTCTGTAAAAGGTATCTAAAATGTATCCTTTAAGTCTTACCTGACTTTGGCATTGATTCTGGAGCCCAGAGTGGGTAATACCCACTTATTAGCAGATGCTGCCTGAATGAGGCTAATTCCTGCCTGGGTGCCCTGCTTGATACATTTGCACCTGATTTTGTTGGTGTTTCCTTGTCAGTAGATCATGTTTTTTTCACTTTTACTTTTTGAGAATTCACATTCAATGGATTCACATATCATTAACTAGGTATCACTGTGCCCGTTGCTTTTCCTGGCCCTTTCTTCAGTAATCATGTTTACTTAAAAAAAGAGAAAGAAATAGATGAAGAAACAGAGGAGACAATGTTCAGAATAAAAGTCCACATCATGAGTATCTATCTACACTACCAGCTCACAACTTACAGGGAGACATGAAGCAGCCGCCCAGCAGTTCATTAACTGAGTCTCTGAGGCTAACTCATCGTGGCTTTTAGGAAATTTTACAAATAAAACTGAAAGATTAATATATCTTTTATTCCTTTTATTATTTTCTTTTATGTGGTCATGTCCTTGTCCTGTTAGTACTTTTCCTGGGAACTGTTTCTATTCCCCGAGGACTGTTTCTTGTGCTGGTCCATGCCCGGACCCCTACTTCTCATTGTTTTGGTCTCACAGTGGTATTTTTGGTGACACTGCAGGACTTCAAAGTGACCCTCACTCCATATCGTTTATCAACTTTTCCTACCAACCCAGTGTCGCTTTGATGTCCCACTGAGCAGCTGGCAACTGCACAGCAGGCCTAACACATGACAGAACTGGCAGGACCCAGGAGAGAATAGTTAAAGGGGAAATGGTGTCCAGTGTGAACAATACAGAAGCTGCCTGTGATGTACACATTCATCTGCGGCTAGAAAAAGCAGAAATAGAAAATATATAAGCTCAGGTACATGTATTCTTCAGTAAGCATTTAATATTAAATTACAAGAGTTTTGAACGTTAAATGAATTCAAAGATCAACAACCCAATATAAGGAAATTGAGTGACAGACCAGTTGTTATTTCATTCCATGTTACACGTCAGGTTAAGAGTGATGATGGATATAGTCTCGTTTTCCTCAGTCTCAGACAAGTTCCCATTCCACCTTCTAGAACATTGCCAGGATAAATAGGACATTGTGATTATCATAATTGTAAGCATTTACATATAAGTTGTTTTAAATTTGTCATTTTCCTCTTTTAATTAAGATAGTCCTGATATTTGATATCAATTTTTAAAATTTAGACCTGAAAGTTTTCACTGATGTACTTCCAAAATATCTATACTGGTAAAATCTAGATTAAAATTCAGTCTCCAATTATCTGTAAAATATGTTTTTTATGTTTTTATACTTTTACTTTATTTTTAGGAAAATGAAAGGGTTATGTCACAATCTTTTCATTAAGTTTTTATTTTTTATTTTATTTTATTTTATTTTGCCACTCCACTTTATAAGAGCTAAATCTTGATCTCAGAAATTTTCTTTTTTGTGGTAATTGTACTTAATTTCTTTTATGGATGATATTTATATTTATCTCTCTTTGAGTGATAATAGTTTTCAATTATAATTTTTTCAAGTTATCTTTCTCTACTAAATATATTTCCCTCTGAATTTTACTGTTCTCTCTCTCTCTCTCTCTCTCTCTCTCTCTCTCTCTCTCTCTCTCTCTCTGTCTCTTTCTCTCTCTCTCTCTCTCCTTTGCTTCCTTTCTATCTTCCTTCATCCTGTTTTATTCCTTTCTGTCTTCCTTCATTCTGGTCTTCACCTTTCAAGTTAGAGTTATTTGTCAGATAACTTGTTATCCTTGACTGTTTGCTCATAGTTCAGAATGAAAGATCAAAAAGCTGTTTGGACATTCTGAGTACAGGTGTAGCACACCAAACGTAAACATCACTTTTGGCTAATCTGACTGGACCATTTCACTTGGGAATACTATTGTAAATATCTTTTCTTGCAATGGTTAGATTTTGAGAAAATAAATTTCCAATCTCATACCTTAAATAATAAACCAATCTGTTAACATTTTAGACATGATAGAGAGGTGTGCTGGGATTTCAGAATTCAGCATGCAAATGCTTACTTTATCACCCTCTTTTGAGTAAGGTATTCTGCCCTACAGCAGGCCTAGTTTCCTTTAATCCATATATCTATTCCCTGTTGATCTCTTCAGTTATCTGCATTCACTGCAGAGGATATCTGGATCTCTAAAGACTTCTTATATAGACTTGTAACCAATTATCCTGTTTTCAGCCCCACATTCAACCCCTCTTCCATGATACCTTTGGCCATCTATTCATACCCCCTTGGATGGTTGTGCATTGCATTTTGCTTTCCTTGCTGACAGTTTTCTCACTTCTAATAAGTCAGTTAATATTATTTCAATTATAAAAATTATATTTTAATTTTCTCCATTCTTCGTTTTTATGGATTTATCTTAACTTAGTCCCCCCCATTCACAAGAGTTCTCAAGTGTTTTATGTATTGAATCTTCCAACTTTAAGTTAATGTCTAACCTCTTTTTTAGGTGCTTATATTGTTATTAGTGCTTATAAAATCAATAGAAAAGAACTTTACTTTGGCCTTTATGTCACTTAAAATAAGTGCCTAGTGGAACAAGTACATAGAGTAATCCAACTCACACAAAAACAAGCCAAACAATTCCAAAGATTTATTCTCTTTATTTAGAAGGTTATATAGGACATTTCTTCCTTCTCTATCTTGTTTGACCAACCCTCATTCAAAAAAAATAGGATGGATTTCCCAATCAAAGGACTCAGTTTTATTTAGCTAAGGGTAGGTTAGCAAAGTCCCTTCTCTATTAGAAGACATTAGACACACACATATTTAAAATTGACTACTGTTTTCACTGTCAAAAATTATTAGCATTTCAAAGACAAAGTAGAGATGGAAGACAAGGCATATATTTTGTTATACATTAAAAGAACTTTATGAACTAGGGTCTCAACAGTACCACAGAGAAGAAATTTCCTGAAGCCAAGGAAATTGGATATGAACTTGAGGGGCAAAGATTTGCAGTAAGTATTGCCTAAAGAAGAGACAAGGAGCAGTCTTATTGGAAGTACAATACCGCCTAAGTTGAACAATTATCAGAAGCAGGTCTACTGGCCTAAAAATGTTTGTAGTCAGTTTATTCACAACTGGAGAGATACTTTCTATAGCTGGAAGGGCATACCTCCTAATAGGAAATAGTTGGAGACAGTACTGGATTGGATAGTGTTGACTCTAACATGTATATCCTTTAAGAAACTCAGATTTTGACCTTATTTGGAAACAAGGTCATTCTTAGTTCTTCGTTGTTTTATTACAGGATGTTTATTTAAGAGATTTGTAAAATGATACAGTCATGCTTGTCATATTTTCTTTACCTTAAATATTACTGTATTTTTCAGTCTATTCCAGTTTTAATACAAAGAAGATTTGGGGTATTTTTAAAATGTGTTTTCAGATGTGGTGAGAAAAAAAATATTTTCCCATGCCTTCTGATGCCTAATTTACATCTGGTTGCTAAGAAAGCCTTCTGTAGTGTGTGTGTGTGTGTGTGTGTGTGTGTGTGTGTGTGTGTGTGTGTGTGTGTGTGTGTATGCATATACACATACTCTTGCATGTTTATTCTCATTCTCAGAACTGACAGTCATAAAAACTGATAATTGTTTTCAGATGATGAAGTGATAAAATAGATCTATTGCAAATATTTTTAAATACTTCCCCACCATCATCCTTGTCATTTCTTGGGGCTGGGTGAAAAGGTGAAGTGATTAAGTAAAATAACAAAAAAAACTATAGCTACCGACAACAATATGGTAATTATCAGAGGGGAAGTGGTGAGGGGTAGGCAGAAGAGGGTATAGGAGAACAAAATGGCGATGGAAGGGGATTTGACTTGGAGTGGTGAACACACATACAATATATAGATGATATATTATTGAAGTGTAAACCTGGAACCTATATAATTTTATTCACCAATGCTGCCCCAATAAATTAAATTAAAAAAAAAGAAAAAGAAAAAAATTTGCTTGCTTGAGAGATGATCTCCATTTTAAGAACAAACTTACATGGGTTTTATTACTAAATACATATTAAAATATTTTTGCTTATGTTTGAATGCAATAGCAACATAACAACTGAAAAGCTAAATTTAAGGAACATTTAAATCTTTTTCTAAGTTTCTACTGGTAGATATATGTAGATTAATTTAGGTACAGTCTATAATTATAGACTATAATTTTCTTAAAGCCTCTCATGTGCTGTCTCTTAATGACTCCTAGAGTACAAGATGAAAAAAATCTACTTAATCCTATCTAATAAAAGGGTAATATGCAAATTAACCATCACTCCACAAAGATGGCAGAGCCCAATCCTTGCAGTCTTGCCAGAGTCCCTCAGTCCCTGGGAGTAGGGCGGTGGCCACTGAGAGCGGGCAGCATGAGTGGACTGGCAGAATGCTTGCTTCATCACCACGGTGATGGGGCAAGTGTTCCACACCCAGCCGTGGATGGGCCTCTGGGCTGCAGAGAGCCTCTGGGCAGTGGGTGCAGAGCGGCCAGGTCCTGCAGAGAGCTACTGGCACACGGATTTGTGTGCAGGGCTACTAGTGTCTATATAAGTTTTCTACTGCTGCTGTTAGAACTTAATGCAATATAAATTTACTTATAATTCTGGAGTTAATAAATCAGAAATCAGTTGTCATTTGGCTCAAATCAAGGTGGTGTCAGGGCTGCATTCCTTCTGGAGACTGGAGGGGAGTTTCACTTCTGGCCTTTACAAGCTTCTGGAGTCAGAAGCCCTCCTTCCTTGGCCCCTGTCCCAACATCACTCCAACCTCTGCTTTCATTATCACATGCGCTTTCCTCTTATAAGAACTCTTGTGCTCACATCAATATCAATCTGCTGAGAAGGTAATATTACCATCTCAGCACCCTTAACTTACATCAGCAAAGTCCCTGTTGCCATGTGAAGTAACATATTCACAGATTCCATAAGTATGACATGGGTATATCTTTGGGGGTCATTATTTTACTGAACACAATAGTATCTGCATACAATTTTAATTTGATTATGTGAATCATAGAATGCATTTTAAAACATAGAACTTATGAGCAAGCAAAAATGATTTCTTCCTTTGTTGCTCTTGCAAAAGTAAAAATTGGAGATTATGGGGATAGCAGAATATATATGGTCTGACACACAGTAAGTGCTCAGTATCATTTGATAGGACATGACATCTCTTTTTCTCATGGAAAACATCAAAGTAAGTTTGAAAAATACCTTGTTTAGTGCGAAGGATGAAGAGGCTATGAGGATCTATAGATCTTTGATTGTGAGAAGATGCCTTACTCCAGTACCCTAACCATTATCCACTGAATCAGCAGATCTGGCAGGTTGACAAAGTTTCTCAATCATAAAGAATATTTAGTTGCTATAGCACCTGGGGTCACTGAAATTGTGACATCCAAGTAACCGCAGAAATCTAAGTGTTAAGGAAACTATTTTGTAACCTTATTTCTTTTTGCTTTAATATGAGATTATATAAACTTAAATTCACTTCAGAGTCTCAAACACAGTGAAAGCTATCAGAGACTCCCATTACAGAACTACATTTTACATTTCAAAAGAAGGATTTAAAAGTCCAGTCTGGACATGTACACTTCTGCATGGATATATAGCTTCAGTATTAAAATTTGCCATGAACAATTCTTCCCAACTCCACAAAGAATACAATGATATCCCTCTGATTTGTCAAATGAGACAAAAAATGTACAGTGTGGAAGCTAAGGAATCAAAATGAGTATTAGCTACAGATCTTAGAAGGTTAGAGGCATAATAATTCTACCTAGGAGGAACAGTCTATCAGTCAGAATATTTTGTAAATAACCTTTTACAGAAATATTAATTCAGCAGTTGAAGTGATTTACAAAAGGTGAAAAATTAAACTGGTTAAGCAAAATAGTATGAAATATAGTTTAAATTAATAACTGGTTTAATGATATAGAATATCTATAATTACACAAAAAATTTAAAAAGAAATTGCATTTATTCAAACCAGTTTAGATATGGGGCTAGCCTTAGACATCTACTTGAAATGATGTGATACCAATCATACAAACCAAATTTACAAATATTAATTGATTTTATATAATATGTAACAACATAGAAAAACAGAGGTGTCTATAATGAATAAGGCAATTTAAAATCTTATTTGATAATATTTTGATGACAGAGAATATGTGAGCATTTGGAAAGGTAAGAGTTGGTAAGGAAAGTCAGGAGACAACATACTTTGGGTTGGGTAATGAAATAGTATCAGTGATAAATTTTTCAAAGTTTCTGTTTGAAAAATTTATTTTCATTATATTCTAAATTTTTTCATGTGTCATGAAGTTATTAATCTCTAGTTGAATCTATAGATGATATGTATGCCATTTCTTCTCTTTTCAAAATTGTTTCAATGATAAGTAATATAATCAATATTTTTAAAATTTGAGTTTTTTTAGGACAACTAATTAAGTTACTTTCAAACTTTATAAACTACTGAAAGCAAAGGAAAAAATAGAGGTGGGTTTGTTTGCTATTGTGTACAATAACTCACACAATATCAGTGCTTTCTAACAATAAGCATTTAATTAGTACCATCACATGTGGGTTGCTGCAGATAAGCTGTAGGTCATCTTATCTAGGAGTGGCTTGGCACTGCCTAATACTTCTCTTTGTCTTGGAACCACTGAAGTAGGCTGGACACATGGGTTGCACAGTGACTATAGATAGAGTTGGTAATTTCAACTAACATATACATCTTCTGCTTGCATTGTATTTCTGAAAATAATACTGACCAAAGCAAGTAAATTGTGGGGCATATGGTAATTCTATGAGTAACTTTTAAAGAAAGTGCTTTTTTTTTTTTATTTGAGAGAGATGAAGAGAGAGGGAGGGAGGGAAGGAGAGAGAGCAAAAGAAAGAGAGAAAGAAAAAGAGAGAGAGAGAGAGAGAGAGAGAGAGAGAGAGAGAGAGAGAGAGAGAGAGAGAGAGGATATTGACTGGTTGCCTTCCAGTGCCACCAGGGGTTAAACCTACAACCTAGGTATGTATGTGCCCTTACTGGGAATTGAACTGGTGACCTCAGCCACACCAGCCAGGGCCCTATGTTTAACATTTTGAAGATTTCCAACATGTTTTCCAAAGCAGTTGTGATTATTTTTAATCCTACCCCCACATATGATTTTTTTTCACACCTTTGCCAACACTTGTAATTATCAGTCTTTTTATTAGAGCAATTTTTGGTAGAATTCAGCAATCAAATCATTTGGTGTTTGCATTGTGTGTGTGTGTGTGTGTGAGAGAGAGAGAGATTTTGTTTTTAAATACTAATTCAAACTCTTTAGTTATATATCTATTCAGGTGTTCTACTTTTCCTTAAATCAATAGTTTGTGTCTCTCCAGACTATTGTCCATTTCATCTTGGTTTTATAACATGGTGGCATGCAATTGTTAATTGTAGTCCATTTTAACCCTTATATTTCTTGTTAATCACTGCTTTTAGTAATTTGAGTCTTCATTCTATATCCCTTGATCTGTCTACCTAAAGGTTTAGTAATTTAAAAAAAATCTTTTCAGAGAACCAACTTTTGGTTTTGTTGATTTTCTCTATTGGTTTTCTGTTTTCTATATTATTTTTACTATTTCCTTCCTTGTGATTGCTTTAAATTTAGGTTATTTTTTTCTAGTGTCTTAAAGTGGTGGCTAATGTTACTGACTTGAGATTTTTCTTAGTTTATAATTTTAAAGTTCCCTCTTACACTGCTTTTGCTGCATCCCATTAAATTTGGTATATTTTTATTTTAAATCATTTGTCTCAAAGTATTTTGTAATTCCCTTTGTACTTTTTTTGACCTAATAGGTATTAAGAGATGTGATGTTTATGTCAAAACATTTGTGAGTTTGTCAAAATTCCTGTTTTTTATTCACAATTTTATATTTTTATAGATGGAAAATAGACTTTCTATTGTTTCAATTATGTTAAGTATACTGAGGCCTTTTATGGCCTAAAATATGGTCTATCCTGGAAAATGTATCCTGAACACTTGAAATAATCTGTACTGTCATGTCATTTAACGGCAGGGATATATCTTGAGAAATGGGTCATTAGGTGGTTTCTTCAGGTGTGAACATGATAGACTGTGCTTACACAAACCTAGATAGTAAAGCCTACTACACACCTAGGCAATATGGTACAGCCTTTTGTTTCTAGGCTACTAACTTGTACACCATGTTAGTGTATTGAATACTATCAGCAATTGTAACACAATGGTAAGTATCTGTGTATCTTAACATATCTAAACATAGGAAAGGTACAGTAAAAATCCTATGTAATAAAAGCCTAATATGCAAATCGACCAGTGGAATAACTGGTCTCTATGATGCACACTGACCACCAGGGGGCAGATGCTCAGCGCAGGAGCTGACCCCATCTTGCAGTCCCCAAGCCAGCCACGGTGGGTGCCAGCAGGGCCCTCCCACCCTGGATCGCCCCACCAGTTGCCCTGCAAAGGGAGGCGACCAGCGGTAGCTGGGGGCAGGGCCAGTAAGCAGACAGAACCAGGCCAGCCAAGGCGGGTGCCAGCGGGGGCCCCCTTATTGCCCCGCCAGTCATCCCACAGATCAGCCCTGATCACCGGCCAGGCCTAGAGACCCTAACCGTGCACGAATTTCGTGTACCAGGCCTCTAATATGGTATAAAAGATAAAAAATGGTATACCTGTATGAGCGCTTACCATGAATGAAGCTTAAAGGACTGAACCTTGCTCTGAGTGAGTCAGTGAGTGAATGTACAGGTCTAGGACATTACTTTACACTCCTGTATACTTTATAAATACTGTACAATTATTTTACATTAAATTTATGTATATTTTATTTCTTCCATAATAAATTAACCTCAGCTTGCTGTAACTTTTTTACTTTTTAAACTTTTAATTTTATAAAATCTTTTTTACTCTTTTATGGGGAGATTTAGCTTGAAACACAAACCCATTGTATAGCTCTAAAAAAATAGTTTCTATTTATATTTACTCTACTAGATGCCCAGTGCATGAAATTTGTGCATGAGGGGGGAAGGGGTGTCCCGATCCCTGTCCAATCTGGAACCCCTCGAAGGATGTCTGACTGCCTGTTTAGGCCCAATCCAGGACTGCTGGCTCCCAACCACTCGCCTGCCTGCCTGATTGCCCCTAACCACTTCTGCTTGCCACCCTGATCACCCCCTAACCACTCCCCTGCCAGCCTGATTGACACCAAATTTCTCCCCTTCCAGCCCGATTGCCCCCAACTGCCTTCCCCTGAAGGCCTGGTAACTCCCAACTGCCCTCCCCTGCAGACCTGGTCCCTCCCAACTGCCCTCCCCTGCAGGCCCGGTCACCTCTAACTGCTCTCCCCTGCAGGCCTAATCACCCCAACTGCCCTCCCTTAAAGGCCTGGTTCCTCCCAACTGCCCTCCCTGCTGGCCTGATCGCCCACAACTGCCCTCCCCTGCTGGCCATCTTGTGGCAGCCATCTTGTGTCCACATGAGGGTGGACATCTTTGACCACATGGGGACAGCCATCTTGTGTGTTAGAGTGATGGTCAATTTGCATATTACCTCTTTATTAGATAGGATAAGGTTTTTAATCTTAAATTTTATTTTTAAAAGTGTTTTTGTTAAAAAAAACTAAACAAAAAGATGCACAATAGGTTGCCTATACATTTTAATGATAGTTTCCCTTTCTTTACACAAGCTTTTTAGTTTCCTATAATCCCATTTATTTATGTTTGCTTTTGTTGCCTTTGCCTGGGGAGACTAGTCCAAAAAAATCTTACTAAGACCAATGTCAAAGATCTTACTGGTTATGTTTTCTTCTAGGACTTTTATGGTTTCAAATCTTACAAACAGTTCTTTACCATTTGTGTTTGTTTTTGTGTATAGTGCAAGGTAGCAGTCCAGTTTTATTCTTTTGGCATGTAGTTTTCCCCAGAACCATTTATTTAAGAAACTGTCTTTGCTTCACTGTATATCCTTGCTTTCTTTGCATAAATTAATTGACCATATATTCATGGATATTTTTCTGGGTTCCCTTTTTTACTCCATTATTCTATGTCTCTGTTTCCGTGCCAGAACCATATGGTGTTTTCTTATTTATTTATTTTTTTAAGAAGTCTTTGCAGTACTGTTTGAAATAAGGGAAATATCTCCAGCCTTTGTCTTCTTTCTCAAAATTGCTTTTGCTATTTCAGGTCTTTGGCTGTTTCAAATTGCTTTGCATAATGTTAATATTTTAATAATATTAATTCTTCCAATCCATATGTACAATATAGATATTCCCATTTATTTGTGTCATCTTCAAATTCTTTCATCAATATCTTATAGTTTGCAAAGTACAGGTCTTTCAACTCCTTGGTTAAATTTATTCCTAAGTATTTTATTCTTTTTTATGTGATTATAAATGGAAAATTTTTCTTAATTTATTTTTCTGGTAGCATGCTATTAGTGCAAAGAAATGCACTGGGATTTTGTGTATTAATTTTGTATCCTGGGATGTTAATTAATTTATTAATTCTAACAATTCTAATAGTAATTTTTTATCCTCACACAAGGAAATGATTTTGTGTTTTGTTTTGTATGAGGGAGGGAGGAGAGAGAGAGAGAGAGAGAGAGAGAGAGAGAAAAGAAACATCAATCAGTTGCCTCCAGTTTTGTGCTCCAACTAGAGATCAAACCCGCAACCTAGGTATGTACCCTGACTGGAATTGAACCCACAACCTCTTTTGGTGTACAGGGTGAAGCTCAAATTAACTGAGCCAGCTGGCCAGGGAAATTTTAATAGTATTTTCGTGGAGACTTTAAAGTTTTCTATATATCAAGTTTTGTCATCTGCAAATAGTGACAGTTTTACTTCTTCCTTACCAACGTGACACCTTTTCTTTCTTTTTCTTGCCTACTTGGTGTGGTTAAGACATTCAGTACTATAATGAACAATAGTACTGAGAGCAGGCATCCGTTTTCTTTTTTCTTATTTTATAGGAAAAACTTTCAGCTTTTCACCATTGACTATGATTTTTGCTGTGGGTTTGTCATCTATGACCTTTTTTATGTTGAGGTACATTCCCTTTATACAAACTTTGTTAAAGAGCTTTGTCATAAACGGATGTTCAGTTTTGACAAGTACTTTTTCTGCATCTATTGAGATGATCATATTATTTTTGTTCTTTGTTTTGTTAATGTGTTTTATCATGTTGATCTATTTAAAATGTTGAATCATCTTTGCATCCTTAAAATAAACCCCACTTGATCATAACATATGGTACTCTTATTCTATTGTTGAATTCAGTTGGATAACATGTATATTTATCTTCATTGTTGAGAGTATTGCAGATGTCCCCCCTTTTTATCCCCTATTTCCCTCCTCCATCCAGTTCTTGCCTTGCCCCAAGCCTTCATTATTCTATTATCTGTGTCCATGGGCAATGAATAGCCTAATACAATGTGTATATATATATTTGCTATTTCTCTATTTAATTATTTAATTCATGGACTTCACAATAAACAACCTCTTCCAGAAACAAATGTAATTTCTCCATTTCTACAAACAATATAAAGAGCATATATATAGGAATATATAGTCAATTTAGTGTTCTAAGAACTAAGAATTCAACCACCAAATTAGGGGATTTTTCTGGCAGGCAAATGTTAACATTTTTTCCCTTCATCAAAATGATGTAGCTGCATTTCTATGTTTTAAATGTTAACATTCTTCAGTGGGAGAGTTGCCAAATAGAAAGGGAAGATTAAATTTAAATAGAATTATTTCTCCTTACAATCCAGATTGTATATTGCTCCTTTAAGTAGTATACATTTTATATCCCTTTTAGGCAACTATGAAATTGCAAAGGCCCCATGAAGCTGTTGTCATCTCCCTGATGGGAAGTGAGTAGCAGGAACTACCAGAGCAAAAGGGAAACAAACTTTTACTTCTATTCTTGATGCATCTCCTTCAATCACATTTATCCCAGGAGAAAAAAAGAACAATCTTTGTCAAGCCAAATAGCAGGCTGAAAAAATGTCACTTTTAACTTAGAGATAGAGAAGGAGGAAAGAATAGGCCCAGAAATGGAAAAAAAGAGAAAAGTTTACTATATATTCAGAATTAAATTATGTAAGTAACATCCTACCATATTTCCCTGTGTGGAAGTTGCATGTCATTTCTGGACTATGGTAGATAATTAGATTATTGTAGCATAGCATTGTACATATACACTGTTATATTTTCTCTCATTGATTATTCAACTCCACTTTAATAAATCAATTCTACTTTGAACATCTTTAAAATAATTTCTTAATTATTGTACTATTGTTATTCATCTCAAATCTCACCATGAATGCAGAAAAAATTATATTTTAATAGTTAAGCTAAACATTATTTTGACAGCTATTTTAAATTTATGTTTACATATTACTAATTGCTTTCATTTGAAATCTGTGATAATACCAAGTACTTTACTACACAGGCTATCTTTTAATAGTGAAGTAAATACACAATGTACTTGGTAAATACATACACTATGACATGGTAAAATCATTAGAGGCAACTGAATGAGTATACAAGATTGTACAAATTGCTTAATAACATCTGTTGTAAAACTATAAACATTTTGAAAAATAATAAGAAACCTTTCTTTGTTCAACCTAGTGGAATGCTCTTTTTTTGTTTATATTAAAATGAAGTGCAGCATATTGTTCAAATTAAAAATAGATTAAATCTATTTTTGAACAATTCTAGTGATTAAAAAAGATATACTTTTTTTCAAGGATTTCTGAACTTTGGCTTCAAGAGTTTCATTTTATTCTTTTTTTTTAATATGTTATATTGATTTTTTACAGAGAAGAAGAGAGAGGGACAGAGAGTTAGAAACATCAATGAGAGAGAAACATCGATCAGCTGCCTCCTGCACACCTCCTACTGGGGATGTGACCACAACCAAGGCACATGCCCTTGACCAGAATCGAACCCAGGACCCTTCAGTCTGCAGGCCGACATTATCCACTGAGCCAAACTGGTTAGGGCTATTCTTATTTTCTTTCCATGTGTATTTGATTGTCTTCATTTACTTCAATTGTGAAGCAAACAAACAAAGCCAGATACTGGTGAAATACTCTTTATATATATAGAACCCATTTAATCACTTAGAAGAGTTAATATCTATGTACAAAGAATTCTAGATAATAGTGAACACTTAAACAGAAAAGCTAGCTCCTGGTAGCATCAGAAAAATGACCATGTTGGAAAAGACAATCCAGGCTACTTATTAGTGTAGCTATAATTTTTATTTAGATAATAGAGCTACAAAGCAGCATTGTTTACATCCTTATCATTACCTAATATTGTTTACATTCATGAAATGGGCTCTCAGAACATAAAAATAAATGCCACGTTTGAATTTTAAAGTACAGGCTGAAATTGCACACACCAAGACTCAGTCTAATCTAGCATTAGAGCTGTAATTTATGTATTTAGCCTGACATTTTAAAAACTTCTTTCTTAATGTGATTGTCTGCTTTTCTGCATACTATTATTCTGGAAAAATAAAATTTATCCAAAAATTGCAAAACAAATCTGAAAGCATTATATTGTTGTATAGTATATAAGCATATCAGTAAAATTGTTTGACAAGGTTTTTAGCTAGTAGACCCATATAACCGATGTGTCATAGAGTAATGAAAGTATGCAAGGGCTGCTTTTAACAACTGAAGGCATGCCTTGCGTGAAACATGTTTTAGTCTTTATGTAGTAAAAAATTCTCTCTCATGAATTATGCTTAAGGATAAGTAGAAAATAGTTGTGAAAATTAATAGTAACTAACATTTATTGATAACTTACCATATGCCAGGCAGCATTATTACTGCTTTTTGTTGATTAACTCTTAAACCACACAACCCTCTTATAGAGCAATTAAAACCCCCATTTTTTTTCAGAGGAATTGGGGCACAAACATTGAAATAATTTTTCCAACATTCTATACCTCATAACTGGAATTTCTGAAATTCCATCTGAGTACTCCCTCTTAGCCACTGTTTCACTTTCCACGGTTAAAGTTACCCTCAGTCAGTTGTGGAAAATTCCAGTAAATAATTCATAATATTTAAATTGCATGCCTTTCTGAATAGCATGATGAAATCTTGAGTGGCCCCACTTCTTTCTGCCCAAGACATGAACCATCCCCTTGTCGAGCCCATCCATCCTGTACACGCGCCCCACCTCTGTGCCACTTAGTGGCTGTCTCAGTTATCAGGTCAGCTATCAAATTGAGAGAGACCACCATTCATATAAGTTTTATTATAATTTAATGCTATGATTATATTATTATTTGATACTGTTGTTACTCTCTTACTTTGCCTAATTTACAAATTAAACTTTACCATACACACACACACACACACACACATATATTTGTATAGAATAAAACATAATATATATATAAGGTTTGCTACTATCTGCAGTTGTAGGCATCCACTGGGGGTCTTGGAACATAGCCCCCCTAGGTAAAAGGGCACTACTGTAGTCTGATTTTAGTATTCCTGCTTTTTCCATTACACTCTGCTTTTTGGTCCAACAGGAAGAAGCTTGGTATATTGGCCTATAGAAATAAGTAGGGTAGCATACTCAGTATCTATGAAGATTATAAAATGTATATAAATGTAATTTGTGAAATATGATCACTATAATTTAGAAAGCATTTTTATAAGCAACTCGTCAAGTAGCTATTTTTAATCTACATATATAAAACCCTAAGCAACCCTTTGAGCATTTGACTGTTCGACCGGTAGCTATGACACACACTGACCACCAGGGGAAAGACGCTCAACGCACAGGCATGGAGACATGGAACAGACTGATGAATCTCAAAGGGAAGGGGGTAGAGGGAAGGGCAGAAAGAGATTAACCAAAGATCTTATATGCATACTAGAGGCCATGGATTTGTTTACCAGTGGGGTCCTTCAGCCTGGCCTGCAGAGATCAGGCTGAAACCAGCTCTCCGACATCTCCTGAGGGGTCCCGGATTGTGAGATGGTGCAGGCCAGGCTGAGGGACCCCACCAGTGCACGAACCCATGCACCGGGCCTGTAGTCTTTTATAACTGGATACATCTCTGCATGCTTGGTAATAACTGAGGAGGAAATATTCTATAGGAAAGTCCCATTGCAAGTTTTGTCTTTCAGTGACACCAAACATCCCAGTCTTCCTAATATTGATTAAACCACATATTAAATTTATTAGGTATATTTACAGCTCTATGAAGCCAAACAACATATTTTCTTCAATTCTATTCCCCTTGAGTTTCTAATGAATATACTATTGACTGAGAGCAGGACCACGTTTCTTAAGATAGCAACTTAAAACGCACTATTCAACTATGGAACAAACCACTGCTGCTGATTTAGCAATTAAAACAGGTTTATACCAAAACTAAAACATGTTTACATAAAAACAAACAAAAACATGTTTACACCAGCAAAAATTATTTCTGAATCATGTATCTATTGGAAAACAAAGCCACAGTTCTACCTGGAAACATTGTATTGATAGTTAAAAGGGAGAAAATAACATCTCTTCTCTTAAGGGTGATGTTTATAGATCGACTCAAAGATATCAACAGACATCTTTTTTCTTTTTTTAAGTTTTTCCTTGATACATATTTTTGTACCTTAAATTTCACCAGAGTTAGTGTTTCTAAATGAGTCTAATGAAGAAGTTAAGTAGAAACACATGACTGTCCTGCTATTTAAATACAGTATAATCTAAATCAATGAACTGGAGATACTGGCACTGTCTGATTTAACATCTTTAAGTGAGGGCAGTGAGCACAGAGACTGTAGATATGATAAGTACACACTTTAAGATACCAAACTGTAAAATAGTGCCCTAATTGCATTAACCTCAAAAGCAAGTTTCTGAAACATCCAAACTAAAAATGTTGGCACTCTGAAATACATTCTGCATATGTTATTGCTGTCTGCTAAATATTCTGAATTTTTGCTACCCAATAATTCTGTCTAAACTTGGAACTCATTTGGCTGGCTTCCATAGAACCAAACATAAAAACAAACAAACAAAAAAAATGTTTGTTTTCTTTATTTACCCTATGAATTAATCAAGAGATAATTTCTGATACTTATCAGAAACTTACAGGGCCATAAATATTGATTTTATAGACCTGAATCTCCTGAACATAATGAAATACTTTCTGAATGTTTTTGGGAACAAAATGGTAAACAAAAAAGCAATAGAAAATGGTAAGGGCCAAGTGAATTAAATTATCATTTACTTACTATAATATTTGTTAAATTACAACAAACATTCTCAGTCATTCTGATAACAATGGATATTTTTCCCATAACAGCATTTTATTTATGCATTATGATTAGGACCAGATTGAATCTCTGCAACTATGAAACTATAAATATAAAACCTGGCAAGGCAAACTTCACTTTGTTGCTTCATTAATGTGCTTCCATTCTAAATTTAAAGGTCTACATCATAGTTCTTTGTTTTTCTGCTGAGATTTTCAGCAATTGCAGTGGTCATTGCCAATGGAATTATCTCATGCAATGCAAATACTTCAAATGACAATGACCTCCATCTTCCCATTGCCTAATATATTGTTTAAATGGTGAACACTTTCTCACACCTATGGGATCTTTGCTATAACCCTGATTTGTAAAACTTAAGGTCCTGCACCTTATTACTAATTTACTCTCAACCTTCAACAAAGTACTTTTTGCATTTGCACATCATCCACCTCCTTCACTCCACATTTTTCTTGTCTTGTTTTAAGTTCCTTAGTAAAATGTATTTGAACTTTGGATCTTTGATATAGTCAACTTCCTCTTGTTTTAATATCTAAAGCTCTGGTTGGGTGCATTATTGATAAGAGCACAGGGAACTTCTGCTGAAGCTTGTGGAATAGTTGTTTGGTGTCTGAGTCACGAAAAACAAGATTCTTATAGAAACTTCATTATGTCTTTTTATATATATACATGGCATGTGTTTGATTTCTTCTGCCACCTTCTTAATGTTGATTGTCACTTGATTTTCTTTCTCCCTGAAATTGCTAGGTATCATTTAATGCAGAGAATATACCCATCTGTAGTGTAAATTATGCATGGTTTTATTTTAGCTCACTTGCTCTCAAATCCAAGTTCTTTCTCTGAACAGAAAAAGTTAATTTTACATTTATGCCTCTTTCCATGTGCTTTGTGCTTCATTAGATAAAGTTTGAAAAGCAGTATTTATTTTTTACTTGTCTTTTTTAAAATATATTTTTATTGATTTCAGAGAGGAAGGGAGAGGGAGAGAGAGAAACATCAGTGATGTGAGAGAATCGTCCATTGGCTGCCTCCTGCACACACATCCCCCCCCTCCACTGGGGATCGAGCCCACAACCCAGGCATGTGCCCTTGACCAGAATTGAACCTGGGACTCTTCAGTCTGCAGGCCGACCCTCTATCTACTGAGCAAAACCGGCTAGGGCTTTACTTGTCTTTTATAATTAAAAAATGAAAATGGTGAAATATATCCTGCATTTATTTTCAAAAGGAAACCCAAGTTGCTGCATCCCAACATTAAACCAAATGTACAATTAAACTTCTTAAAGCAGCCAATATGAATATATTCAAAGCGAAGCAATCATTTAATGAATGCAGTTTTTATCTGCTTTTAATTGCTTTTATTACAGTGATTCACTTTAAGTTCCTGAGGTTTCTTCCATCCATTTCTATGGGATTTGGCACAGATGTGTGTCCCACTGCTCTGCCTGATAGGAGGAACTCTCAGTGGTCAGTTGCTTGCTTTTCTGAGGGAATGTATTTGTGCTAGAAAGAAATTATATTCTTCAAACAGTAGAAGGAAGGAGTCTATAGGACATTGAAACCTAAACCAAAACTGACTTTCTATGACATTATAGACCCTCTTAAAGAAACTGAAACTTCACACATTTTTTGCATCATTGAATATATGTGTTCTTTTTTGGTTACTACTATAATGGAATGACTTAGACAGATAAACATATTTTAGTAAATTTAGAGTTCAAATCTTTTTATTGATAATATACACTGATTTGTATATTTATTTAAAATCTGCTGGTATAATATTACACTAAATATAGCATTTGTGGTTTTCCCCTTACTTATGTAATTTTCTGATTATGGTCAACCCAGATATCTATGTACACAATGACTGCTCAGTAGCTTTTACTATTATCTGCCCACAAATGGAACAGACACTTAAATCATACAGAGGAAGGCAGACATTTTATAAGTTCCTTTCTTGTTTTCAGTGGCAGTTTATTTATACTCACTGACAAATGGCATTCCTAGATTTATTATTGGGTTAATTATTTTTCTTGATATGGTAAGAGATTATTACTTTGTCCAAACTCTTTAACTATAGTAAATTCTTCATTCCTTCATTCAGCAAATATTTATTGAACACCTACTATGTCTCACTTTTCAAGTCTTAGAATTCTGCATGAATGATCAAAGCAAGGAAAAATCCCTGCTCTTGTAACCTTTTCATTCCAATTTGAAGACATGCAATAAACATAAGCAAATAACTTATATAGACATTAGAGAAGTTGATAAATGCTGTAAAGTAAAGTGGACCAGAATTAAGAGGGGCATGTGTATTTTGGTGGGAAGTGTTTTTTTTTTAAATATGGTGGTCTGGATAGCCTTGTTGCAAAGGTGATTTGAAGGTCATAAAAGACAGACATGTGGATCCATATATGGTGGGGAAGTATTCCCAGCAGAGGGAACAACTTGTGTGGAACACACTAATGTGAAATCATGCCAAGTGTTATGATGGAAAGCGAGACCAATGCAGTTGGAGAGGAGTGAGACAGGCGAATAGCAAAAGATAAGGTTAAAGAGGTGAGTTTGGAGTTCAAGGCACATAATGTAAGGATTTGGGCCATTGTAAGCAATTTTGCTTTTACTCAGGGTTTTTAAAGTAGGAGTGGTCTGATGTCTATTAAAAGGATCATTCTGGATTCTGTGTTGAGAGTATCTCATGAGGATGAAGGGTAGTGGTAGAGAAATCACCTGAGGGGGCCATTGCAATAACTCTGGCCAAAGACATTTAAAGATTGGGCCAGAATAGCAGAAAATGTTTCTCATATTTTTAAAATTTCTTTATTGATTAAGGTGTAACATATGTGTCCTTATTCCCCCATTACCCCCCTACTCCCCCACATGCTTTCACCCCCCCTGTTGTCTGTGTCCATTGGTTAGGCTTATATGCATGCATACAAGTCCTTTGATTGATCTCTCCCTCTTACCCCCACCCTCCCCTACCTTCCCTCTGAGGTTTGATGGTCTGATCGATGTTTCTCTGTCTCTGGATCTGTTTTTGTTCATCATTTTATGTTGTTCATTGTATTCCATAAATGAGTGAGATCATGTGATATTCTTGATATATATTTGGAATCACTGAAAGTTTTAAAAAGCAGAGTTTAAGCCATACTTAATGAGCCCAAGTTATTGATTATTCTAAGAACTAGAGGCCCAGTGCATGGATTCGTGCACTGGTGTGGTCCCTCAACCTGGGCCTGCACCCTCTCGCAATCCAGGACCCATCAGGAGATGTTGGACTACTGGCTTCGGCCCAATCCCCACAGACTAGACCCCGAGGCATGTAGTAGTGCTCGAAGTGGCAGGCAGCTGGGGAGAGGGCCAGACGCTGCTCCCACTCATTGCAGCCTTGTTGTGCCTGCTGCTGCTGTTGCTCGATAGCACTGTTGTGGAGGCAAGAGAGGCTTGCATCGCCACAGCTGCGCTTGCCAGCCGTGAGCCCGGCACCTGGCACCCATTGGTCAGCTGAGCAGCGCTCCCACTGTGGGAGTGCACTGACCACCAGGGGGCAGTTCCTGCATTGAGTGTATGCCCCCTGGTGGTCAATGCATGTAATAGTGACCGGTTGACCAGTTGTTCAGTTGTTTGGTCGCTTAGGCTTTTATATATATATAGATTATATTTTTGCACTATCATTTAATTTTTATTAAAGCATCAATATCACCTATTTAATGATCACAGTAGATTACAATTCTGAATTTGGATCCATGTTGGAATACCATTCTTACATGTACATAACTGCCTTCTGATGTACAATAAATAGGCATGATATTTTTTATTCATAAACCACATCATCAAACTCTACCTCGCTAATATAAAGGTATTACATATTTATAAAGCATCTAATAGTCAGACTCAATATATACAAAATCCCACATCCTTGAGAAATAAAGAGATAAAAACAAATTTATCTTTTTAAACTTCTGAAGTCTTCACAAAGATTCTCATGTGCCCATTCACGTTGACTCAGAACTTCTAATGTTATCTATATATTTTTCTTCTCATTTACCTGTCTTTTACAATATGATGCCAAATTATCTCATTTTATCTATCTTGAAGCCTACTGTATTCTACAATTTTATGTCTTTTTACCCCTTGGTAGTTTGGGCCACTTTTCTAAATATTCATTACTACTCTACACTCTATTCCACTTTCAGTCACACCTGTCAGATTATCCTTCTACAACATGCTTTCATTGTCTTACCCTACTACTAAATACTCCAGTTGCTGTCTATGAAATAAATTCATTATCTGACTTCACTCATTTTCTTATTTATCTCTCAATAAACTTTACTTCTCACAATCAAGTATCCAGTCAAATTATAGTGCTCACCATTTCCTAAGCACAGCTTGCATCTTTATAGTTTTTCTTCCACCTGAAATCAGACCAGAGGATTTATGAGAAACTGGACTATGGCAGGTCCTGTGCTGCAAAAATTCCCACAAACAAACAAACAAACAAAACAAAATAAAACGAACAAACAAAAACACAAACAAAACAAAAAAACACACAGAAAAACAACAGTTTGATATTATTCATCTTCTGCTTTGTGAAGAGTTCTCAAAACCTCTTCGGAGAAAAGACACATACAAGTTCATTCAAAGAAAATATGAGAAAATAAAAATAAGTTCAAAATAGCAAAGAGGTTATCTGCCTATCACCCACACCCACTTTCATCTGTGGACTTCTCCGAATGTCAAGATTCAGGACAAATGGTACCACTTCAGTGAAGTACTGTACAGTTTACCAGATCACTCACAAGTGCTCTCTTCTGCTCAGAACCACATTACTCATTGACTTCACCTTTCCCCAGCCCTTATCACACAGTGCCTTATATTACTGTGGCTTGTGAGCAGATAGAGCATACCCTGCTGTATTGTAAACACCTTCAATATAATACCTTACTCACTAGAATGTAAACTTCAAATAGCAGCAGTACACATCTGCTTATAGTGGGCACTGAGTAACAATTTTCTTGAATGAATGAAAGGATCATGTAGCATATATTTGCAATTTTCACAGAACCTAACCAATATGTGACATAAAATTAGGCTAAATTAATATTTGTTGAAGAAATAAAGGTAGAGTGGCAGATGATCAACACTATCTGACACAATTTGAGCTTGCTATAGCAACAAAGTCTGACCTATTCCGGTGCTCTCCTCTATGAGAGCCATTATATCGACTTAGCCAGTGTTAAAAAATAAATAAATAATAATAAAAAAGAAATAAGGGTAGAGAGACATCTTACTTAAGTTTATATCCTTTGTATTTGTGTGCAGGTAAATGCTGACAGCTAGTGACTCTCACCACCCCCACCACACACAAACACACTCACGCGGATCACTTCACTGTGTCGAATTTGACCATTTACTTGATGCAAGCATTCCCAGAATGGCAGATTTCAAGCTGACAGTGTGATGCCACTGAAGGCAGAGTTGGGAAGAGATGACCACAACAGGCTTTCAAGAGTTTGTGCAAGCCAGCTGTGGCTAAAATAATATGAAGTCCCCACAGTAAACTTTCAATGATTAATGGATAAATTAATGAAAGTTTCAGACACTGGCTGAACTTGAGAGAAAGTTATTCACTACATAAATAAAAAAGTTAAAATAGTTTAACATTAAAGGAAAAGTTCAGAAGATTCAATAATTAAGTCATAAAATAAGTCTTCATATCACAAATATATGTAACATTATTATATATTAGTATTTTAATAATATGTGTATGACTGCTATTTGCATTGGGAATTAATTTATATTTTTTCTTGGTGAATGACCTGATTAGCTATTTATCTTTTTAAATCTTAAAATAACCCATTGTTCCAAAAGCAAATACCAAACAAATGATGTTGCATCAATTATTCCAGAGATATCCTCACTTTTGATTTCAGATTTGGAAGATCGTGGCAAACAAGAGATCAGATCACAGGAAATTTATTGGAATGTAATATTGGCTTTGACCTGACCTTGGGCAAAGTTTGGTGCTCTCCAGGGGAGAACACTTGTAAGGGACTTTATCCCACAAATTATGACCACCAATATCCCTAAGGATAGATAGTCTTCAAGTATAATTATACTTGTACTTACTTATCTTACCATATACTGGATTTGATTTGAAAAGAGTACGTAGTTGAGGTTATCTTGGGATGTAGATCAAAAAAAACCAATTATCCAGCTTAAACAAATGGGAGTTTTTTGTTTGTTTTTTTCACATGACACAGTCTGAGAAGAAGCCAGTTAGGACAGTTCCATGTTGCAGAAAGGGTTCAACCAAGTTTCTTTCTTCCTCCTACTCTCAAGTTGCTGCCTCACATCAGAGTCCAAAGTGCAAAAAGAAAGGTGAGGTCATCAGGCTCATGCCAGCTGAGTTTGTCCATTTATTTAAAGAAAAAATTAACTTTCATGATCCCTCCCATCACAATTCAATTTCTGATTACATCTCATTGGCTAGAGTTTTGTCACATTGCAACGCTTAGAGGTAAAGAAGCCAGGAAAACAGAATAGTTTTCTACCCCTAACTAAATTAGGATTATATTAATAAGGTTAAAGAACAGAAATGATATTGGTTAAGAAACTATAGTGACATTATTCATAATTCAAACGTACATCTTTGCTGTAGTCTGAAAAAGTAATTGTAATCTCATTATACTAAGTATATAAATGATAAAGTAACTTAAATGAATTCTATTACCTGTGATGTCATATATTGAGCAGGACTGATTATTTCTGACGTGTATACATACAATATTTCATCAACTATCAGTAATTCAGCTCATACTCTGTTCATGGCACTAAAATAGTTGCTACTGAGAGTGCTGGGACTTACAACACTAGTTCTTGTGCTGGGGTGGCATTAACAAACATGACAACTGTCACGCACGTTTTGAGGCACCTAGCTAGACATCACAGCCTTAAACTCTGACAAGCTCATGTTCATAAAATAGATACTACTTTGTCTCTATTTTACATACTGATACAATTTTTTATGGGCAATACATAACTAGAAGGATCAAAATAATAAACTTTATGACAAACATTTGTGATCTCCATTTGGTAGGCCAGAAGTTCTCTGGACCTGAGGTAAAAACAAAAACAAAAACAAGCCAGCATAATGCAATGAGTTTACTCTCTGGACAAATTTGAGAACACGTGATTTGGGGCAAATCTGTTCATCTTATATCATAAAGAGTCTCTATGAAAGTGTTGACATTAGTATTCAATTTATATTATTATCATCTATTGTCCTGGTTTATTGTCTGCATGCAGTGGTGAGAGAGGCAACTACAGATGCAAGAGCACAAAATCTGTCCAGATCTTCCAGAAAGAGGAGTGCAAAGGCTGAAAGAGAACAAGAGCATGAGAGAGAGGGGGCAGGGGAGAGAGAAAGAGAGAGCTATAGAGTTTTGTAAAGTCTCTAACATCTTGTTTTCAAACTAGTTATGGAGACAAAGCTAGCCAAAGCTTGAAGGACTGAACAGCAACAATATAGAATATTATGTAGGAAATAAATCCCAACTCAGAAACCAGGTTAACTTGTGGATCTAGTTGTAATCTTTTTTAAAAATTTCTTTATTGATTAAGGTATTACATATGTGTCCTTATCCCCCCATTACCCCCCACCTCCCATTCATATCCCTAACCCCCTGTTGTCTGTGTCCATTGATTAGGCTTATATGCATGCATACAAGTCCTTTGGTTAATCTCTCCCCTTTACCCTCACTGTCCCCTACCTTCCCTGAAGTTTGACTTTCTGATTGATGTTTCTCTGTCTCTGGATCTATTTTTGATAATCAGTTTATGTTGTTCATTATATTCCGCAAATGAGTGACATCATGTGATATTTATCTTTCTCTGCTTGGCTTATTTCACTTAATATATCTTGTACTACCATTTTTGTGATCTTAAGCAAGTCACTCAAATTCTCTGAGTCAATATTCATTATAATATAATACAGACAGACACCATAATATAACAAAGTCCACACTTTGTTCCATTTGCTTTTCAAATATTGCATGATTCCATAAGTGATATCATTAGACAGAGGTTGGCATATTAGTGAACGAAAGAATGCTACTCAAATGTATTACAAAGAAGATTTAGGGAACACTGTGAGGTGGCAGGTTACAGAAGCTAAGGTGAAAGTGACAATCTCCATGTAATTTAGAAAATGTCTAAGTTCAAAGATGAGTTTTCAGGCTGTGAAAATGACACAGGTAGAGGTTCAGAGGAAGGGATAAACATGGTGTGTAGTATTGTAAGGGTAACTGGATTTTAGACCTGAGGTGTTATTGTGTATTTATTGTATATACTTGGAGATGTGTTTAGAAAACCTTGAAAATCACATTAGGAGTGGACTTGTAAGTAATGAGAAAGCCTTAAATATGCTAGAGAAGGCTGATAACATGATCAAGTTATCATAGTTTATTTTCTTCTACTGTGTTTTATTTACTCCAGTAGTTTTCTTCCACACTGGCCACTGCCATAGAGGTCATTATGGTTCTTAGAGAAGTTATTTTAGGAGAACTGAATTAAAACACACAAATAAAAACCATGCAATTCTTGATTTTTAAGCACAAGTGGTTCCTTTTTATTATTATAATGGAAAGATCTCACTTAATGTAAGAATAGATTATCAAACAGAATCAAAGTTTCCTCTTTGTCAGATGGATATAAGAGAATTGAAAGAAAGAAGCGTATTAGAGCAGTTCCCCCCAGCCTGTGTCATCCCTCTCCCTTGGAAGGTAAGAGGAAGGAAGGTATTCTCTTTGTTTCTTTGTTGAGTAACGGGCAAAACAAGTAGTCCTTGATTTCTGATGGGACCCAGCAAGGTCTGCAGCAGTAAGTGGAAATGGTTTCACAAACAATGTTGTTTTAGATGACTTTGACAATTTTGAAGAGTTCTGGTCAGTTATTTTGTAGACTATCAGTGTAATTTTCTAATGTTCTTCATAAATTAGACTGAAGTTATGGGTTATTAAGGAGAAAAATTACAGAAGTAAATGCCATTCAAATCACATCATAGCAAAGCACACATTAGTAACATGGCTTTATTTTATTGTTACCCTAGATCACTTGGTTGAAGTAGTGTTTGTCAGATCTTTCCAATGTAAAGTCACGATTCCTAATTCTTGTTACCTGTGAAGCCACACTTAAGGGATGAGGAGAAATGTTTTATTTTTTTAAATGAAAAAAAGTAATTTATTTGGAAATGTCAGAATGTATTTTAAAGTAATTACAGAACAAAAGTGATTCTTTTAAGAATAGATTTAGAATTGCAGCAAATATATGGAAAATGTATTCTCTTTTTCAGGGAAAAAGTAATATATAGAGCAATAAAATTAAATTTTTTATATTTCATTATCTTTTAGTTTATGTTAGTTTTAGTTTCTGATATGTCATGAGTGCATTAAAGAAGGCTGGGGCTAATTACCAATGAAATATCTATTAGAATATAAATGTATTTTAAATTGAGCTACTCTGATATACATCCACAATTTAGAATTTTCAAGATATGTTCCTGGTTTTTATAGGAAGATAAAGCAACCCGAAACAAGGCATTAGACATGAACATTGATTTCACCAAATAGAGAATAATATGCTTCAATTCACTGCATGAACTGACATGGATGCCCAAGCAAAGTATCTGAAATATAGGACAATTCAAAGAAATCACAAAGAAGGATGATAAGGCTTTGGAAATTCAGCAGTCAATTATATTTCCTGTCATTCTCCCACAGAGAATTGGGTATGATGTGGATTGTTGACCTATACCAAAAAGTTTGAGTAATAGATATTTATTTGCCTTTTCATTGGGTACTTTTGTGTTTTCAGTTCTTATTACTAGACACAGAGAAGGCTGTGCCAATTTAAATATTGTCTTTTATAAAATAGTGAACCGTTCTTCCAGGACTGCTGATTTTATGGATCCTGTATTGTAGAACCACCAATTAATGGATTATTAGTTCATCTTAATATAGCCATCATTTTCCTTTAGCACGTTAACCTCACATCTCACTTAATAAACCTTTCTTTTCTATAACCCTTATTCACTGTCCTTTATTGTTTTCCACTTTTAATGAGGCATAATTGACAATTAAAACTGTAATATATTTAAAGTGTACACTGTAGTGATTTCATATAGGTATACATTGTGAAACAATTTCTCCCATCTAACTAGCTAACATTTTCAAACAGACCCATCACCTCACATATTTGTCTCTTTTTTAAAAATTGGTGAGAACATTTAAGTTCTACTCTCTTATTAAATGTCAATTGTGCCATACTATTGTTAACTATAGCCACCATGCTATATATTAGGTCCTCAGACCTTGTTTATCTTATAGCTGAAAGTTTGTACCCTTTACCAACCTCTCCATATTCCTCTCTCCCATTCACCACCAGAAACCACATGTGTATACTTTGTTGCTACGAATTTTACTTTTTATTTAGATTTTGCATATAAATGACACCAGCAGTCTTTCTCCGTCTGGCTTTTTCAACTAGTGTAATGCACTCAGGACCCATCCATGCTATCACAAACGGCAGGAGCAGGGCTTCTTTCTTTCTCATGGCTTAGTAATACTTCATCTTAGTAATATAACATATTTTTTTCATTCATCTGTTGGCAGACACATAGATTGCTTCCATATCATGGCTACTGTGAATAATGCTGCAGTGAACATGGCAGTAGAGATATGCCTTTGATTTCTTTATTCACTGTCCTGCCCATTGAACTCTGCTAGATAAATATCTGAATTCACCTATTCAGTTGCTGGCTCTCTGGAACACCAGCTGACAGAAGATAAAAAATAACACTGGAATTTAAAATTCCACAATAAGCCACATGGGAACATTAAAATTATATTTTATATCTGACTATTTTTTCGTGCTACTACTACAAAATGTGGGCAAAATAATAAAAACAAACAAACAAACACACAAAACAAACAAATAAACTCCCTCAAAAATGTAATTCCTCTCAATTATGACTCTCTTAAAATTATTTGTGTTCTGCAAAGTAAATAAAGCAGCACTAGTTAATATTTGTTGAGTACGTTGTCAGCTCAATTACTTTCTTTTAGACTCTATCTTGTACACACACAGAAACACAGGACTGAAAGATGTGCATGTAGGATAAATGCAGTCCGCCCACCCCCCACTTTATTTTAACTTCACTAAGATTTTGCTTAGCTCTCAGGCAACTTTCATCTTTTAAATATGACCCAATTAATTTTTCTTTAGATTTCATGGGCTACCTGACCTATAATAAATAGGCCTTGAGTTTTATGAAATGAAATGAATAGTTAAGCGCTCAATTGCTTTTAATAAATTGGGGTCAGTTTGAAATTTTATAATCTATTATCCTATATAATAGTTTTTTGTAATAATCATAGTATCCATACAATAACTATAGCACTGGAAATATATTTTTTGCTATTTTTGTTACTATTACACAATATAAAACTAATACAATTGGTTGATATTTGAATATAATTTTAAACATTTAAAAGATGAATAATTATACAGGACATATTCTCCTATCATTTTTAAATATAAAATTAAAACCTCACAAATGATTATCTAAAATCATTATCTACAAATCTGAAAATGAAGTATGATATTTTTATGTTAAATGAATTCATTTAGTAAACACATTTTATATGTTCTTTTTTTAAAAAAAAGTAACTATTAGTCATTGAAGTGAGATTGAGAGCCATATTTCTGTAGTAAATATTTTATTCTTTTTAGATCTGTCAGTATAATATGGAGTTATTTATTTCATAAGTTTTAGAAAATACATATCATTTTTTGGACAATTATTGAAGGTTTTTAGGTCAAAGGTACTATGAACTGCTATATATCATTCAATTTATAGCTTCTTTAATATTAAGGTAATTATGAGAGAAGAGTACTGTTAAAATGGAAAGGATCTCAGATAAACATTCTAAGTGTCATATATGGCAGATTAGAAAAATGGAAGCCAGAGAGGGTAGTTATTTTCTTAAAAACTCAGAGGCATATATATCAGATTCCATTGATGATGTTTCCTAAAGCACAGATGGATATACACACACACTATAGACATAAAAACAACATAAAGAGACAAATGTGTTGACAAGGTAATTTGTGGGTTAGAAGAAGCAAGTTCTTACAGAAGCTAAAGGAAAAGAGCCAATGTGAACTGTAACTAAAAGGTTACAAAGGATGTACAAATAAGATTATCTTTTGAAAATTAAACAGGACAAATAAAACATAATCAAACTGGACAGGAATAGACATTCTATCCTAGAAAAACAAAGCTACTCTTGGAAGAGCAAGTTTCAAATGAATCCTGATTGCATAAATTCACAAGTTCCAACAAAATATCAATACCAATCTCAAAGTGGATAGGTTAGACATGAGAAATAAAACATGTAGAGTTTAGAGTCAAATATAATCACTGTCTGTCTGAGAACAGTATAAGAAAGTGGATTCCAAAGGCCAAAGAATATTTTGTGCCCAATTGCAACAATTAGCTTCATCTAATTCCACCAACTATTCAAATCCTATATAATAAAAGCCTAGGTGGCATCACGCCCTCGCATGACATTGTCACAAAATGGCCACTACAAAATGGCCACCTTCAAGTCATCACAAGATGGCTGCCACAAGATGGCCAGCAGGGGAGGGCAGTTGAGGGCAATCAGGCCTGCAGGGGAGGGCAGTTGGGGGCAACCAAGCCAGCAGAGGAGGGCAGTTGGGGGCAATCAGACAAACAGGGGAGCAGTTTGGCATCAATCAGGCCAGCAGGGGAGTGGTTAGGGGGTGATCAGGCTGGCAGGCAGGCGAGCAGTTAAGAGCCAGCATTCCCAGATTATGAGAGGGAAAAGGAAGTCCGACATCCCATGGCAGTCAGACATCCCTGGAGGGGCCCCAGATTGGAGAGGTTGCAGGCCGGGTTGAGGGACACCCCCCTCCCCAATGCATTAATTTCATTCACTGTCCCTCTAGTCTTATAAATAATGCCCTGGGATTGTGAAAACTTATTTACCAATCCATCTTCTGAGTAAGTTATACTGTATTTTCCCATTGAAGTATCTGTAGAATGGAATATGTAGCCCAAGGACTTAGGTAATATATACACTAACCTGACCTGTTATATTTTTAATCGTAGCTGAATATCCTACTGGTTGGAATTGGACAATCCATGTACATTGGATTAAATTAAATCCAAAGGTAAAATTTGTTATCCATAGGACTCAGATATCCAATACCTCAAGAATTAAAGTTTATGCCAGCAAATAGCACACATTTGAGTGTTAAATATTAGAATTATAGGTTTAATCAATATGAATTCCCACTGGTATGCTTCAGAGTCAGCAGAAAAGAGAAGCACAGGTTCTGGGTCACCTCTCCAATCCATCATCTAGGGAATTTGAAGTGAAACTGAACTAAATACAGTTTCCCCAGTATCACCACATTAATTATGGGGATTGCCCATCTATCTGAACTATCTGTAATTTACTTTAACTGGAATTATTTAGTAAAACTCTAACTATGAATCCCACTTGATGTATGAGAAAACTGAGGTGCAGTGAAGTTATATAACTTTTCTTCAAGCTGACACAATTGACAAGTGGAATTGGAATTTGAACCTGATCTTTCTAGTCAGGGGTTGCAAATTCAAATGACTGCAAAGGAAAAATAAGTGAGTAAAGAAGCTAAAATGAGGACTGTTTAAACTCATATTAGCAACATAGGTTGTCAATCTCCCATACAAAAGCTGATATTCTGATTTTATGTGAAATACCTTGATTTTGAGACATGGTTATCTAATTCAAAAATAAGTGTTGGACACAGTGAGATGAATAAAACAATTATATGTGAGCATGTCTGGGCTGTGGGATACCCATTTGTGTCCTCTGAGCCAAAGTAAATAGTTCTTCCATCTATGGTCAAATAAAAATTTTCTACCTTTGTAGAAAAAATATTATCTAGTAGGAAATATCAATATCTGACAAGGACCTGAAGTGCTAATCCTCTGTGCTTCTGCTTGCTGATTTCTGCATAGATTTTGAAGCCAGAAGAACAAATGTGATTAGCTTTTTGTACAAAATTTGTGAGTGGATATACTACCTATTTTGAATAAGAGATTTCCACTGTACGTGAGGTAGAACTAGATTTTCCTAAAGAAGTAGTTACCTGTTATTTCACCACAAAAGCAAGTGGTTGCAAATTTTATCTGAAATTTTCTAAAAAGCCAGGTTTTGAGCATTTGGAGTTAGCTTTTAGCACAGAATTGCCAACAAGACAGAATTATACATTAGAACATGGATAATGTGTGGTATAGATGATGCTATATAATAAAAGGCTAACATGCAGATGGACCAAACAGCAGAAAGACAGGTCGCTATGACATGCACTGACCACCAGGGGGCAGAGCTGCCCCCTGGTGGTCAGTGTGCACTCCCACAGGGGGAGCACTGCTCAGCCAGAAGCCAGGCTCATGGCTGGTGAGCACATTGGCGACAGCACTAAGGATGTCCAACTGCGAGAGGGCACAGGCTGGCCTGAGGATGCCCCACCCCCACCCCAAGTGCACAAATTTCATGCACTGGGCCTCTAGTTATATATAAGCTGATTGCTTTTAAACTACAAATCATTCTCATTCTATAGTGTGTGCTCAATATCCTCAGTATGCTTTTCATAATTTCAGTTACCAGACATCTGAACTTGGAGAATCCAACTGAAAACTTTATACCAGATAAACAGTACTCTATGGACAATGACATCTTAGTAAGACATGGTTCTGTCTAGGTGTGAGACCCTATACCCATGCATATCCTTCTTACTTTCTCTGAGACTTGCAAGAGAAAAAGTTACTTCTCTTTGTAAGGTTGTATCAATATTCCACAATAGGTACTTTAAAGGATGTAACTCTACATTAAAAAGAGATAAAAGAATAAGGCCATTCTATCATAGTTCCTACAGAAATCATAATTTTCCTTTTTATGCCATCATAATATAAGTTAAAAGTTTAAAATAGTTGTTCTATATTTTATTTAAAACTAGAGGCCTGGTGCACGAAATTCATGCTTGGGGTGGGGATGGTGGGTTCCTTAGCCCAGCCTCCATCTTCTTGCAATCCTGGACCCCACAGGGGATGTTGGGCCAAACCAGCAGTCTGACATCCCTCTCACAATCTGGGACGCTGCATGCAGCAGTGACCATACTTTTCATACAGGTGAAAGGCATCTTGCTGTTGTATGGGCAGCTACATATTTTTCCCCTGATTATAAAAAGTAGTACACACCATGATCCTTCTGAGGCAGTAGTATCATTTTCCCCATCCTATGTGTGGAAAAACTGAAGCAGAGAGAAGTTAATTGGCTTTGTCACACAGTTATAAGTGTCAGAGTCAGGGCTGACCACAAAATGTGCAAGCCAGAGTCCATGCATGTCATCGCTGCATCATCCGTTTTTTTTCAGTTTTAGAGTAGCCTTGCCAGGTTTTAATTTTTAAATTTAAGAGACTGTTCCCAGTGTATAGGATAGGGTCCCTAGGCCTGGATGGCAATCAGGGCCATCTGTGGGGCAACCAGTGTGGGGGATGATCGGGGACCCCCACTGGCACCACCTGTTGGTCCGCCCAGCCCCCTGAGCACCTGGCTGGTTGCCTCCCTCTCAGGGGCCTGACAGACACTCAATGCAGGAACTGCCCCCACTGTTGAGTGTCTTCCCCCTGGTGGTCAGTGCGTGTCATAGTGACAGGTTGTTCTGCTGGTGATTCCATCGTTTGGTCAATTTGCATATTAGGGTTTTATCATATAGGATGATTTCCAATTAACAGGTTTGAAATAAAATGCTAAGCTATGAGAAGAACATATCAGTCATTGAGCTCCCTGTGCCAGAGTGTTTTGAAGTAAAAACTACGGGTTTTGTTTTTGGAGTGTTGAAGGTTAAACAAACTAGACATAGGTGTGATTTTCATATGTCGAATGCAGATTTGTGTTCCTGACATGAGAAAAGAATCATCTCACTTCAGTGAAAAACAAGCAGACAACCATATTCTGTAGCAGTTTTCCCTGCCGCTTTTAGTGCAGTAGAGAAGCCAGGAGACCCAAAAGGTAGGTCAGGGCAAGTGAGTAATTCTCAGTTGAGAAAACAATTGCTGATCACTGAAGCCTGGGCAATATTTCTTCGTTTCTCACCCCTTAAGGGTGCCCACCTAAGAGGCAGTCTCAGTCTCACTGTGAACAAATGAGATGGACATCATTGGATCAACTCCTCTGAGGCTTCAAGTAATATAAGACACTGACCCAATGGTGCCCTAGATATTGCACTTCTAGAAACAGGTCTTGAGATGAAGTTCCTTTTCTTTGATTATTTAAAGAACAGGAACTTTCTGTGTTCAAAACAGGAACTAAAAATCACAAAAGCTGCAATATGTGTAAAATTTACCTCACAAATACAAATTAAGCATATCTTCAGATAGGAAGTCTTTCTATTAGTAATTTTCCTAATGACAACTACAGTGATGTTAGTATTTTCTGGTCCAATGATAATAATTAATGAAACTACTGATATATCTTTCTTTTTTAAAATATAGAGGATGGTACATCATTAAGTTATTAGTTATTTATTCAGTACCTACTGTATGCCATTTACCTACAACTGAGCTAAGAACTGCTGTGTCCAAAATGAGCTTTATTTGATACATTCTACTTTATATAATGAGAGTGCTTGTCACAGGACCTTATCACTAAGCATCAACTAAATCACTCCTGATTGATGGTTATCTCTGCTGTCCTTAAAGATCTCTGAGGGTGTAAGTATTACCAACTCATGAACAAATTCTATCAACCAAACCTAGTCCCTATTAACCAATGGAATCATGGAGCCAAAATCTGTTTTCTCTAATTTAGATGGCCATTAAAATTATAAATAGCTAGTCTATTGATATAACATCTATAATGATAAAAGCGTAATATGGTAATTAGACTGGACAGCCAAACGACCTTCTGGACATCAGTCTGGACGTCCTTCCAGACAAAGCTGCAGTGGCAGGGGCTGAAGCAGAAGTAGGTAGGGGCAGTCAGGCAGGCAGGCGAGCAAGTAAGGGGCAATCAGGCAGGCAAGAGAGTGGTTAGGGACGATCAGGCAGGCAGGCAGAGGTGGTTAGGGGCAATCAGGCAGGCAGGCGAGCAGTTAGGAGCCAGGGATTCCTGTGTGATTGGGCCTAAACCAGCAGTCAGACATCCCCTGAGTGGTCCCAGATTGCAAGAAGGTGCAGGCTGGGCTGAGGGACACCACCCCCCACCCCCACCCCCACTCGAATTTCGTGCACTGGGCCTCTAATACTGTTATAATTTGAAGCACCTAAAATTAACTTTTTTCCTTTCTTTTTCCAAAGAAAGATGTATCCCTTCTTATATCTAACATTAACCCATCATTTTTCAAGTATGTCTCTCACCTTACAAATATTGCTCTATTGCTCAGCTGGCATGGCCCAGTGGTTGAGCATCAACCTATAGACCAGGAGGTCATGGTTCGATTCCCAATCAAGGCATATGCCCAGGTTGCAGGCTCGATCCCCAGTGTGGGGTGTGTGGGAGGCAGCCAGTCAATTAGTGATTCTCTCTCATTGATGTTTTTCTCTCTCTCTCCCTTTCCTTTCTTCTCTGAAATCAATAAAAATATATTTAAAAAACCAAATGGTCTATTGTTTTTTTTTTCTTTTTCTATTATATTAGCGGGTTCTTTCTCCTAAGCTTGTACATATGAGCAAGTTTCTTCCATATTAAAATAAAAACCCCAGTTTAGTCCTACATCACACTCTCTATTTGTTCATTTCTCTTTTTTCCATCGTAGCTAGGCAAGTGTGCTTCCCTTTCCATTCTCTCCTTAACTCTTTGTGAGCTAAAATTTTTCTCACCATTACACAGAAATTGTTCTTGTAAGCTCACTAATAGCCTAACTGCAAAATCTAATTATCACTTATCATTCTCACCTTCCTTGAATGTATAAGATATCTGACACTATGGACCACTGCTTGCACTATTAAAGTGTCTTTAAGTTAAAGCAGTTTAATATATATTTTTAACTCTAGCCTCTCTTAGGTTTTATGACTATAGTCTCTCCTGCTTTAACTTTTTCCACTCATTCCTTAGTTATTGGCATTGCCCAGAGTCCTGAGCTCTTATCTCTTCTCTTGGTGTACATTCTTTGTGGACAATCTTATGCATATTCATAGATTGCACTGCTACTTAGTTATAAAAAAACAAAACAAAAACACTCCAAATTCATTTCCTACCCAGATCCATTTCTATTGTGCAAGCTCCAGATGCCTCTTGATACCCTTAACCCGCTGAATATGTAAATTTCAACCCTAGTTCTGATTGATATAACCACCATCCCCCTTGTTCATCTGTAAAGATATGGGTAATGTTTTCTCTCTTTCTTTTTACTTCCCACATATAGTTAAACACTAGTTTTTTCCCCAAGACTTATACTTCATTTCCATTGTATAGTCCTCAAACTAATTTCATCTTTTGCTAGTTTCATCTCCCCTAGTCTTTCTTCTTTTAATGCATTTTTAAAAAAGGTCTTCAGATTAACCCTTTTCCAACACAAATACTAACACATACACATTATAAGCTGTTCTCCAATGCTTATCCCAGGAGAGTTAAGATTTCCTACTTTAGCACTTTGAATCGTCAATAATCTTATTCCCGCCTGATTTTTGAATCCCAACTCCTGCCATTCACTGCCAATAGTCCTCCACTCCCTTCCATGCCCCAGCCAGCCACACACACACACACACACACACACTCTCACACAAGTGTGCGCACACACCTTATGCCTCAGCTACATCAAATTACTTTAAAGTTTCCTGTACAGATGCCTCTGGTGCCTGTGCTATATCTATGGCTGGCTGTTTCAGCAATCCTGTGACAGAACGTTGTGTGCAGTCTCTGTCTCTTTGCTCTTCCTCAGACACGCCCAACATCATGCACTTTTGTTTCAGGGCCTTTGCCCAGGCCTCTGGAGCTCTGCTGACCCCTGCACAACCATAGCCTGAGTATGGAAATGTTATCCCCTGGTGCGCATTTTTCAACCAACAGGGGACAGAAAAGGTGGATAAATGTTCCACTCTCCTGACGTCTAGGGGAGCGATTTAGAGGCACTGAGTGAATTGAGTCCATGTAGCCTACAGCAGAACTCAGAATGAAAACTTATATTGGCTTGTACTACTTTTTCTTCCTCACTGTGCCCTTCCCCTCAGTATTGTTTAATAGGCTCACACTCACACACTCACCAAGTAAACTGCATGCATTCAATATATTATCTCAGGTGTTACTTCTGAGGAACCCAAACTGAGCCTCTGCCATACACATCAGCTCTTGTACATATCATCACCATCTTCAAAAATCCCGTCTACACATGATTCACATAAAAAGTCCCATATGCTTTGTTAGCATATATTTGGCAAATGTTTTCAAACTTTTAAACGTATCTTCATTTTTTTCTCATCATTCATCATGATCATTTCTCCCACAATAGAACATTAAGCAGCTTGAGAGTTCAGACCAGGCCTAGTTACTTATGTTTCCCAAAGCCTGATAATTAACTAGTACATAGTAGTACTGAATTATTTCTGTTAAATAAATTACATTTGTATTTTAATACAGTGATATTTGATTGAAGGATATGAGGCATTTTCTGATATTATTTACTGATTTAATAAATCATTAAATTTAATTTTAAGAAAAAAGTAGTGATAAAACGCAGCTAAAACTGTTTTTAAAACTTTCTGGCCTAACATGTATGATATAAAAGGAACACTATTTACAAAGATCCCCAAAACTCAGAGGTTGATGGAGGTAGTGCCAGCTAAAGCCAAAAAGGGCAGAAGAGTGAGCAATTTGAAGTTCCCAGAGACTGAAGATCCACGTGGGTCTCATTGCCCTTTAAGAAGAACTGCAAGGATTGTGCATAAGCCATGGAATCCAGACGTGTCAGTGAGGCCTTGCAGTGGAATGGGAAACTATAAACATAAAGGGAATATACCACAGGCAAAGCACAGAATCAATTATATATACTCCTAGGAATGAAGATCAAGTTTGTTGGGTTTACTGAACATAGGAAGGCAGCCACATTACGAGAAATCAAAGAACATATGAAAAAAATTAAAAAACCAAAATCTGAGTAAAGTAATAAAAATTTAAAATAATTGCTATTTAAAGATATTTGATTTTTTAACACAATTGTGTGAGTATACTTCAGCTTATGGTATTTCAAGAATATTCCCTGTTCCAAATGAATAGCATAAATGGAATGGAGAAAAGGACATTTTTAAAAATTCCAAACATACCAAAATATACAAATGTTAAAGAGTAAAGTAAAACCAGCCCTGCCTAGGTACTTAGTTGTTAGAGCATCATCCCAATATGCCAAGGTTGCAGGTCTGATCCCCCATCAGGGCACATGCAAGAATCAACTAGTGAATGCATAAATAAGTGGAACAACAGATCTCTCCCTCACTCTGTTTCTCTCTCACTTTCTCAAATTAATAAAAAAGATTAAAGTAAAACTAAAGAAAAATTATTTAACTGTAGCAATACATTACATATTGTTCACTCAATATGTTATTTAGTAACTTTCCCTGGGACAAGTTGTAGTGGGACAGTCTCAGTTGGATAGACAAAGCACACATAAGATAATTTTTTAACAGATATAAAAATAAAGTACCACTTTGTTTTAAAGTTAATTGCAAATCCTTATCAAAATATTAGTAAGGCAAATTCAGTTATATAAAAGTAAAACATTAAACACCATGACCAAGTAAAAGGTATCTAAGTAGTACAAAGTTAATTTAGCATCCAAACATATAAGTTAGCATAATATATCAAATGTGTCAGCTTCCTATTGCTATGTTAGGTAACATTTTCATTACAGGGTCTGGGGATAAGAATATGGACATCTTGGAGAGTTATTATTCAGCCCTTTGTTCCCAAAAGGAGCCATCATACATGCAAAATACATTCACATATTAAGGTCCCAAATATAGCATCATTTCAAGTCTACAGTCTTACCTGAGACTTACTGGTTCACAAGTCACAAATGTCATCATCTAAATCATCTAAAGCAAATATGGGTTAAGTTCTGGGCATAACTCATCTGGGGGGAAATTTCTATCCATCTGTGCACCTGTAAAACTAGAAAACAGTTAACTATGCCCAAAATACAATGTTGGGTCAGATACAGGAACAAGTTATAGATATCCCCAATCAAAAAGGGAAAAAGTAAAAGGATAAAAAGAATCACCTGTCACTATTAAATTCTAAATCCAACCAGGCAAACTCTATTTGATTTAAAGGTCTGTGAACAATGTTCTGTATGGTTTGTTATAAACAGCGGGAAGAAACCAGGCCACACCTTTATCACTCTACTTGGAAATCTTCTCTGTTAAATATTCACATTATTTGCCTAAAAGTTCCACTTTCCACTTACTCATAAGACACCATTCAGCTAAGCTCCCTGCCATCATGTTACAAGGATTCCTTTCATCAAGTTTCCAAAAACATGTTTCTCATTTCCTTTGGAGCCCTCACTGGAAGCACCTTTAACATTCATATTTCTGCCAACAGTCTGTTTATTACTATTTAAATATTCTGTAAGAGAACATAGATTTTTACCATGTTCCTCACTTTTTCCTGAGTTCTCACTAGGGGTGTCCTAACACCCAGCAATCTAGGATTTTTCTAATATGTTCATCCTAATACTTCTAGGGTCTGAGCAACATTTTATTTATAAAATACCCTGAAACTACTACAAAATTCCAAAGCCACTTCAAAGTTTTTAGGTACTTGTCAGAGCAGCACCCCATTTTTGGGTACCATGATTTTTGGGTACCAATATTAGTTTCTCAATACTACTTATGATAATGTATTCATTGGTTCCAGAGATTAGGATGTGGTCATCTGGACATATTTGTGGGTCATTATTCCATTTATCATATCATAGCAACAGAATAAAGAAAAAGACATTACATTGCCAGCTCAGTAAATGAAAAACACATACACACAAATAAACAAAATACAATTCAACATCCATTCATGATAAAAATGGCAAAAAAAAAACAAAAACACAAAAAAACCTCACCAGAGTTAAAAGGAACTAATAAAAAATATTTGTGAAAAGCTCACAGCTAACATCTTCCTGAATGGTGAAAGCTTTCATGCTTTCTCCCTATGATTGGAAATGAGACAAGAATATCTGCTTTCACTACTTCTATTTGACAATTTTCTATAAATTCTAGACAGTGCAATAATGCAAAAAAACTAAAAAACAACAACAACAACACAAAACTTAATATCAGCCCAACCAGTGTGGTTCAGTGGTTGAGCATCAGCCCATGAACCAGGAGGTCAGGGTTTGATTCCTGGTCAGGACACATGCCCGGGTTGCAGGCTTGATCCCTATTAAAGGGCATGCAGGAGGCAGCGTGCCAATGGTTCTTTTCATCATTGATATTTCTCTCTCTCCCTCTCTCTGAACTCAATGAAAAAATATTTTTAAACCCCCCAAAAAACTAAACATCGTATAGATATTAGAAAAGAAGAAATAGCCCAGCCAGTGTAGCTTGCACCAAACAGTCACCAGTTTGACTCTCAGGGCACATGCCTCAGTGTCAGGCTCAAGCTCCAGGAGGGGTGTGCAGGAGGTGGCCTATGCATGTGTCTCTGTCATCCATGTTTCTGTCTCTCCCTCTTCCAAATTAATAAAAACGTATTTTTTAAAAAGTAAGGAAAAAATTCTATCTAATAAAAAATGAATATGCTAATTGATCATCATGCCTTCACAAAGATGGCAGTGCGCACAGCTAATAAGGAGGCAATATGCTAATTGACTGCCACACCCTCAAATATGGTGGTGCCCATAGCCACAAGATGGCGGCACCCAGTCCCCTCAGCCCTACTGAGGTGCCTGCCTCCAGAGTCCCCCAGTCCCCTCAGCCCCCCAGTCGCCCAGGGCCAGCCTGAAGTGCAGGCAAGCCTTGGGTGGCGACTGCCCAGCCACCCAGGGCTGCCTGAGGCTCAGGTAACCAGGGCTGGCTGAGGCTTGCGCTGCCGGCAGTGGCAGTAGCAGAGGTGTGATGGGGGCGTCACCTTCCCCTAATCACTCAGGTCACCTCCCACCCCTGAGGGCTCCCAGACTGTGAGAGGAGGCAGGCCAGGCTAAGGGACCCACCTCCAGTGCATGAATTTTCATGCACCAGGCCTCTAGTAAAACTATAATAACAGATTATATAATTCTGTATATAGGAAAACCCAAGGGATACAGACGCACACACACACTCATAAACTCTATTAAAACAAAAAAAAAAATTTAGTAAGGTTGCAAAATGCAAGATAGATATATAAAATTAATTTCATTTCAACATACTAAAATAAATAATAAAAAATAATTCCATGGAAATAAATATATTCCCAATCGCATAAGAAATAGATATTAGAAATAATGTTAGCAAGATAAATATAAGACTTACACAAAGAAAACTAAAATGTTGCTGAAAGAATTAAAAGGATACCTAAATAAATGGAGAAAAATATATACCGTTGTGAGCTCTCTCACAGAAAACTTCCTCACCTCTCCCTGGTTCAAACACCCACCTCAATGCGAAGAGCCACTACTGCACTGTCATCACACAGCAATGCTCTACTCTCCTCGCCTGGATCTAACACACTGCTCTGCCGTTCTTGTACCTTGATGAGCCCAACCTAATTGATTGTTTACTAAATCATTCAAGAATAAAGGAAGGCAGGGAAGAAGAGAAAAAGGGAAGAGGAAGAGAGGGAAGAGTGGAGTGGTTGGAGGTGGAAGAAGGCATAGAGGGTATAAATGGTGTTTGAAAAAATAAACATTGATGGAATGTTATATTTAAAACTAAGCACCAACGTTAAAAAGCTTGAGGAAGAGGAAAAGATGGATAAAGACACTGAGATTATTTAGCCAGAAAATGTATTAAATGAAGATATAACTATATTCCAATACTTGAAAGAGTATGTGGATAGGAGAATAATTTTAGATTTGTTTGTATGCTGCAGAAAGGAAAAGGAGTTCCAGAGATACTGCCTTAGAACTGAAAATGGGGATCACTAACATTTTCCTTCCTAGAATTCTTAGTCAGAGACCAGACAATCATCTTCCATATGTTCAAATATTCCTTCTTTTCAGTTGGTTAAATCTAAAGTAAATATCATCTAATATTAATTCTATAGCTCATATGTTAAGAATATATTAATTGAATCATTCTAGAAAAACATTGGAATATTTAAATATTCTAGAGGGAGCAAAACTTCCTTAGTAGATGTCAGATATTGGTTCTACAAATGTTGAATGTTCTGATGACATCCATGAGTCACTTCTGAAATAATTTCCTCTACAGTCAACAAAGTCATGGAATTGATAGTTACTCATATTAAGGTATAGGTCAATTTACATGACCTACATGTATGTCCAATCCATGTTGGAATGAATAATATCCTGTAGTTGGTGATACAATTTTAAATCACTTCCTTCATCATGGCAATGGAAGCAGAGAGATACAGAAATGTTTCCACACATTTTTCCTTTTCTTCACAAATGAAATCATGTACCCTGTTAGAAAAATTTCAAACACTATAAAAATACTTGTATAATGTTGCAGCTTTAAAAACATATTTAAAATATATGAAAATTTCAAGCACCTGTATTTTCATTCATTAACTTACAGGATTAATTAATAATGAAAGCAAATAACATGATGAAGAATGAATGAATTCAATTTAGCAAGGCAGCCATAATTGAGAAGCCTGCATGTGCCATATTCACTATGTCCAGCCTTTATTAAAACAATCTTATTCTTGGAGCTGAGCCTTACTTTTACTTTATAACATAGTGTGGATAAATATAAAATATCAGTCAAGTACACTTACATAAATCAGACAGACCTCATAGGTTTTCACCATATGCACTGAGAAAGAAACAGGTTTAGCAATTTATTCTGGCAAAGGATTAGCACTTGAACTCCTCTAGAGGAAACAAGTAATATTAAAGGTACTATGTGACAAGCCACACTAAAATTTGAGATATTAAATTTTTTTCTTAAGGTTCATAATTTAAATGAGTCGACAACCGGGTTAGGTAGCATTAAAAATTAGCTTTTCGCTGTTAATGAGCCTCCCCTTGGTTACATAGCCTGTTGTTTTCCCGAGGCAAAAAGAAGAGGGAGCTGCATGAGCCACTGTTTGCAATGTAGGAATAGGATGACAAATGGGAAGAGGGCGTGGATGTTGATGAAGAAGGATTGATTAGCAATTGGCAGCATGAAAACTTCTGAATTATTTTGCAAATTTAAAGAAAAGTTACACATGCAGTTGGTGAGCAGAATTATAAAAACAAAAATAGAACTATCTGAAGAAACAGACATTTTGTTTTCATGCATGTGATTTGGGTAATTTTGCATCTCTTTATCTTTAATAAAAACTCAGACTAGGATCTTAATACAAGACAAATGTAATTTACTTGTATGGTGGTTGGCCCCAAGCAAATGTCACTACTGTTTCCCCAGGCCACAGCAGTGTGAAGTAACAACAAGTAACAGAATGCAAATAATAAGTGCAAAGCCTCAACAGACTGTGAGAGCACATGAGGTCACATTGACATTAATCCCCCAAATCTCCACACTGGGTGCTTCCACCTGTTTGGCTAACAGAGGGAATTCCACATGTTCTTCTTCCCCAAGTATTTGCAATACCCCAAATATTGCAAAGCAGTCCGGAATGAATGTCTCACTAATAAATAACAACAATAAACTAGAACTAGCTAAAACAGGAAGAAAGATATTCTTTAATAATAAGACCAGAGGTAGTGTAGTTTCATCCCGGGCTCACTAGCATCATCAAGGACCCAGTTTCCTCCCATTTCTCACCTTGCCTTTATCAGGGGCTGCTTCGGTGTTCGAGTTTCCTAGAACTGCAATAAAATAGTACTGCAGACTAGGTGGCTTTTAAAACTAAAAATGTATCCTCTCACCGTTTTGAAGGTTAAAAGTCCAAATCAAGGTGTGGACACCTTCTCGGGAGTAATTTTTCCTTGCCTCTTTCTACTTCACTGCAGGAAATCCTTCATGTTTCTTGGCTCCCTGCTTCATTATTTTAATCTCTGCCTCCGTCATCCTATGGCATTCATTCTCTGTGTCTGTGTGTCTGCATTTCCCTCTTCTTTTTTTTAATTGCAATTTCTTTTTTTATTCTAAATAAATATTCACTTTGTACTTAATTTTGTAAATGCTTTGTATTTTTCTTCTTTTTAAAATTTATTTATTGATTAAGGTATTACATATGTGTCCTTATGCCCCAATTACCCCAGCCCCCACTCATGCCCTCACCCCCCTGTTGTCTGTGCATTTCCCTCTTCTTATAAAGACAGCAGTCATTGGATTAGGTCCTGCTGTCATCAAATATGACCTCAGCTAAATGTGGTTACGTCTCAGAAACCTTGTTTCAAATAAGTTCCCACTCACAGGTGAACTTGGGTGATCCAGGGTTTTTTTGAGAGGTGGGCAATTGTTCAACCCAGTACACTGGGTCTTCCTCCAGCTCCCTTATATTTGCAAAATGACTTCTGCTGCAGATGTCACCTCCTCAACATAACTAGATACAGAGTCATGCACCTGACTGTCTTTGTTTTCTCATTTTCAGAATAAAGAACCCTACCCCAACAGTTATACCAAGCAGGGATGTCTTCATGTCTCTTGATAAATGGTTGCCCTTTCTACACCATTAATTAGCTGGGAGGGGGACAGTTTCCATGATAAATATACACTGCACATGTTTCTGTCCCGGATCATGAAGGGATCAGTCTACACTGAAGCAATGGCTACCCATTTATGAACAGAATTATGGTCTTTGGGGAAAAAAAGATGTGTAACTAAGGATGAGTTGGAAAACCGTTAAGTCTGCCATGTTCAGGCTTCTTTACACACATGAGAGACTCAATCCCAGTGATTCTTGTACTAAAATCAGCTGTATATTTCAACTTTAGATACTACAATACCAATTCTTTATTAGTCCCAGAAATTTCTAACTTATATAAAATCCTTGCATTGATTGCCTCAATTGTTTCAAGCAGGGGGACCACCAGAGGGTAGTCATCATGGGTGCACCTGCTCCCACCTTTGCCACCGATGAAAAGCAGAGACACGGAACACCAATAGTTTTTGCCTGTATTCTGTAAATATCTCATAGTCTTAGACTTCAGTTCCAGTTAATGATTTCCATAGCCCATAGAATAGCTTAATACATTCATAGAAAGGATAGTATTACACACTAAATGCCCTCTATCCCACCCCCCAAATTCACATGTTGGAGTCCTAAACCCAGCACCTCATAATGAAACTATTTTTAAAGACAGGTAATATGAAGTAATATGAAGTCATATGGGTGAATGCTAATCAAATTACTGATACCTTTTCAGAAGAGATGGGACAAGACATGCACCATGTGGTAGACCAGGTGAGGACACTATGAGAAGGCAACCATGGCCAGCCAAGGAGAGAAGCCTCTGTGAAACCCAAATGCATTGACACCTTAATCTTGGGCTTCTAGTCTCCAGAATTGAGATAAATTAAATTTCTGTTGTTTAATCTACCCAGGCTATCATATTGTTACAGCAGTTCTAGAAGACTAATACCAAGTGTCAGGCTGAGTGGCTGAGGACTAATGCCTTCCATGGAAGGTAGTGGATCACTCACAGGAGGGTCACCTACATTCCACAGTTTTCAGATTATGGGTGATACTTCTCTTAAACACACACACACAAACACACACACTTTCAGAAATAAGCCCTGGCACCAAATAGGGTGATTGAGAATGGGTTTTCAATATCTGCAGACCCCCTTTGAATTCCCTCCCAGGTTGTTTATGGCTCCTCTGTCAGGCCCCTTTCCCTCATGAAACTCTCTGGCTGTGCTCAGGGATCAATGGCTGTGCTGGCAGCATGCATCTTTATGGCAGTGGGTGGAGTTGTTGAGTGCACAAGCTCTGCAGTCAAATTTCCTGGGTTTGAATCTCTGCTGTTCTATGTGTCACTTTGGGTGGTTATTAAAGACTTCTCTGTCTCCAACAGAGCATGTGCAATATGAAGATAATCAATGGGACTACCTCATGGGCTTGTTAAAATTAAATGAGGTAAATACATAGAATGTGTTTTGCAAATGGTTGTTATAAATGACTAGAGGCCCAGTGCATGAAATTTGTGTGTTTAGGGGGGGTGTCCCTCAGCCCAGCCAGGATCCCAATGTGGGACCCCATTGGGATCGGGCCTAAATGGACAGTCAGGCATCCCTCTCATAATCCAGGACTGCTGACTCCCAACCACTTGCCTGCCTGCCTGCTTGATTACCCCTAACTGCTTCTGTCTGCCAGCCTAATCACCCCTAACCACTCCCCTGCTAGCCTAATCGACACCTAACTGCTCCCCTGCCGGCCCAATTGCCCCTAACTTCCCTCCCCTGCCAGACTGGTCACCCCTAACTGCCCTTCTCTGCAGGCCTGGTCCCCACCAACTGCCCTCCCCTGCAGGCCCAGTTGCCCCTAACTGCCCTCCCCTTGTGGCTATCTTGTGGTGGCCATCTTGTGTCCACATGGGGTTGGCCATCTTGTATGTTGGGGTGATGGTCAATTTGCATATTGCCCTTTTATTATATAGGATAATAATATGTCCTCACTGGGGTTGAAGCTGCTGTGCACTATAGAATGAAAGCAATATGATGGAATGGAGGAATGGCCTTGTCTGTCCTGTCTGTCCCTTGATCTCAAAACAACACTGTCCATCTGTCCATGCCCCCAGCTTTCATGATTTTATCTCATATTCTCTCTCCCTCTCCCTCTCCCTCTCCCTCTCCCTCTCCCTCTCCCTCTCCCTCTCCCTCTCAATTTCCATCTCCCTCCCTCTCTCTCCCAATCTTCATTTCTCTATCTTTATCTCAAAATCTATTCCCAGCACCTTGGGGCTAAAGGAGGCAGATTATAAATGCCTGTTTAGTTAGACTTTTAATAGATTCAACAGACAATAAACTGAACACCCACAAAGAACAATGAGCAATGCACTGTCCTAGATTTACAGTGGGAAACAGACACGCCCCCTGCCATCATGGAGCTTGATGATAGAGACAATTCCAGTATTTTCAAATGTGATGACACTCAAAGAACTGCAAAGGAATAACCTACCCCCTGACCTGAGAGTTGACTGTCAACTATTTTATTAGAGGGAGGGAGAGTCCTACAGGCAGTGTCAAAGTGTGAGTGAAGGTCTTGAGGCAATACAGGAGAAGATACATTTGAGAGATGAAACATGACCAGTATGACTGAAGCATAAACAGTGAATACCTGATGAAGCACAATAAGGCAGAAGAAATCTATAGTGATGATAAGTATTTTCATCTCTATCTAAAGGACAATTAATGGCAACATACTCACGTATGGTTTTTAAAAAATCACTTTGACTGCATTGTAGGTAATGAATTATGGGACTGATGGGAGGAAGGCAACCTTAGCAGGAAGGGCACTTATGAGACTGTAAGAATAGTTGAGGTGTAAGATAATTAGGACAGTTGCAGGGGGTGAATGGATGGATTTGAGGTAAATCAGCATATTTTGGTGATTGAAAAACTTCTAAATTGATGGCGTGAGCATGTTTGGATGGTGGTGCCATATACCAAGTAAAATTGGATAAACAAAATAATTGAATAGTATTAAAATATTGAGTACAGTTGGGTTATGTAGTTATCAAGGTATTCAGCAGATGGCCTGATGAAACAATGCTAAAAACAGTTAGACATATAGATTTGGAGTTCAAAAGAGTATTTTATGTAATCTAAAAGTCAGATTTTGGGAATATTTGGCATCATAGAGACACCTACCACATATGAAAATGGAGTCTAGGTAGAGAAGTTGGTACACTCTCAAATGGTTGCTGTGAAGATTAAGTTAAATCACAAAATGTACTTGGCTTAGTGTTTGATGTACAATTAAATACCATTCAGTAATGGGTTGTTATTTATATTCACACAAACTTAGGAGGTTAATACTAATATTATTCCCATTTTGAAGATTAGGAAGTGAAGCATGGAGAGGTTAACTTATTTGTAACAGTCATATAATTATTAAGATTTAAAGCTAGAATTTAGTCCCATATTTTTGTCTGTCTAAATGCAGAGCCTGCACACCAAATCCCTTTCCTTATTTTTTTAAACAGGGTGTGTGTGTATATATATATATATATATATATATATATATATATATATATGATTTTTTACAGAGAGGATGGGAAAGGGATAGAGAGTTAGAAACATTGATGAGAAAGATGCATCTATCAGCTGCCTCCTGCACACCCCCTACTGGGGATGTGCCCGCAACCAAGGTACATGCCCTTAACCAGAATCAAACCTGGGACCCTTCAGTCCACAGGCCGATGCTCTATCAACTGAGCCAAACCAGTTAGGGTCCTTTCCTTAGTTTTTGCTTACAAATAATTCTATTTATCATTGAAATATTGTTTTGAATATCAGGTTTTGCTTGAAAAGAGTCAGATGACTACATACATATGCAGGTCTTCAGAAAATGTCATAATCTTTGAAGTTGCCATTAGAAAATTATACTAAAGAGGTAGAGGTGGGTGTTTTTTTAAGTGTGTTTCCCATTAACCTAGTTGCCAGTATGTAAAAAAACCATGTACTAGTATTTTTAGCAGAATGTGACTACTTTTATTACCCTAAAAGTCAGCGATAGTGTCAGATTTCATTGGTTTTAAAGTACTAGTGTGTTCCACTTGAAGTAGAAGAATCAGCTCTTGAAACAGAGAGAAATGAGTTACATCTTCAGAATATTCATTTCCAGGCTCACCAAGGGAACTCATGAAGGGCTCCTGTGTCTTGTGCATTTTCATTCCACTGAGTGGAGCTCAGCCCTGCATTGTCATTTGCAAGGTGCTTGTTTGAGTTATCTGGAGCCAAATTATGAGAACAACTTCATCCTTTAAGTGTTATTACTCTTTCTCTCTAGCTCCTTACTTATCTTTCCAGTCTCTGCTAAGGTACCTGAATGGCTATAATGAAGTGAATTCAAATTACTAGTGTGAGACTACCGACAGACCTGACATGCACACAAAATATTCTTTTAACATTTCCCTGTACCAGTCATCCTAAAGGATTTACTCTGTCTTCCATACATTCTTACTTGGCTTTGATTTCTCTTTTTTCTTAATGTACCTTTGTAGTTGAGCTCAAGGGATTTTTCAATGTCAACCTGAATCTTTCAGTAGAGTTGTCAAAATTTTTATTTTGATTAATTAATATATGCACTTGGTCATTTCACACTTATAAGATACAATAATGAGGCTGATCAGACAAATCTTTACAGTAATATATATAAACAAAAGTACTGTATATATAATAAATGTACAAAAAACATACATAGTGTGTTTGCTGTGACTAAAGTTTAAACTCTAATGGTTATAGCAGGGAAAATAATGCATTCGGTTTCAATGTAGTATTTTCTATGTTAAGGAATTTCACCTTAGTTCACATGAAATTTTCTTAAGATATTAAATCACAGAAATTATATTACATTTTTAAAAAGAGCTTTAATGATTATGGAAGAGGGAAAAACTAAGGAGAAGTGTTCATATTTTATGGAACTAAAGATTTGTCAATGTCATCCTTAATTCCTCAGTTGATTTGAAACCTTTGAAATATTGAAAGCAGTCAGTCAAGGAAATTGGCTCATTGCCTTTAGAGTGATAAAGGCTAGATCATATGACATGACTCGGTCTGTTAAGCAAATGGACTTGCCCAAAATGTAGTCCTGGAGGAATATTCCTATCCACGTTTGGGTAAATGTGGAAAAATCAATGGCCTTCCTTAAGAACAGTAAGCTGTAGGAAATGTGTTTTTTTTTTCATCACAGGCATATTCCAAAGACCAAAACAAAACAAGGGCCTGAATTAAGCCAACATAATTCTTTTTTTTAAAATCAAACATTCCCTGAAGAGGAAAGAGGAAGAAAACAAAGTGGGGACAGCAGAGTTACTCAGGTGGTTGTTTCTCCACCTGAAAACATAAGGAAAAGCAAATTAATGAGCTCTTTCACAAGAAATCTGGCTAAGGATTGTCAGAGCAGATTGTCTCGACCTGTGTCTGTTAGTAAATAAGTATTTGTCCTCAGTTAAAATGAAGAATATGCTGAAAATGGACTTTTTCAACTTAGAGTCCTACAGAAAAACGACTCATCTGCTGGGAAAACCTGAAGAGTCGTTGTTAAATGTAAGAATGACTAGTTCTTTTGCTTAAAATGCCATTCTTCGTTCATTCTCTAGCTGTCTCCATGCAGACCCTAGGAAATCTTTTCATGAAACAAAAAATGTCATCCAAATTTGCTGAGCACTGACTCCACATTCTTTGAGCTACAAGTGTTTGCTTTTTCTAGGAATACTGCTACTAGTAAAATTGAGATCATATGACATGTTTTACACAAATTTTAGAAAAAAAACTTTTGGCTAAAAAAATGATAACTACATGGATTAGCTTCCATATATATTCTGCCCAGAGTGAATATCATAACAAAAATATTCAAACACAAATGACAGAATCAGTAATTCTATTTGTCATTTTTAGAACATTCATATTGTAATCACCTTGAAGCTTTATATTCTCTAGTATATAAGTGTCTTTTAGTCTCAAATTAACCACTTCCTGGTTGAAAAAATAAAATTAGCTAAAGTGGTAAATGTTTAATGTGTGGCCATATGAACAAGGATTCAGTATTAGTAAAGTGATGCACATATCTGTAATTATAATAGTGCTATATATCAATAGTAATCCCAAAGAAATTTTGTCCAACAATAAGAAAAAATAGACCATGTCACTATTTTGATTTTCTAGTATTTAAACCACCTCCCAACCAGAAAGATAATCACACAGATTTAATGTGTATATCTCTGTTTGTGTATGTGTAGTATTATATGCATTAATGCTGTACTTTATGTGTTAACTCCTAACTGAAGGACATATCCTTCCAACCTTTCCATCCTCTATGCATTGTGCCCAATGCTACCTACCTTTTCCACCACTCAGCACCGCAGCACATACATATCTCACTGGAGACTATAAAGCTCCTTATCTAAACATCTTACTGAACCTTAATAAGTGGCAACTGATTCTTTCCACTAGGAAGTTATATAAATAAATGGTAACAAGAGGTAGATGACTTTAAAATATACTCTAATTCATTTTAGTTTCCTCTAAATTTTCATTAAATGTTAATATTGCCATGCAAGTGTGTGAGATGGACAACAAAAGATGAGCCGTAAAAAGCAAATGGGCCATGTTCTCATATCACCACCATCCTCCACTGAAGTCCTGACAATGTGGCACAGTGTCGCCAAGATAATTTGGAATTTTTTGGTTCTCCATAAATGTGAGTAGAATCTCATGGTGGTGGGAGAGGAACATATAATTTAGAAAAGAGCCCTTCAAGTGAAAAATGCAAAATCCAATCAATGTAGGACAGCTCCCCTTTTACATATAAACTAGAAAAAAAATAACACTTTAAAAAGTAGGGAAAACCAGAACTGGCCTGCAGGGATCGGGCTGAAACCGGCTCTCCAACATTCATTCCCCAAGGGGTCCCCAACTGCAAGAGGGCATAGGCCAGGGCAAGGGACACCACTGGTGCATGAGCGGGACTGTGGAGGGACCGCAGGAGGGCTCCAGGGCGTGTCCTGACTGTCTCACCCAGTCCAGATTGGCCAGACCCCAGCAGCAAGCTAACCTACCTGTCAGAGTGTATCTGTCCCCTGGTGGTCAGTGCACGTCATAGCTAGAGGGCCAATGGCTTTTATATATATATATAAAGAGAGAGAGAGAGAGAGAGAGAGAGAGAGAGAGAGAGAGAGAGAGACAGAGAGACAGAGAGACAGAGAGAAACTATAAAAAAAGAGATTTGGTCCAAACTATACAAGTGCTTCTAATGAAACTACAAAGAAGGTAAGAGATATTTTATTACCATCTTGCTTGAATACTAGGATCTCGAAATGCACAAATATAAAGGAAAGAATCACTAAATGTGTGCTCTTGGTTTTCATCATGTAAATAGCATTTCAATTTTCCACTGATGAAACAGAATCAACCTTCCTGCTAGAGAGCATTTTATTAGAAAATGCTTTGAATATGTACTTGGTGAATGGTTGTTACCCGCAGGCTTTCACAGAAGCATGTGGGAATCTGGAAACCCTTTAAGAGCGTATCTTCCTAATATGCCCATTATTGACAGTATGTTTGACTTCACGTGCATCAGCATATTCACTTTACAAGTCCCCTTTGTAAACATACAAACTCCACTCTGCAAACCTTCAACCCACATTTTTATTTGTGCATCAAACACATCAAAGAACAAAAGATCTGTGGGAAAATTATGCACCATCACATAACTCCTTTGTCAGTGCATAGAGGCTGAAGAAGTCTCCTTAGAGTCTTTTATCTAAAGTTTTGCTCCTGAAATGAGTTATACCTCCCACCTCCTCTTCATCTGATATTGTCACCTACCTTGAGGTTCATTTCCTTGTTTGTTTTTTTCTAAATTCGGACAAAGCAAAGGTAAAAAGAAATCTATTAGAAATTGTAGAAAGACTATAATGGAACAATATCATTAATAATAAAGGAAATAATGAAAAAATGCACTATTACTGATCTATACAGTTATTCTCTCAATGTTAATAGACTCTTGAAATGTAGTCAATTTGTCTATACATGAGATAAAAATAAAATTTGGCTAGGAAACGAAGTAATATAAAAATACAAGCTTAAAGCAATTAGAACTGATAGTAAGGGCTAATGAGAAAATTAATCTGTTTGCATGGTAGCGAAAGTGGAAATAATTTCTTGCATATTATGCAAATAAAGCCTTCATAATTAGACTTGACACAAATACAAGTATAACATCATTGCATGGGACACTAAGTTGTACCACAAATATAAATTCTGTTAAAAAATAAGATCAATCTAGGGAAAACTGGGGGAAGGTCAATGGGGAAAAAAAAAGACATATGTACTACTATTTGTAATACTTCAAACAATAGAAAAAATAAAATTTCAAACTGCAAAAAAAAAATAAGATCAATCTAAAAGACAAAGAAAATTTTATGAAAAAAAGATAAAATTATTAATACTTTTTCTAATTTAAATATTTAGGGTAGCCTGCAAGAACAAAATGGAGAAGTAATACTGAAATCTAATTTTATTGCTCCAATTGAGTAAAATGTGAGTAGTAAATGAACAGAATACAAATTAAAAATTAAGTACCACTTTTTACTTTTACCCAAAATTAATTGTGTTAGTATACATTCACTGAGACAGTGAATGTATACTAACTTACTATAGACAGTGAAACAAAAAGAGACTAGTGACTTCCAAACAATTTTAGAATTTAAATTACATATATGTTTATTATTCTGCAGTTTTATTTACCATTTAAAAATACATGAACAAGTAGAAGGCATACTGTTTTGGAAAATAATAAGGGCTTCAAAAATATTATTAAAGGTGGACCAAATATAAAATTTTAATATATTTTATATTTTGTATTTATATGCAAGGAATAGAAATAATGTGTTGTTTGGTTTGATTTACATCAAATTTAGAATGCTCAAAAGAAAAGTGTGTTTACTGTTCTCTTACATGCTTTCTCTGAATGTGTCAGCCAGTTATCAATTTGTTGCTTCTCAGATGCACATTCATATTTCATTATCTGATTTAAGATAATTAACTGGGCTTTTCCGCGTGATTTTGTTCTAGTGAACATGATGTTAAACTTTGTCAGTAGAGGGCGCTGAAGGGGCATTGCAGGAAGAAGAAGTGGAGGTTCCAAGTGTTACTTTTGCTTTCCTGCTCCTGAGGTACAGAACTTCAGCCTGTGGTGGTGGGGTGGGGGGCAGGAGGAGGTGTATATTCTCTCCAATGAAAAGGCCAGACTGAGCAGTTACTCAATGACCCTGCACATTGGGCCTCCTGATTTGGGCACTCACACTGCACAATCCAGGACACCTGCCTGTATCACCTAGACCCCAATTGCATCCCCACACACTAGCCTCAGCTTCATTGAATCTCAGAGGGTTGTTTCCCTGGATCTACTCAGTGTGTAACTTGAACTCCAAATCTCCTACGAGACCCGTTATGTGTCTGCCCACCAACCCTGTCTTGTCTGAGCTCTGGAATGTTGTTTCTTATTTGTCTAGCTTCTATGGACTCGATCTAGGCACAGCCATCCAGCAACATTCTCAGCCACCTATGGGGCTGCAACTGTATCTTCTTCAATGAGATGGGAACCCCAGCACTGAGGACAGTGCCTTCCTTCCAAAATTTTCTTTCTGAGGTATGTTTTCTCTGTCCTAGGGTGTACTTCAGAGTTCTCTTTATGTTTTTACAGTCGCCTAGCATTCAGGATCCCCCAAACCAGCCGCAGTTTCCATGAGTCGCCAGAAGAATTTACTATAGCCAACATATAATTGTATTCACAGTTATAATTTATTTCAAGGAACGATGCTTTGAAAAATTAGTAAAGGGAAAGGGCGTATGGAACCAGGCATGGGACGACAAGAGTCTTCAAGAAGTTGAATCACAGTGACACATTTAATTCTTTCAGCTCCAAATAGAGGAAATAGACAGGAAGTATTTTCTACCAGGCAGCTCACTAGAAACTTAGCGGCCAGGGATTTTCTTAGAGTCTTGTCACCTAGGCGCCTCTGCCTGGTACGTGCCAAAATTCCAGAGTCCCAGAAGGAAAGCAGGTTTTCTACATGAAACATATTGTTAGCATAGTGGTTTAGGTAGCACAGTGAGCCATGCTCATTAGGGAATGGTGAAGACGCTTCAGAAATCAAAGTTCCCAGATTCTAGTGAAAGGTCAAACCTGAAAGCAGACCTTTCTAAGGTTAATAGTTAACTTTTTCTGCATACTTAGCATAGTTTAATATTTTTATGTTAAACTTCCTTTGTTGAAATTAGTGTGTGATTTATGTCTCTCAATTGGACTTAGACTATCATGGTATATAAATTTCTCTTTGGATCATATTCGACTTTTTCAATGTTACACTAATTTCTAATCTCTTCAGAAAATATTTAGAAAATTATTGCTAAATACTACTTTCAGAAGTTAGCCTCATGACATCATACAACAATTCAATTTCAACAACTTAGAAAAAAATCCAGACAGCTGGTATCTAGGCTTATTGCTATTCCCAAAAGTCATTTAGACTAGATCAAGTAAAAAAAAAAAAAAAAAAAAAAAAAAAAAAGGGAACAAGTGTGAAGTCTGTAAAACATGTTCTTGTTTTTATGTGAAAAACTTTTCTTTCAACTATTTTTCTATATTTTGAATATTCAAATTATTTAAAAATATTCATTAAGGAAAAGGATTGGCTACTTTAAAATTCTATGAGCTAGAAAATGGGAAATGGGAAAATGCTAAAGCTGAAGATAGCAAAAGCAAAATATATTTTACACATGTCCTAAGAAGCAGGTGGGGAATTGAAACGCAAAGCGATCATGCAGGAAACTCATTCTGGGTGCTTTCTGGGAAGGCAAAACTGCCATCAAACTGGGGCAGAAACCAGACTCCCACGCTTGCCTTTGAGTGTTACTTATTTGGCTCCAGCAAAGGCTAAAAACCAAAACTGAGTTGCAAAGGGCCATTTTTTTGCCTGTGGAGTTCAGATTTATTGAATTCTTGGAAAGCAAAATAAAAGGATCCCTGACGAAAGGCCTTCTGGTAAGTAAGAGCTATAGTTCCTAACATAACAGGGTGAAGAGCAACTAGTATGAGCCTCTCTGGTGTTGCAGTGTAGATAAAAGGTAGAGGGCCTCAGTCATCAGAATTTCCCGATAAAGTAGGTTCTGTTTGGACTTTGCTGGCAGAAGAATCAAATAATTTCAGAGAGTAAATATACTATACTTAAAAACCTGACTCTCTACTTTTGCAGTTAGGAAACTGACACAGGACTGTAAATTAAATGCCCGAGAAGCAGCTAGTTAGAGGCACTTGCTGATTGGTACAGCTGGTTGGAACAGAGCTCATAGCTATAGTACACGTCATTCAATGCTTTTGGCACAGAGCACTGATCACATCAGAGAGAAGAGGCAATTCACAGATGTGACTCCGCCCCCAGGGGAGCTGAGTAAGAGTGCACAGTGGTAGGCATCAAGAGAACTTACGTTAAAGTCATTGAATAGTTGATGCTTCGGGGAAGGAGTATTATTTTGGATTTTAGACTTTATAATCTCTCTTGAGCTGCCATATATTCTATAAAAGTTTTTAAAGATCATTTGAATTAATACTCTCCCTGGTGGTTTAAGTAAAACAGCACAATGGTTTTGAAAGACTTTTCCTTGACTTTTTATTTTTCCTTAAGTATTTATTTTTATTAAGGTACTAGAGGCCTGGTGCATGAAAATTCATGCACTTGGGGGGAGGGGGGTTCCTCAGCCCAGCCTGCACCCTCTCATAGTCCAGGAGCCCTTGGGTCAATGTCCGACTGATGGCTTAGGCCCGCTCCCCAGGGTATAGGGCCTAAGCTGGCAGTCAGACATCCCTCTGGCAGCCCGGGAGCCCCCCGGGAGCGGGCCTAAACTTCAGTTGGACATCCTTAGCAGTGCCGAGGTGGTGGGAGAGGCTCCTGCCACCACTGCTGTGCTTACAGCCATCAGCCTGGCTTGTGGCTAAGCAGAGCTCCCCCTGTGGGAGTGCACTGAGCAGCCAGGGGGCAGCTCCTGCATTGAGCATCTGCCCCCTGGTGGTCAGTGCACGTCATAGCCACCAGTCATTCAGGGTTGTTCAAAGTTAGGGTCAATTTGCATATTACCCTTTTATTATATAGGATACTGATATATACCTTAAATGCTCACACCAGTACTTCAGACTAACATTCAGCAACTGGTAGTACTCATGTCTTATCTCACAGTATCTTACATCATCTGACAATCTATATCATGGACATCATTGTTATCTTATAGTAATTTATTTATGGTTTAAAGGTTTAGCTCAGCTGCAGAATTACAAATTTGATGCACATGGTCTTGAGGTATTATAATTTTCTTTTCTGGGTTGTTCTATATCCTTGTTTAACATTTAGTGACACATGTCATCCAATGAAGATTCTTTTCTCCAAAATCCTTTACTTACCTTGACCATCTTAGTGAATGAGGAATTGGGACATTATTAAAATCTGGGGCCAATTCTGAATGTAAGTATGTAATTCTTATAATTAGGCAAATATATTTTCATGTACCCTTATCATATTTGATCTCCATGGAATGGGGGAGGAACACCTAATTCCTAAATAACTGATTCTTTAAATTCTTAAACATTTGAGCATAAGGAAAGAGTAATAAATCACAAGAAAAAAGGTTTAAATCAAAAAATAAATTAATAGCAAATGAATAATATAGGACAGTCTATTTTTTCTTAAATGAAAAGAAAATCTTAAGTCAAGAATTGCTAGTTAAAAAAGTATAAGTACTAAGGCTAATCCAATTGATGTTCTTTCTGCAATAATGCTCAGAATTACATTCCACAAAGCATTAAAAGTAAATACCATAGGTAAAAACACTGATAAATAAAGAGGAAAGATGAGAATTGCATACTCAGAGGAAAGAGAGTATATAAAAGTTATAATTATTAAGTGGGTAAATTATCTACTTTAAAAATCAACGTCTTCTGATCTATATATATAAAACTGTAATATGCAAGTAAACCAAACGACAGAACAACCGAACAACTGGTTGCTATGACATGTGCTGACCACCAGGGGTGTGCATGGCACATGGTGGGCATTGGCAGCAGGCAACAGAGTGTGGAACATGGCGGGCATTGGCTGTGGCGGGATGTGGAGCAGGTGAGTGGGGGTGCCAGACCAAGGCGGGTGCCAGTCGCTGTCATCAGGGCTAGTCTCTTGTGGTTACTGAAAATTATTTGCTCCCATGCACTGTGCTCCTGCCCAGTGCTCACACTGGTTTCCAGTCCCTGGCACTGGTCCCAATTGCCCAGTGCCATCAGTGGGTGCAAGCGGTAGCTGCTGGCCCCAATCACCCAAGGGCTTCTCCACCTCCCCCTGCTCCTGAGAGGTGATCAGGGCAGCAGCTGCTGCTTGCACCTGCTGATGGCGCTGGCCCCAATCGTGCCATTCCATCAGTGGGTGTGAGCAAGGCTGGCTCCGGCAGTGCATGGGAGCGGTGGCAGTGGGAGCAGAGCTGCCGGCAGTGAGGGGACCTGGGGGCCGTGGCAGGAGGGGCCCGGTGGGGGCGCAGAGGATAGGCCAAGACCTATCCTGTGCCCACCGCAACCTCACGGCTTACAGTTCTTTTCAAGGTGCACGAATTCATACACTCGGCCCCTAGTTCTTATATAATAACCATACTTATGATGTTCTTTTCTCAAATATTGTCGTATTAATGCTGACAGCTGCCTATATATTTTCCTGCAACTTGACATAAATATGTGTGCTACAAACTGTAGGGAACGCAAAGAGTATTACTGCTTGATCTTCATTGGTGTCTAGCTGATTTATTTGTGAACACTGCTATGTCTATCCTGATGGCATGTGCTATAATGATCAATGTGAAAGAAATGTATTTCCTGACCGAGCCAGTATAAAAAGCATGAAAGTGAAACATTGCAGAAGGGTAAAGTCATTTTTATTCTTTTCAGAAAAAAGAGCATACTTTACTGGCTTTGACCTTTTAGAGTTTTCTTGTGGTTAGCAATCACATCATCCAGTTCTATGAAACAAAAAACAAAAACAAATAATTCCAAAGTGGTATAAAATAAACTAAAGATATTAGGTAGAGGATGAAAACACTCAGTAATATCCAACATATAACAAAAAGGACAAATTTGAAAATCATCTACTCCAATGTATTCTTGATTAAAGCTTTCATTATATTAAAATTATCAATATATTTGAAGGTGCTTTTTAATAATTTTCATCATAAGAGTTTTGCATTCTTTTTAAAAAATCTTTTTTATTGAGAGTATTACAGATGTCCCTTTTTCCCCCCCATTGCACACCCCGCCCTCCCCCGCCACCCCAGGCCTTGTCTGTGTCCATAGGTGATGCATATATGCATATAAGATCTTTGGTTAATCTCTTCGCATCCCCACCACCTGCCCATCCCTCTGAGATTCCTCAGTCAGTTCCATGTTTCCATGCCTCTGATTCTATTTTATTGGTCAGTTAGTTTATTTTGTTCATTAGATTTCTTTTTTTAATTTTCTTTATTGATTAAGGTATTACATATGTGTCCTTATCCACCAATTGGCCCCCCATCCCCCCACTCATGCCCTCACGCCCCTGGTGTCTGTGTCCATTGGTTATGCTCATATGAATGCATACAAGTCCTTTGGTTGATCTCTCCCCTTTACCCCCACCCTCCCCTGCCTTCCCTCTGAGGTTTGACAGTCTGATTGATGCTTCTCCGTCTCTGGATCTGTTTTTGTTCATCAGTTTATGTTGTTCATTATATTCCACAAATGAGTGAGATCATGTGATATTTATCTTTCTCTGACTGGCTTATTTCGCTTAGCATAATGCTCTCCAGTTCCATCCATGCTGTTGCAAATGGTCAGCGTTCCTTCCTTTTTACAGCAGCATAGTAGTCCATTGTGTAGATGTACCATAGTTTTCTAATCCACTCATCTGCTGATGGGCACTTAGACTGTTTCCAAATCTCAGCTATTAAAAATTGTGCTGCTATAATCATTAGATTTATTGTTCATTTATTTTGATATTTAGATTCAATTGTTGATAGATATGTATTTATTGCTATTTTATTGTTCATATTTCCTCCTCTTCTTCTTCTTCTTCTTCTTCTTCTTCTTCTTCTTCTTCTTCTTCTTCTTCTTCTTCTTCTTCTTCCTCTCCTTCTTTTTTTCTTCCCCCTCCCCCCCTCCTCCTCCTCTTCTTAAATAATACCCTTCAACATTTCATGCAGTACTTTTTGTATTTTTATTCAGTACTAAATATCCAATTAGAAGAAAGGTTATGGGGTCCTCAAACTACGGCCCGTGGGCCACATGCAGCCCACCGAGGACATTTATCCAGCCCGCCGGGTGCCGCTGCCTGACCTGCTTAGGAGCCAACTCATCCCGGGCCCGCAGTGTGCACAGGAATTTGTTCATAGTTTTTTTTTTAAACTATAGTCCGACCCTCCAACGGTCTGAGGGACAGTGAACTGGCCCCCTGTTTAAAAAGTTTGAGGACCCCTGAATTTTAATTAAGATTATGAAATTGTGGAATTCAAAGAACACATGTTTATTTTGCTCATAATTATTATTATTTTAAACCCTCACTGGAGCATATTTTTCCACTGGTTTTTAGAGAGAGGGAAAGACAGAGAGAAATATCGATGTGAGAGAAACACATCAATTGGTTGCCTCCTGCACAGACCCTGGCCAGGGCCCCAGCCTGGAAGGAGCCTGCATCCTAGGTGAGTGCCCTTATCTAGAATCGAACCTAGGACCCTTCAGTCTGCAGGCTGATGCTCTATCCACTGAGCCAAACAAGCTAGGGCCACAATTATTTTTTATTTATTTTAACTGTATTATTGTCTAATATAAACCTTGTTTGTAAAGGGAATACTGAGTTCACTAAGTTGTTTGCTCAAGGTCAAATACTAGTAAATGGTTTTGCAAGGTTTTTCTGATTTCTGAATCCTACCTATCCTATATATAATATTTATTTATATCTAGATATATATACACATTTGTGTATATGTACACACACACAAATACACATATATTTCTCCCAAAGCCAGAAATATGGGGAGTGAGAAAGCTCTTATCTTAATAAATAAATGCAGACAGACATTTGTAATCTAAATTCTTAGAATAATAGATGAAGAATATAAAATTTGGAGGATTCCTTTCCTTAAAAATAAAATTTAACTGTATACTTCAATAAAAATATTGAAGGAGTTGTGTTCCAATTTTACTTCTTGGATTGGAATGTTTTTGATAGTTTATGGCATATTGAAAAATAATAGAATCTGTGAGAAAAAAACTAGATTTTATTAATACTCAAATTCGTTGCTAGTAATGTAGTCCTAGATAGGTTTTTGTTATTTTTCAAAAAACCATTTCTCTATCAAGAATATAGAAATAATAATTACATCACAGGGTTATATGAAGATTACATAAGAAAATGCAAATAAAATACCAAACACAAAAATATTAGTTCAATTTCTTCATCACTTTGGCCATTTTTTTTTTACAATATAATAGAAACTCTTTGAAACCCATACCGTTAGTAAACATATATATAGATAAGTTATTCTATTCATGACCTTCCAAAGTGGGCTTACCCACTGCACCTTTATAATATACCATACCTTTATCACAGAAAAGACCTTTATCACAACTCCTGCTTCAGCTTCCTATTTTGTTGTTGTTGTTTTATCATGTCTATTAATCTCCTTTGTTAGATCTTATATCTCTGGAAGGCAAGGGGAAACTGTGAGGCTAAGTTAGATGATGGTCTACCACAACATACATTTTTTTTCTTTCCTAGTCATTAATAGAATCATAATTTTACTCATTGAAATAATGAGCCCTGCTGGACACCTATAGAGTAGAGACCCTTTTAAAGCTACTATGCCATGTGACTAAATTCTGAAAAGTGTTGTGTGAAACTGCTGGAAAAGTGTATAAAAAGGACATAATAGCTGAAGTTCCAGCAGCCTTCTTGGTTCATGAGGTAACCTAGAAAATGAAAATCACATGAGGCAGGAAAGAGAGACAGAATGAACCAGGAAATGTGATGCTTTTCTACAACCACAGTATCAGCACTGTAATGCCTTCCTGTGGACTTATATGTTAGAGAATAAACATTTGTGTCTTTTAAACACTATGAATCAAGTCTCCAGACTCAATATGTAACTGAACCATGCTGTTGCTCATTTAAATTTGTATTTCCAGTACTTATCACAATGCCTGACACAGTAATTATTTAATAAAGGATAGATTAATTGATTTATCTGTGGATTTAAGACAAATATAAATGATTTCTGATTTTTTATTACTTTATTCGAATAGTTTTAATAAGAGAAAATTTCTTATCTAAAGAGATAGTGAGAAGAATAGTCATTTGAAGATGAAAAATGTTGGATATTTATTTACCTTTTCTAAATATAGTTGTATTCAAATAAAAAGTGAGTGAACTAAAACTGACTTGTCTATATCAAGTTATTTTCCTATAGCTTTTTTTGAGAACATATGAAGTATTTGTTTTAGACAACTTTTGTTAGTGTGCAATAGACTAGAAAGAAATTTCAAAAGAAAAGTGTGCTCAATTATGCATATTCAGCATTTGGGGTAGGAAATTTAGTTCCAGCATGAATATTGTTTCAGAAAAGAAGCTGTAAAGAAATATGAGAAGCACCTATACAAAATTAATATATAAATACATAAAATGCATTTACTGTTTTTATTCTCTCTTTAAAAAGAAACCCTTGGTTTGTCTTTTAAAGAGGTTGTGTGGTGTGTTTTTGTTTTTGTTTTTGTTTTTTGCATTATTAACAAAAATATGGGAAGAGGATGGGGTATAGCGTGTAGTTGGAGAATTGATTTTAGATGCAAAGGAGACTGATATCAAAGAGAGACTACAGAGTTTGACTGCCAATGGTGGTAGACATGGGGCTATATGGTAGAAGGAAGGCGAGGGACTTTGATATACATCTGTTTTCTATGGAAATACTAGTATATGTCTAGCAGATAAAGTATGTGGTTTTATGATGTTCAAATCTTGCATGTCTTTCCTGAAACGTTTGTCTACTTGATCTTTCTTAGTGATAGAAGTTTGCTAAAATATCAATATATTATGATAGAATCGTGTGTGTTTTTCATACTCTGTCAAGTAGGTTTACAGTTGTAATACAAATAAATAATACACTAAGTAATGAATAATAATACAAGAATAAACTGTGTATCATGTACTCACAACAGTAAACCTACTTTTGCCCACCTCTGTATATTGAAACTACTTTGTAGTACTAGGGCTCTGTCTTCCTTTTAGCACCATAAATTAGAAATTTTATCATATATATTACATAGTCCATCTATGTTTAGATACCCAATGTTCATTCCCACGTGGCAGATTTTCATTGTGAGATCACGTGCTGGATCCAGACTACCTGCTGTCCCAGATTTACTTGGCACATTTACTTGGCCTTTTGTTAAATTGAAAAACCTGTCACACACTGGCTGGTTTCACCCTAATCTCTTCAGACCTTAGACTTAGGGTATCTGAACTTTCCTGAGGTGAGCTCGGAGCAGCTGCAACACAGCCTTCTGATAAGCATGCTTCTGTAGAGAATTCAAGAGGCTAGTGCCTACATCTGACGCAATATGACCCATAAAGTCATGGCTGTTTCTTCTACTCTGGGGTCACTTGCATGCTTTCTTCTTGTTTGATTCTGGAAATTTTTCTTACTTTATTTCTCTCTGTCTCTCTGTTTTTCTTTCTCTCTCTCAATATATACTTAGTATATGTGTACATACATGACATATACAAATACATAAAAATGTATATATTTATATGTGTGTATATATATATGCATACACACATATAACATGTAAGCGTGTGTGTTTATATGTATAAATTGTCTACAAAAACTGTCTTTTACTATAGCAAATGCGGATGATATGGCTTTAAAGGTAAATTATTTTTCTTATACTTTTCAATTTTAATAATAAACAAATATTAGCTCAATAATAATAAATACCAATGAAGTTATTTCCAAAAAGAGAAATTATCAAATCATATCCAAAATAACAATATCCAATTCCTAACGTATGTTGAATTTGAAATAGGTATTTTCGGTTCAAGGAAATATTACCCCATCTTATATAATAAATAGGGTTTTTTGTTGATACAACATTAATCTATGAACACTTTTTATTTTTCATGTTTGAATTTTATAATATTTTAATATGTTAAAAATTGATTGGTTACATAGATGAGTACATTTTTGAATATTAAGTAAATGTCTTCTTATTTTATTGTTTATATATAATCCATTGGAAATTATCTATATTTTATGTTTCAATAAAATAATTTGTGACTATTCTTCCATAATTATTCAAATAAATGATACATATAATTTAGTATAAGTAAATGAGGTCAGAGATTATGAAAAGAAAATTAATAACATGTGCAGATGATACTTCATAATAATTCATCTAGGGAATATTTTAGATTAGAAGTTTTCATTCTAGAGCTTTGTAACAGCATTAGAATACGTTTCTTAATTATAAAGTAATTACATTTTTTCAGCACCATAGAAACACTTTACTAAAAAATGTAGAAATGAGAGAGAATGGAAATGTTTATAACATGTACCCAAGTACATCTGAAGTATCAAAAGGCAATCACTAGCCCTAACTGGTTTGGCTCAGTGGATAGAGCATCAGCCTGCAGACTCAAGGGTCCCATGTTCGATTCCGGTCAAGGGCATGTACGTTGGTTGCGGGCACATCCCCAATAGGGGGTGTGCAAGAAGCAGCTGATTGATGTTTCTCTCTCATCAATGTTTCTAACTCTCTCTCTCCCTTCCTCTCTGTAAAATGTCAATAAAATATATTTTTTTAAAAAGGTAATCATTAACTTCAAGTAATCAACTGAAAATCCCCCAGAAAATTTATGAATAACAAGTAAATGTAATTATTGGGATGATGGCTTTTATAAAAATAATTGTGCGAGAATACACATTTTCTAAAACTAAAAAGGTGGTATGTACCGAACTATTTTAAAGTAATGTTTCACTAGCAAATGTGAGAGCTCTAGAGTGGGGCATCCACATGTTCCAAAGAAACTTGACTTTTGATTTCCAGGTGAACCAATGTGTATGGCACTGGCTTAGAGTATGTAAGGTATGCAGAGCTTTATGCTTTGGTTTAAAACTTAAAAATGTTATCTTTCTATCAATGGAAGCCATTGGAAGGTTTCAAACAGAGGACAGATGGACAGATGTTCACTTTAAAGTGACCTCTGTGTCTATAGTATGGAAGCAAGGAGCAGAGAGAGCATGGAGATGAATAGATATACAATTGCCAAATAAAACTTATTGAAAACCCTCTCATGCAGAAGCATTCCAAATAATTTATGTGGATACTCTGCATCCAAAGAGATAAAACTTAACTGGCTACCAATTAAGTGTGGTCTGTGCATAGTGACTTTCTGGAGACAACATATAGAAAAGGGGAAAGTGAATACATTTGCAGTGGAAAAACTAAACACTACCTAAATCAAATGACCAAGGTTAACATCTTGATAGTACCCATCCCTTGATATGATGTGACAAGAATGCATTTTACTTCTGTGATCTTCCTAAAAGAAAAACAACAAACAAACCTCCCACATAATATCTGTTAAATCATAAAAAAATGCCTCAAAACCATCAAAATTATCAAAAACAAAGGAAACACTTAGAAATGGTCATAGACATTATATTAAGAAGAGTGATGGAAGTTTAGAATAGGTGACTATAGAGTGGCCTGAGGAATGCCAGGGGGAGTGAAGGAGCATCTGGGTGCTGAATGGAAACTAGAACTTTCATTTATTAACAATTTGAGTCTCTCCTGGGTCCTTTACAATGCTCAGCAGCTTTGGGAGCTAGGAATTGCAAGGACAGAGCTGGTGCATTCAGTTTAAAGATGATGGGACAAGGCATTTTAAAATAAAGAACTCATTTACCAAGGAATACACATAAGAAATGCATAAATTGGCAACATATATGCTGAATGAACATTGAGGTGAAAAGTAGGTGAATGAAGAAGTCAATTAATGGAGCAAGCCAGATAATAAGCCAGTATGGAAAACATCTAATGAATTTTAATGGCAAAACAGATTGGAGAAAGGGAAGAATCATTTTACCAAAATGGTAACAAATACTCAAAATAGCATAGAAATCAATAAAACAGAAAAGGAGACAGGCTTAGCCAAAGTTATTCTTTGTTCTAACAAGCAAATAGCTTGATAAATGATAACAACATATTGACAGTGGCTTTCACTTTTAAAGTGAGAAATTTAGATTCATCTATATAGCCGTTATGTCATGAGCCTCTTGGTAAATAGTCTCTGATTGGCCCAAGCTGGCTGCAGAATACCATTCTGACTTTGGTCTTGGACTCTGCTTATGCCCACCACTGGATCCTAAATTGCTAAATTCCTAATCTCAAGAGTAAGTCATTCTTGGTTTCCTCCCAGCTTCTCAAATCTTACCCACATCCTCTCAATTTTTATCTTTCCTGGGTACAATAAGAGAAGAATCCTCTTTGTTTTCTCCCAAAATTTATCAACAGGAAGAATTCTGGTGAAGTTTCTATGTGTCCAAAAACATTTGCATATAAATGCTACAGTTCTATCTCAGGTTATCTCATCTAAACCCCTTATGTTAAGGCCACAGAGGTTTCTGGTATATGCATATGTGGGCAAAAACTTGTAGTTTAGTGCTTTATTCAAATTAAGAAAACTCTCAGCATTGCAATGTGCTCTTTCAAGTTCAGTCAGTAATTTTCAGCCTTGGTTGCATGTCAAAAAGACCTGAGGAACTTTTAAAAATTCATTCAGCATCCCCTTGATTTAGATTTCATTAAGTTAGGATGGAGCAAGTATTGATTTTTTAAATGTAAAGATCAACCTAAAGTTTATACATACAGATGGAACAGAGCTTCCAGTGGAGAGAGAGATGTTAAGGCTTCTCTACTCTCATCTCATCCCTTTTGTTTCTCAGCTTTCAGGTTTTCTTTAACCCTGCCTCCTCGCTCTTGATTAACTCCAGTAACATTTCAGCAACATTTCTACCTAAGACTCAGGTATTTTTTAAATTCTTTTTTGGGGGTGGAGTTAATCTTCACGTGATGATACTTTTTCCATTGCTTTTTCAGAGAGAGTGGAAAAGAGGAGGCAGGGAGAGAGATACAGAAGAGAGAGAGAGAAACATCTATATGAGAGAGACACATCGATTGGGTGCCTCCTGCACACACGCCAACCCGGGCCAGGGATGGAATCTGCAACCCAGGTACGTGTCCTTGAAAGGGAATTGAACCCACGAGCCTTAGGGGTGTGGGCTGATGCTCTACCCACTGAGCAACACCAGCCAGGGCAAGACTCAAGTATTCACTTTCTATTCTTGGTCTGCACTCTAATAAATGTTCTCTCCTCTGGGACCATGTAGTAATCCTGGTGTCCATTAGCGTGAGCTCAGACTTCTGAAGTCTAGGACCAGACTGAGAAGCCTGGCAAGAATCTTGAAAGCATAAAAACACTTTCCATATCTCTTTCTCCATTGAAGAAAGATCTCATTCCCTTAAGAATGTATATGATGCCCGCTGGCATGGCTCAGTGGTTGAATGTTGACCTATGAACCAGGAGGTTATGCCTTGATTCCCAGTCAGGGCACATGCCTGATTGTGGCCTCAATCCTCAGAGTGGGGTGTGCAGGAGGCAGCTAATTGAAGATTCTCTTTCATCGTTGATCTCTCTCTCTCTCTCTCTCTCTCTCTCTCTCTCTCTCTCTGAAATCAATAAAAATATATTTAAGAAAAAAAAGAATGTATATGTCAGTATTGGGATGTTTTTTCTTAAAATTTCTCAAACTATTGAAAATATATAATGTGGTATATACCCAGCCAGATTCTTATTTTAAACATTCCATTTAGAATATCTCATCTCCTCAATTTTGATCTCAAGAACAGTGGACATGTTTGCCTCTGGAGTTTTAGATATAGTTTCTTGGGATGAAGGAGAGACCACAAGTTGAGTGTGTATGTGTGTGTGGGGGAGGGGGGAGTTGGGGGGGGGGGCGAGAGTGTAATACCTATTATACCTTGTAACAAAACTTCCTAAATGAAGCTAAACTTCTCTAACAGTGGTAATGTATGCAGGAATACCTCAGCTCCTGGATAAATACCCAACTGGTTATGTCCTGTGCCACCTTGCTTAGGGTTGTCTTCCTTTCATGGCATTCACCTACCATCAGGTCTCCAACTTCCCACTCTTCATTTGGAGCTCTTTGGAAAGCAGGTTTTGCACAGGCGAAGGATGAGTCAGATGGCAGAAGGTGAGAGGAGAATACAGTGACAGGGCCTAGAGCTCTGGATGACTAATGGGCAATCCCTTCTAAGATTGTTTAGCCCCTTTTTGCTTTTTCAATCTGTATCAATTAATGCAATGATCAACTGGGGGGATTAAAAGATTTTCTTCTGGACTAACATTTCTCAAAAGGAGGGAGATTATGAGTTGTAAACATATATAATATTTATCTTTGTCATGATTAGATATGCCATACAACACTTTTGAAATTTCTTAAATTGGCAAATGATGTGAAGACAATAATGTTTGAGAGAAAACAACATCTTTATAGTTTTATGATGGTGTCATTGGTTGCTTACAATGCAGGGAGAACAAGTTGTCAGAAAACTATAACTGCAGTTTAATGAGTTAGCTTTTGAGTACATGTTATATGTATATAGAGAATTTGCCATTGCGAGAAAATTCATAGAGAAAAGTACCTTACAAAAACAAGCAAATAAAAGAATTTCCAGATTTTAAACCATATCTATATTGAGACAAGGAAGAGAGAATTCAAAATATCTTCAGTGCTTCTGGAGTTTACAGTGTTACCATGTGGTGAATTTGATTATCCCAAGGCAGTCCTAGCCACTGAGTAGTTTGATAGCTCTGTCTCTTAGTTGGTGCTCAGCTTCTGTGTCCACAGTACCCATAAACCTTTTCTCTACATCTAGGTACATTCTATCTGGTGCACTGAAAGTGGATGTCATACAATATCCGTACTTCAAAATGATCCGAAGATATCTCACCAAGACAAGGCTGTGGGACTACTTCCCTCTCTTTTTTACTTTAAACTCAATTAAGAAGCACATACTGGTATTACCCCCTGGGAGTCATTGCCTTTTATCTTCCCTTCCTACGTTCACTGTAGTATTTTTCTCCTTCAATCTAAGATGGTGGTACAGAATACTGATGAGAAAATGCTTATTTCAAAGCTGCTTACTTCTTTGAGCACAGCAAATCTGATCTGCATTTTACAGATGTTTCTCTGGTCTTACCTCAGCCTTAAGAAGGTCTATAGGTTGTCCCAAAGCAAAAGAAAAAACAGAAATTGTGCACTTAAGGTTCTTTTGGATTGGCAAAGGAGGAGTAAGAGAACAAACTGTTCTACATCAAAAACAATTGTGGGATGAGGATTTCTATATTGTTCCTAAATTCCTTTTCCATAAAAAAAGTAGGTTGAATTTTTAAGACCATCACATTTAATGAATAGATTTTTTAATTTTATTTTTTAAAAATATTTTTTTATTGATTCCAGAGAGGAAGGGAGAAGGAGAAAGAGAAACATCAATGGTGAGAGAGAATCATCCATCCACTGCCTCCTGTACGCCCCCTACTGGGGATAGAGCCCACAACCCAGGCATGTGCCCTGACTGGGAATCTAACCATTACTTCCTGGTTGATGGTCAACCACTGAGTCATGCTGTGGGCTGGGCTAATGAATAGATTTTTGAGGGCAGGAGAGGAAGGGAATGTGTATTGTGTATATGAGCAGGGTTGGTCCCTATGTTGCTTTTAGAAATGTGCAGACAACTAGTAGGACAATGCCTGTATTAAAGTAGTAGTGCCTTGTCTGGGTATAAGACATTCTGCATCTCTTTTTTTTTAATTGAAATTATAGGCATGGTTGAAATTCATTCTTTAATAGAGCTCTATTATTTTTCAGAACCTGAAACAAATGGATTCATAAGGATAGTTTTATAGTACTCTCACATTAAAATTTTTATAGAGATTACTTCATTGGTTTGACAAGATTTTCAAATATCTATCATTTTTTTTCTAATTTAAAATAAATTTATTATTGAAAAGAGAATGGATAATTTTCCAAAGAAATTAGCATTTGACTAGCTGTTATGATTCAAACATTTTGATAGTTAGCAATGGCCATCTTATTTCTGGTGTCTGTAAGAACTGACAGAAGCAGCAGAACTAGTAGGCTTGTGTTGACTGTTGTGAGGAGCCTGAACTCTTCCAAGGAGGTAGAAATTAGAGAACAAAATGCAATCCAGTTATAGGTAAAAGCTAAGTAGAGGAACACTGATGTGGTGGGAATTAACATCACAACCTCCCCCCCCGCCACACACACACACACACACACACACACACACACACACACACACATCTGTATGTTTACTCTTTAGGAGCTCTCCTATAAAAATGTAAGGTCTGGATCTAAGTAACAGTGGGTCATTTTAAAAAATTCTTTACAGTACTTAACATTATTTTTAGATGCAGCTTGAAACACTCAGATATCAAATATAAGTAATTGAATAAAATATCAACACATTATTTGTTGGATATATTCATATCTACCCATCATCCTCAGCATACTACACACACACACACACACACACAATTTTATATAAAGTTACCATGAATGTGTGCAGGAAGATTTGACGGAACATATAGCACTGGTATCTGGGCATCTAGCCAATTAATTTGAGACAAAATGTCCTGGAGTTGTTACATACAACTTTGGCCTACTTCACTGCTGTTCCCAGAGTCTCTTATTCTTTGGTACTCATATATGGAATTTTATAATAATGTAAGTTGCTTATATATTTCCAAGTAATAGCAAGAACAAATGTGATATGTATGTGAAGTATGTAAAATTTATTTTTATTTATTCCTTATTCATTCAACATGTATTATATTCCTACTACTTATGAGGCACTGAAGAAACAAAATGAACGATATATGCACCCATATCTCAAAGTGCTTTAATTTTTATGAGAGTTACAGAAAAGTAGGCAGACATTTGCAATGCAGACTTAATTCAGTCTTGGAGGATGTTTTTCGAATGTGTCTACATATAGCCTTATAATTTTACCAAATGTGCCTCTAATCATATTTAATTGAGCTTTGAGTTTGCAGGTGTCAAGTTAAATGATGAATGTTGCAGAGTGGGGAGTATCTATCAAGGGGGAAATTACCCTGGAAATATTTTGCCATGTTGTTCTGGACATTTGATGGTAACTCTGAAGTCGTGTGTATCCTGATAGCATTACATTACCGATAGCACAATAGATTCTCATCCCTGGAAGGAAATTGAGAGATTAATTAATTCAATTCACTTATTTCACAGAAGAGGAAGCTTAGATTCACAGGTTATATCTCCTGGCTAGGATTACAGAACTTCTTGGTGGTACAGGTAGAAGTACAGTGACATCTTTCACACAAAAAGTAAACTAGAATTTATACCTTGCAATCATTTTTAAAAGAGTGAATGATTAGAAATAGATATAAAATGAATGGATTCACATAATCAAATTAAAGGCATGCCATCATAGTTTCTTTATATGAATTAATTCTATTTTTATTGAATGCCTAAAATCAATACTGTTCTTTTTATGAGGCTGTAAGTAATCAATCAGAAATGATTAAAGAGGCTAAAAAGTATTATAAAATAGTAATTCAGAACATGTTGATGTTTTCTCTTAAAATCTTTATATTTATATTTCTGGTAACATAACGTTGCAATGAAACAGATTTAATGGTTACTAATAGTGACTCTGATCTGAGGAAAAATTAACACGTATTGATAATACATTAGATGAAGAAATCACCTGAAAATGAATATGACTACATTTCACTTATTTAGCAATATATAGTGTTTATTAGTTGCCAGACATGATATTAAGCACTCTAAAAATATAATTGCATTAAATCTACCATAAAATTTAATCCTAACCTATGTTTAAAATATAAACATATATATATATAAGGAAGGTCTGCAAATAGCACCTAAAAATACAAGTTGTGAGTAGAAAGGTAGGTGAGAGGAAGGTAAAAGTGTTAAAATCTAGAAAAGAGTTGACTCCTACACCAAAAATAGTTCTATTGGTCTTTCTGAGTCCTATTGCATGCAAAAGGGTGGAGCAGCGGAGTGTTTCTGTCTGGTGGTTGGGGTTGGTATATAATTATTTATTGGGCTATTCCATTATCCATTTGTTCATCTTATGCATCAAGATAACCAAACTCACTTCCCTAAAGTTTGATTCCCTAATGGCCTTCCAAATAGCTACAGAGAGAAGGATCTGCTCAGTAAATGCAAATATTATTAAATAATTTGTATATTTGCATATAACTTTAATAAGATAATACTCTCATCTTTTTATTTCTCATGTTCTTTCTTTGATTCCTTTAAATATTTTTGCTTATCAATTCTTCAAGAATTTGGTCAGATTACAGTGACACAGAAATGAAGGATCACAGATAGATGTCTCCCATCTACATAGCAAGATTACATTATAGTAGAGGCAGGCAGGCTAACAAACAAACAAATAACAACATGAATTTTTTATTATAAGCGAGTTTTATCTAGAATGCAATTTGACACACAGGAAGAACTCCAGAGCCAGGGAATCATTTACAGTTTAGCTAGAATTTGAGCTGAGCCTGGGAGATTTTAACAGTTTGTCAGGAGAGCACTTGGGAGAGGGTATTCTAGTTGGAGAAAAGAGTTAGTGGAAAGGAATGAATGCCTGAGTTAGCAGTTATTACAAATGTTTGAGGTTTCCCAGAGGATTACTTATGATTTAATAAGCATGTTAGGTCCTGAGTAACTCATTACATTTGGCTATAGCAACCAAACCATGTTTCTGAACTTAAAAGCAATAATTCAACCCCTAAACCATCATGGCCACCAACAGAACAACACCCTGTGTGGCCTTGCTTGAGCATCAGCTGGTGTCAATAGATAACTCTCCTTTAGGGTTCTTGCCAACTGCTGCAAACACCCTCATGTAGAAATAGGGACACTCTCTTAAAATAAAAATATATGCCCTTCTATCAAAATTTTCTGCTAAAATCATATTGACTAAAAAAATCAAACTTTTTAATATCTTTTACATATTTTAGGCAAGGAGGACAATAATATATCAGACTTTTATTTGGATTGTTTAATCTCTCCCTCTTTTCTCTCCTTCACACTAGTTCTCTCTCTCCCTCTTTCTCTTTCCCAGCACACACACACCACACACCACACACACACACACACACACACACACACACACACACACACTTTTACACTTTCCAGATCATATAAATGCTTTTTATGGCATATCAGGTGGTGCTTTGTTCATTTATTAAAAAAAAAAAATAGAAATGACTATGAACAATGTTATGTAGTGAAGGGAGGAAGCACAGTAAAAAGAAATATTGACCCTGCTTTCAAGACATTTGGCTAGGATTCATACATATGCGGTTTCACACTTTACCCCAGTGAATCTCACATAGGACCAGGTAGTAGACTGCATAAATCATGAATGTCAGATTGTCCCTTCCTTCCTTCCTTCCTTCCTTCCTTCCTTCCTTCCTTCCTTCCTTCCTTCCTTCCTTCCTTCCTTCCTTCCTTCTTTCCTTCCTTCCTTCCTTCTTTCCTTCCTTCGTCATTACATCATGTAATACTGTCACAATAGCTTCATAATATAGATTTAAAATGAATTGTGCTAGTAGAAAATAAATATTGCTATGACACTTTGGATGCAAACTAAATTGTTCTATGAGGCAAAAGAAAAGGGAATTGCAAACTTACCATGATCAAATTACTTCTGAATTCTTCAATTACTGTACATTTGGTCCATGGCTGTTCATTTTGACATTTGCTCTTTCTAGCAGGTACCAAAGCTAAAAGAAAAACTAATGTGAGAAACTCTTAATCAAATTAAGAAAGCTTTCAATATTCTTTCCTTTTTAAAAAATTGGGAAGAGCCGAAACCGGTTTGGCTCAGTGGATAGAGCGTCGGCCTGTGGACTGAAGGGTCCCGGGTTCGATTCCGGTCAAGGGCATGTACCTTGGTTGTGGGCACATCCCCAGTGGGGGATGTGCAGGAGGCAGCTGATCGATGTTTCTCTCTCATCGATGTTTCTAGCTCTCTATCCCTCTTCCTTCCTCTCTGTAAACAATCAATAAAATATATATATTTAAAAAAAAAATAAAAAAAAATAAAATAAAAAATTGGGAAGGTATTTCTTTAATTTAATTTGCCTTGGTTAACCTAGTAGAATACCAGTTCCTATAGTTTGCCTATTTAAAACTTTTTCTTAGTGATTTTTAATCTGTAATATTATATTAGAAAATTATTTTACAAAATTTTCTATTAAAACTTTTAATCATATTAGTCAAAGAACATGGTATATTGTGTTTAACTAAACTTTTAAGTGAATATTCAGAAAAAAAAGGTTTATACCCTTATTCTTGGAGTAGATCAGAGAAATTATGTTTATGTTCTCTAGAGAACAAGACCACTGTAAGCCTTATTCAGGCAATATGCTGTGAGGGATGCTATGTAGCCAGTTGAATTCCTGAGGGTATCAAGGGGGAAATAGGTTTAATCATCAATCTAGCTCTACACAAGGTATGTGACTGCTTTTAACATGGTCATGGAAAGTATATATGGCTTCATGCACACATACATGAGAATAAAATATGTGATTTCAGATACCAAATTCTTCTTATTCTTCTCAAAGGAACCAATTTGGAACAGAAATTATTTCCAGATGCATAGGTCTAAATATTCTTTTGAATTCACTCTTTTATTCATTCATTCAAACACAATTTATTCCGGAGATTAACAATGTGTAAGAGAGACAAAATGCTTGCTTTCAGGGAACTTACAAACTGAGAGGAAAATGGACCTCAAACAATTAAGAATTTATTGTTTCATTTTAAAGAGCAAACATATAGAGGGATTACAACCAAGCAAAAGTATGTATACAGATTGTGGTAAAAGAGGTCACGATGAGGGTTAATCAAGTTAAATAAGAAACAGATTACAGAACTTGCCTTCATTACCTATTGCCTCATATCTTAATTATCAGGTTAATTTAGAGCATATACATGTTTCCTGCAAAAAATTATTTCATAAAATTTAATTCATACTGAGTGGTAAAAGCACATATTATTCTGTCAGATTCATAGGAAAATATTTCCATAATGGCATAACAAGATTATGCCTCTTTTGTGTGTGTGTTTTTTCCCCCTTTTCCCTATTGCCAACAAATTTTGAGGGCATAGGTATATTAGAAGACATTTTGATTCCATTTAGTTTTTTAAGAAATGATTAAACAACATTAAAATCATTGGAGCCATTTAAGAAGTAGATGAATTTGTGTATATTTCTGACTAAAGGACAGAGAATCAGCTAGATCATCTTTATAACACATTATTTTTATGCAGCAAGTCTTCAGCAAGTCTCAAGTTGACCGTGTTATAGAAAAAAATTGGTGTAAGTTTGTCATTTGAAATTTACTCTCTCATAAAAATAGTATTTTAAATGAATTATACCCAGATCCACCTATAAAAGTGTAGTGAAGGCTTAATGTGGGTGAATTATAAAAAAAATAATAATATGACTGCTAATATTATTTATCTCTTTTGGCATTGTGCTAAGTGTTTGAATGTATTATTATTTTCTCTTTACTATTCTGTGAGGTTAGTTTATCATTATTTTTTTCACAGATGAGGAACTTGTAGTTTAAATAATTCAAATGACTTGGAAGTTAAATTCAGAACTGGGAATTCATGTCTATCATATGATCCCAAGTCTATGTTTAGCTATTTTATTATACTATATTGTGGTACATGGTTATATTAAAAGCACCAGAAAAAATATATATTTATTTTATTTCAACAACAAGAAAGCTGGCACTACGGGCACAGATGCACTGCTGATAAATTGCTAGGGACATCACTTACCTTAGGTTTTGCAAGGCATGTTTAATAGACTGCACTGAAAAAGCAGGGATCCACTGGAGGGTTATTTTAAGGAAATGAGATGTTACTTCTGGGAACAGTGAGGAAAAAGGAAAATAAATTATTAAAGATGACAAAGTAAAAAATAGTCTAGATGAAGTAAATCAGAAGTCTGAATACAGATTACTTGTGAAAAACAAAATAAAATCAAAGATTAAAAGATTTTTGGTGGGGTAAGATTGGAAGAGGAGATGCACAGGAATGCTGAGTGAATGAAATTAGAATGGTGACTGTCAGGGACCATGTGGAGAGAATTTTTAAAAAATAACTCTTGGGAATCAGTATAAATATATTTGAGTAATGGAGAATCAGAAGAAAATAGGAGTGTGAAACAAGAATGCAAAACAAATACATGGTCTCTCTAGTTATCCCCAGTTGAGCTTCTGAAAGCAACTATAATGGAGGATTATTGAACTAAAGGTGGAACTAGCTAGTCCCCATTGCTATAGTCCTGTATTTCATTAAAAGGGTTTTTGGTTGTTTCATAGGGTGCACTTAAAGCTATCTTGCATGATATTTACCATGTTAACAAGAGTTGGAAACATGGGCAATCTATACATATGAATTACACAATATTTTATCCATAATCTGATAATTATTTTCCCACTCTCTATCTAAAATGAAAGACCAGTCAAAATAGAGTAGCTTGCCTAGGGCTGGGATTGGGAGGATGAGAGAATGAAGAGCAGAAGCTATTTGGTAAATGGTTTCTTTTTGGAGTGATAAAAACCTTCTAAGAGTACGGTTATAATCACAAAACTCAGTAGACAAACTAAAAACCATTGAGTTATAATTTTACTTGGGCAAACTTTATGGTACATAAATTTTATCTCAATAAAGCTTCTTTTTAAAAAAGAAAAATGAAGAATTCTAACTGTTTCAGGTCAAATAGTAATGAATTGAAAAGTTAAAACATTCATCTGATGGTGAATGAATTTGCCTTTTCAAAAGGCTCCTAAGCTCATGACTCTAGGGAGAACATAATTAACGTTAATGGAGAAACGTTCTGAAAAATACAACTGTAATAATTCAAAAAGCTCTTCAGTACTTTTCTGCTCTCAAATGGTCTTGAAATAATTGTCTTAAAGTATAACTATAACCTGCTTTCATATAATTTTCTATTAGCATAACAGAGAAATGAAGAGCAACGGATTCACAGGGAAATTTTCCAACATGATTACAGTTGACCTAGTTACAGATATGGGTTTTCCCATTCACTTTTCAACAAATTCATTGTTTTCATAAATTTTTCATATAGGATTTCTATAACCTTTCCTCCTCATTCGTTATCTACTAAGCTGTCAGCCTTGTGTATAAAGTTCTATTACTGTCCACCTTAGAGTTTATGAAATAGGAAAAGAAGGCATAGAAGTAAATATTTAAGCAAGTAGGTGATTCAGCCTAGAATTTAGTACCCGAAATCTGATCTTTAAACATGAATAATTTTATCTCTGACTTTTACCTATTTTATCCTAAATATTAATTTGTTATACACATATCTGCTAATACATATTTTCATTGCAAACTGCTTTATAAGTTGAAATATTTGTATAAAGTGAAACTTGGTTGAATAATTCATTGATCAGGTTTGGGGCAGAGTTTGGGGGAATACAAACTATGTTACCAGACTCTCAATCCTCCTTATCTTATCTAATAAAGAGGGAATATGCTAATTGACTGTCACACCCTCACAAAGATGGCAGTGCCCACAGCCAAAAAAGAGGGAATATGCTAATTGACTACCATGCCCTCAAAGATGGCGATGCCCACAACCACAAGATGGGGGTGCCCAGTTGCCTCAGCCCCTCTGGGGGAGCAGGCGTGCTGCACAGCCAGGCCCACCCCCAGGCGGGTCTGGCTGCTCCACATGCCTGCCTCTAGAGTCCCCCAGTCCCTTCAGCCTCCCAGCTACCCAGGTGGGTCTGAGGCACAGGCCAGCCTTGGATGGTGGCTACCCAGCCATCCAGGGCCTCCAGAGGCTCAGGTAACCAGGGCCAGCCTAGACTTGTGCTGCTGGCAGTGGCGGCAGCAGAGGTGTGATCAGGGCATTGCTGTCCCCTGATCGCCCAGTTGACTCCCATCCCTAGGGCTCCCAGACTGTGAGAGGGGGCAGGCTGGGCTGAGGAAGCCCCCCTCCAGTGCATGAATTTTCATGCACCAGGCCTCTAGTAGTAAATAATAATCAGTTTTATTTGTAAGTGGGCACCAACTATATCAGAAGGTAAGTAGATGAAAACACATTTTTTTGAAACTTTATATTCAACTTGTGCTTAGGCATTACCATATAGACTATGAATTTGGAGAAAGGCAGTCTGGGCTTGAATCCAAAATACTCTACATATTATCCATGCAACCTCAGATAAACTGCTCATTTCCTTTAGCCTCACTTTTTTATTAGGATAATAATTTTACCTGGATGTTTTGTTGTTGCAATTGAATAAAATATTGTATAAAATATTTATCACATTATGGTGCATAATAAATATTTTTCTCCATGTTTTACTATATACATAGAATTTGATTTGAAATGCAAATTTGTCCAAATGTATTTATGATTTAAACATAATTTTCTATTGATTAGCACAAGCTGTTTCAGGAAATCTAGATTTAAACCCTGTCTTTCAGATATTCCATTGGAATAGAGAATTTATTTCTTAGTACCATTGTATTAAGATGGAATTTTACATACATTGCTCCAAATTTTAGGAGAAGTAAGCCTTTACATTACTCCTTAAATACTTTCCAGGATTATATTTGCTTGATAAATTTTATACCAACAAGTTAATTAAAGAAAGCCAAAAATAGAACTCTAAGAAGTACAGTCTAATTCTTCAGTTCACTGAATCTGGACTTGACCGCTATCTTCTTACACAGAATATGGTGGAAGTGATACTATGCTAATTATGGGCCTAAACTATAAAAAGACTGACAGTTTTACGATTCTTTTCTTTTGTAACTTAGCTGCCATTCTGTGAGGAAGCCCAAACAGCCATACAGAGGCCTGTGTAGAAGATAATCGAGATCCTCAACTGACCATCCTGCCTAAATTACCAGGTGAAGCCAGACCAATTTTTAATCCAGGTAAGAGATCTTCATACTGATCCTCTGTCCCTCCACTAAATGCTTCCTAAAGCTGAGCTATTGCCTGTAAGCCCTGACTAAATTACAAGATCATTAGCAAATAAATGATAGTTGAATGCCTATTGACTGATGAATAAATGAATGAATGAATAAATAGCCAGTATCATAAGAATTATTTATTTTCTTGTTCTTTTAAGAGAGAAAAAAATAACTGTTCTATAATGTGAAAGTGTATGTGAATAAGTAAATAAATAATTTTAAGTTTGAAAAAAGGATATAGTTTGAACAAAGGATCATGTGATGAGAATAGAGAAGCAGGACCTTAACTAAATTTTTGATGCAGATGTTAGGAGAAACTAACTAAAAATAAAGGGACAATAGATCATTTAGAAAAATAAAAGTTAAGTAGAGTTCTCTTTTCCTATTAACAACCTACAAAATATTTTAAGCAATGAACTCTAAATTTCTGGGATTTCCATGATCTTTAAACAGCAACAACAAAAACTAGCACCTTATAATTAGCAAAAAGTCTGTGTACTGAGTTATTATAATGTACAGTCATTCCACTAGGGTGCATACTACGGTTGTGGTGTGAGGCGGGAATAATTAGACACCAGATGGTGATATCAACTCCAATAGAGAATGCCTATGCATTATGCATGAGAAGTGACTTTATTGTTGTTTTTATCCATTTGGTGCCATTATGCTGCTCTTGGACCTCAATCAGTGTCTGGAAAAAAAAAATCTCATTGGATCTGGAATTTTTCTGTTCTGAACAATTTGTAACATCACTTTGTCATATTCTG